>JAQQTP010000074.1:43000000-43593171 GCA_029884605.1 Ormosia emarginata | reverse complement strand
GGCTAGTTGATGTACTTGAGGAAGCAAAGAGATTCTTGTAAGATTTTTGTTAGTTATTGGAGTTGTACCCCAAATCGGCCTTTTGAAAAGCACATCTTTGTTTCCCTAGTAACATATTCAAATTATCCCTTCCCAATGTAAATTTTGCAAGTGTAGTTTTCAAATCATCAATTTCATTTTCAAAAGTTTTGCATGATGAGTAAGAAAAGGATGTAGATGTATTATCAAGTAAAGAGCATGTCATGCATGAGGAATTTGCATAAATGAGTCTAAGAGATTCATTTTTAATTTTAAGTTCCTCAATTTCCTTGTTTAAAATAGAGATTTTGTTTTCAAAAGTGGAAATTGTTTTCTTGGATGATGAAACAAGTTTTGCAAGTCTCATAGATTCATTATACAATTCTTCAAATGCATCTCGTAATTCATCATAGGAAGGGGAAGAATTTGATTCAAAATTTGAGGATGTTACATCCATATCATCTTCATCTTCCTCTTCTCCTCTAGCCATGAAAAATAGATTGACTTTCTCATTATCCGAGCTATCAGTTGAATCTATGTCATTATCATCCCAAGTTATGTAGGTGATAATCATATATTTTATACATTAATAAACTCTCATTTTTAGTCATTTACATTCTCCATGTACTTAATTGATTGAGTTTGGTTATGTTTTGTAAGTTTGGACTTAAATTGGACTTAATTGAATTTTCTAGCATTATTTGGGTCTTACAATGTTTCTGTATTTTTGTCATATCTTGAGTTCTAGATGTGTAAAAATTATGTATATTACCTTGTAGGAAAGATAACAGAGAGCTCTACAACTTTTATGAGAGCTCCAAGTAAAATATGGACATCTAGAGGAGCTAAATGAGCTTGGAAGTCAGAACACGATTTTTGTGATTAGAACCTAAACAGTGTGCAGTAATCAGAGCATAACTCTGGCTGTAGGAACTTTCTTGAGCTAAAATTTGGATACTTGAAAGTTAAGACCCATATCTACAACTTTCATGAAGAACATAAGAGCTCATTCAGATAGCTTGGAGGTGATATTGGGTCTGGAAGTCAAAACTGAGGTGCTGAAACTAGGCCTAAACAGTCTGCAGTAATTGGGTCATATCTTGGGCTGTAGGACGAATTTTTGGATGATTTTAGTGGCATTAGAAATCTGAGACAAAATGTTACAACTTTCATGAAGACCACGTTGCTTCATTCTGATGGCATGCATGAGATCAGCATTGAATGATTTCGGAGGCAAAGAATCTCAATAATTTTTCACTCACCAACTCACCATTTGGCATTTTCCACTCATTCACCCACTCATCCACCTACTCTTAATCAACCCCCTTGTCATTTTGTATCTCTAATACTCTATAAAAGGCTCCATTGGCTTATCATTTAGGAGACTTTGATTTTAGGTTTAGTTAGGAGAAATTATGTTCATGCTTGTTCATCGTTTTCCTTTGTTGTAATTTTCTCTTGCTCTAAATTGAAGCTATGTTCATCTTTCTCTTCTTCTCTCTTTCTTTCTTCTTGTCTATGAGTAACTAAATCTTCATTTTGTTTGGGTGAAAGAGTGAAGCTCTTGGTAATGAAATAAGATAAGATTATTTTATTTCTTGTGCTTAAATGATATATTATAAAGTGGACATTATATGTGTTGTATTTTGTTTCCAATCAATTTAGAAACCTTCCTTGTATAGTTAAGATCTTGATTTATTATAGACAAGAGGATTGACATAGTGAATGCTTGAGCTCACTTACAATTGTTAGTAGATAATTGAAGGAATCATGATATGATTGCATATATAATTGAACTTTGAATGTTATATTTTCTGATTGGAACTTCCGTTGTACGTGGATTTCAATTGAGTTATAAATAGAAATAATCTTGCATCTAATTTATTACTAAGAGTTGATCTCCTAACCCAAGCAAATCCTTTTTTCATTTGTGAACAACTTTTATTACTTTTGGTGTTGTGATAAATCATTTTCTTACCTCAATTAATTTTTCTTCATCAATTCTCTGTGGATCAACCTCGGACTCCCGAGAATTTAATACTTGAGATAACCTGCACTTGGGTTTGTATCCTATAATCCCACATCACGTTTTTGGCGCCGTTGCCGGGGACTTGATTTGAAGTTTTAATTTATTGAGGTTTTTTTTCTTTAATAAAATCTATTCTCTCTTCTCCCTCATCGGAGTAAAAGATCGGCTTGCCGATCCTTTGATTTCTTTACTAACTCTTTAACTTGCTAACTTACTAACTTGTTAATATACTAACTTTCTAACTTTTATATTTATGTCATTTATTTGTGTTTACTAACTTTTAATTTATGTCATTTATTTTATGCTTGCTAACTTTTATTTTTTGCGCTCTAACTCTTAATTTACGTCATTTATTTTCTATTTTCTAACTTTTTAATTTTTGTTATTTATTATTGCTTTCTAACATAATGAAATAATCTTTCTTCTTCTCTTCTCTTTTCGCACGGTTCGGTGGGGCTCTACCTCTCTCTCGATTTTCATATTTTAAATTTATTTTATGTAATTTACTTTCTCGCAATTTACTTTTTAAACTTTACTTTCTCGTACTTTATTTTCTCGTATTTTACTTTCTCGCACTTTCTAACTTACTAATTATTAACTCTCTAAGTATCTAACTTTTTACTTTATCAATTATCTAACTTTTTAATTTATCAGTTATCTAACTTTTTACTTGTTAATATTTATTGGGTGGTTGGTTTATACCACATCCTTGTTAATATTTAATGGCTAGTGTAAACCACTTACTTGTACATTATTTTTTTAATTTTAAGTCATTTATTTATGCTTAATTGGTATCGTGATTTAAATTCTGGTTGTTTAGTTAAAATTAATCCTGGTACTTTATATATTGATTTGTTTGAATCACAATCATACACAATTGACACAATGGCTGAAAATGAAAGTATACATAATGAACATGAAAATCAACTATTGCGAATAATGCGTGAATATTTGCAACCACCTCGAAATTCTAGTCCATCATGCTTTATCTTTCCACTCAATGCCAACAATTTTAGGTTTAAGTCAGGTATGATTTCTTTACTTCCTAATTTTCATGGTTTAGAATTTGAAAGCTCATATTTACATCTGAAAAAATTTGAAGAAGTATGTATTGCTTTCAATGACCAAAATTGTACTGAAGAGATTGTTAAGCTTAAATTGTTTCTTTTTTCTTTAAAAGATAAGGCAAAATCTTAGCTTAACACTTTGAAACCAAGATCAATTGGCACATGGCAAAAAATACAAGGTGAGTTCTTAAAGAAATTTTTTCCAACACATAAAACCAATGCTATGAAAAGACAAATTTAAAATTTTTCCCAAAATTCAAATGAAGCATATTTTCAATATTGGGAACGGTTTAAAGATTTGTTAAATTCTTGCCCATATCATGGTTTTGAAAAATGGCGCACTATAAGCTTCTTTTATGAAAGTTTAACACCTGAAACCAAATAATTTGTGAAAATAATGTGCAATGACGAGTTTCTTGATAAAAAAACCTGATGAAGCTTTAGACTATTTAAACCAGCTGGCTGAAAATTCTCAATCTTGGCATAGTATTAACCCTTTTGAAAATTCAATTAGATCTAACCTTACAAGTGCTAATAAAAGAAAATATCACCTTAGTCAAGAGGAAGATCTAAATGCAAGGTTTGCTAGTTTGACTAAAAAGGTTGAAGCCATGGAATTAAGAAAAGCAAAAGAAATCAAATCTATGCAAAATGAAAAAATTTGTGGCATTTGTGATGACTTAGGACACTCAACACATGAATGTCCTAATATTCCTATTTTTAAAGAAGTTGTACATGAGCAAGTAAATGCAATGTATAATTTTAAAAAGCTATTTACTTCTTCTTTTTCAGATACACACAATCCGGGATAGAGAAATCACTCGAACTTCAGCTGGAGGAATAATAATCAGTCACAATTCATGCAACCACCACCTTCTCAGGCACAATAGGACTCTCAAAATTCTCAAGGATATGCACCTTATGTCCCACCATATAGGAAAAACCTTGAAGAAATACTGCATGCATTCATAGAAAAGCAAGAGGCCATTAATAAACAAAATAATCAAACCATGATTAACATAAAAGAAACTCTTGCTAAACTTTCTTCTGCACTCACCATTCACGAGAAAGAAAAATTTTCTTCTCAACCTTAACCAAATCCCAAGGGTCAGTACAGTCTAAATGAGGGGAGTTTAGAAAACTAACAAATAGATAAAGTCAACTCAGTGATAACTCTTAGGAGTGGAAAGGTTATTGAAAAACAAATTTCTAAACCTTGTGAGAAAGAAGATGAACCAATTCCCCAAGAAAATGAAGAAGTTGACCAAAAGGAGACCAAACTCTCGCCTTCACCCCCATTTCCTCAAACATTGAATAATCCAAAGAAATTGGACCACCACGCTGAAATTTTTGAAATTTTGAAACAAGTAAAGATTAATATTCCTCTGTTAGATGCTATCAAACAAATTTCTTGTTATGCCAAATATTTGAAGGACTTGTGCACTGTTAAAACGAAACTAAATGTGAAAAAGAAAGCATTTTTGGCTGAACAAGTAAGCTCTATTCTTCAAAATAATAATGCGTTGAAATATAAAGACACTAGTTGTCTTATAGTTTCATACATTATTAGAGAATATAAAATTGACAAAAATTTACTTGATCTTGGTGCTAGTGTCAATTTGCTTCCATACTCAGTTTATCAGTAACTCAACTTGGGTGAGTTAAAACTAACTTCTGTAACTCTTCTACTTGCCGATAAATCAATTAAAATTCTAAGATAAGTAATGGAAGATGTGTTGGTACAAGTTGATAAATTCATATATCCTGTGGATTTTATTGTCTTGGATACTGAACCTATGGTTGATAGTTGCAAGTCAATTCCTGTTATTTTAGGCTGTCCATTTTTAGCAACATCTAATATTTTGATAAATTGCAGAAATGGAGTGGTGAAACTAACATTTGTAAACATGACACTGGAGCTCAATGTTTTTAACATGTACAAGCAGCCACAGGAAGTCCTTCATGAAAATAAGGCAGTTGAAGGAATTGAAGCCATTATAGATGATCATCTTCAAACAAGAAGTTCTTCTGACCCATTAGAAATTTGTTTAGTCAATTCATTTGAGTCAGGCATGCAATTAGAAGATGATATCTCTGAAATATGCTCTTTGCTTGATTGTACATAGGTAATGGAGTACAAGGGATGGAAACCAAGATTTGAAGAGCTAAAACCCATGAATGATACTGCTCATGAAGAAGTGCCCACACCGGAACTAAAGCTATTACCTGCTGAGTTGAAGTACACATTTTTAGGAGAAGAGCAAAACTTTCTAGTGGTAATTTCCTCGTCTCTTACTGAAGAACAAGAAGGTATATTAACAGAAGTACTTAAAAGGTATAAAAGTGCAATTGGATGGACATTAAAGGACATAAAAGATATTAATCCATTAATTTGTACACATAGAATACATTTAGAGGATAATGCTAAAACTTCTCAACAACCTCAGAAGATTAAATTCACACATGAAAGAGGTAGTTAGAGCTGAAGTCCTTAAATTGCTTGATGTTGGAATTATCTATCCTATCTCTGATAGCCAATGGGTAAGCCCTACACAAGTTGTGCCTAAGAAATCTAGAATAACAGTGGTTGAAAATGATAAAGATGAATTAATACCTACGCGAGTCTCATCTAGTTGGCGTATGTGTATTGATTTTAGAAAATTAAATGTTGCTACTAGGAAAGATCATTTTCCTTTACCATTTCTTGATCAAATTTTGGAAAGGGTAGCAGGACATCCATACTACTATTTTCTTGATGGTTTTTCTAGTTGTAATCAAATACCAATTGCATTAGAAGATAAAAAAAAGACCACTTTTACATGTCTATTTGGTACTTTTGCATATAAAAGAATGTCTTTTGGCCTTTGTAATGCTCTGGCAACATTCCAAAGATACATGTTAAGCATTTTTAGTGACATGATTGAACATTATTTGGAGGTATTCATGGATGACCTGACAATTTTTGGAGATTCATTTGAAATTTGTCTTGATAATTTAGAAAAGTTCTTAAAAAATGTGAAGAAAAATGATTTATGTTAAATTGGTAAAAATGTCATTACATGGTTACTTCAGGAATAATGTTAGGTCATGTGATATCTTCTAAAGGAATTGAAGTTGATAAAGCAAAAGTTGAATTAATTGCTCATTTGCATTCCCCAAAAACAGTTAGAGAAGTTTGTTCCTTTTTAGGACATATAGGATTTTACAAAAGATTCATAAAAGATTTTAGTGCCATATCTAGACCATTATGTAATCTTTTGTTGAAAGATGCACCATTTGATTGGACTCAAGAATGTCAAAAATCTTTTGAAAAATTAATTGGTCTTCTGACATCTGCTCCTATCATATAATCTCCTAACTGGTCTTTGCCTTTTAAGTTGATGGTTGATGCTAGTGATTTTACTGTGAGCACTGTTTTAGGCCAACGAAAGGAAGGTAAGCCTCATGTGATTTGTTATGCAAGTAGAATTTTAAATAGTGCACAAATGAATTACACCACTACTGAAAAAGAACTATTTGTTATAATTTTTGCACTGGACAAATTTCGATCTTACTTAATTAGTTCTTCTATTGTGATTTTCACCAATCATGCTGCTATTAGATATTTGATGTCAAGGCAGGATGCCAAACCAAGATTAATACGATGGATCTTGTTGGTTCAAGAATTCAACATCACAATAAAAGATAAGAAATGAGCTGAAAATGTTGTCGCTGATCATTTGTCCAGACTTACAATAGGCTCACCTTTTGATAACACACCCATCAATGATTCTTTTCCTGATGAATTTTTATTTTCTGTCAATTCTATGCCTTGGTTTGCTAACATAGTTAACTTTCTTGTAACAGGAAAGATGCCGCCTCAATGAACGCACCAAGATAGAAAGAAATTTTTGACAGAGGTGAAAATTTTTTATTGGGATGACCCACACTTGTTCAAATATTGTCCTGACCAAATCTTTCGGAGATGTGTACTTGACAGTGAGGTAAGTAGTGTCATTAAATTTTGTCATTCAGAAATATGTGGAGGTCATTTTTCTTCAAAGAAAACAACTGCGAAAATCTTGCAGTATGGATTTTATTGGCTCACTTTATCTAAGGACCACTATACTTTTTGCAAAAGTTGTGAAAATTGTCAAAAAAATGGGCTCAAATTAAAAAAGAAACATGATGCCTCTGAACCCCATCCTTGTCATTGAAATTTTTGATTGTTGGAGAATTGATTTTATGGGCCCATTTCCATCTTCATTTGGATTTGTGTATATTTTGGTTGCAGTTGATTATGTCTCAAAATGAATTGAGGCGATTCCATGCCGACACAATGATCATAAAGCTGTTCTCAAATTTTTAAAAGAAAATATCTTGTGTCAATTTAGAATCCCTCGAGCTATCATCAGTGATGGGGGAACACATTTTTGTAATAAACCATTTGAATCTTTAATGAAGAAATATAGTATTACACACAATTGCCACCCCTTATCACCCTCAGACAAGTAGACAAGTTGAATTGGCAAATAGGGAGATTAAACAAATTTTAGAAAAATGGTTAACCCAAATCATAAAAATTAGTCTTTAAGACTAAATGATGCACTTTGGGCTTATCGTACTGCTTTCAAAACATCCTTGGGCATGTCACCCTATCGGTTAGTCTATGGAAAACCTTATCACTTACCTGTAGAATTAGAACATAAAGCATTTTAGATCATTAAAGCTTTCAATCTAAACCTTGATGATGCTTGCAAGATACGCAAATTGCAATTAAATGAACTTGAGGAATTAGAATAAAAGATTTATAAAGCTAGAACAAAAGCTTTTCATGACAAGACAATTTTGAGAAAATCTTTTGAAATTGGTCAAAAAGTTCTGTTTTATAATTCTCGTCTGCACCTATTCCCTGGAAAATTGAGAGCTAGGTGGAATAGTCCTTTTGTTGTCAAACATGTGTATCCTCATGGGGCCATAGATATTGAGAATCCTAGGAATGGTAATGTATTTAAAGTCAATAGACAAAGACTCAAACCATTTCTAGAAAACTAAGTTGATGAGGTAGAATTCATCTCTCTTTCTGATCCTTATTATGAATAGAATTTATTCTAATTTTGTTGCCGTGTTTTTGCAGTTCTTTGTGTTGCCAGTTAAATGGCAGATAACAGTACTTCGTGGCTCTCGAGTCATTTTGTTTTTTAGTTTCCCAAAATAACTGAATCATTCTCCTTTAAAATGGATGTCATTCTTTCAAACCTGAGAAAAAATTTTCCTTCCCTTCCTCAAAATGCTCTGACAAAAATCTACAAAGCTAGATGTAAAAGATTGAGACTGTTAATGCACAAGGGTATGCCAGAAGATGTACATTGGATAATTGAAGCAAAGGTCCAACTAGCAAGTGAGTCTTCAAGTTCATTTGACTCATACATGTCTTGGAAGAAGTTCATATTCTAAAAGGAGAAGAGCAAAAAGGTTACAAGTCTGTCACAAATGTGCATGATGGAATTGTAACAAGCGATATCATTCTTTGGGGATGGTTTCCGCAAACAGAGAAGATAAAATTTTCTTCTTTAAGAATGGACTGAGTAAGGAGTCATTAGATGATATCTTATTGACTCTTGAGATACATTCTTGTCGATTTGTGCATCGTGATCTTCTTAATTTGTGGAATCTCTTCAAGGATGAAGAAAAAAGCTACAGTCTTGGGAATCTGACTCTAAAAGACCCTGTTTGCTAATTTATAAGAAAATTGGATAGGAACCTTATCCTCGACTTATAGAAGGCATTTAAGTCGTTATTGGACGTGAAACCAGAGGCAGATGTGAGTCATATCCACAACAATTTGTACATATTATCTCTTCTTCTTCATGTTCATTTTTTTTTTAAAAAAAGAAAAAATAAAAAAATTAAAAAAAATTAAAAAAAAAGAAAAATTTTGTGTTTCTTAATTTCAAACTTTTCTGACAACAACCAACCTACCCTTTTAGATACTATTATTATCCTTTTCATTCTTTTTCCTATTTAAACACTTCATTTTCTCTACTTTCCTCCAACTCAGAATCATTCATAGAGAAATGTGAGTATAGAAATGAAAGGTGTTTCTATTCGTCGACTTAAAAATATCTGTGTATTTTGTGGGTCTAAGTATGGGAAGGATTTAAAGTTTGTAAACGCAGCTACCACTCTTGGTCAATCACTTGCTGTGAGGAATATTTATCTTGTATATTGGGGAGGTTGCCGTGGGTTAATGGGGGCTGTATCACTTGCTGCATATATAGGAGGCAGTCAGGTTTTAGGTGTCATTCCTGAACCTTTAGCTCAACAGAACATCACTGGAAAGACAATTGGCGAGGAACTTAAGGTATCATCAATGCATGAACGAATGAAGATAATCCTTTAAAACTTTGATGCATTCGTTGTCTTACCGGGTGATTTTGGTACCTTGGAAGAAGTTTTTCAAATTGTCTCTTGAGCCCAACTGAACATCAACCATAAACCCATAGGTTTGTTAAATATAAATAATTTTTTTAATATTTTGTTACTTTTTCTTGACCATGCTGTGGAATAGAAATTTATCACACCTTCGGCAAGACAACTTCTTATCTCTGCTTCCACTATTGATGAGTTAATTGATAAATTAGAAGCTTTTGTTCATAAACCTAACCTAGCAATAGCTCAGATAGATTGGTCAGCAGGAAGCAGTGAGGGAAGCAGAATGAAAAGAAAGCCAGATTTGACACTTCATTTATAGCGTTCCTTTATTTTTGATTTTTTTTGTCATACATTGTTTCTGTTTAAATTTGTGTCAGATTTATCCAACAGGTAATATCTTATATCCTTTACTCATTTATATTTTAACATTGAGGATAATGTTGTGATCTGGTTAGGGGGAAGGATAGTTGACCCAATTTTTTTTTTATTTTTTAGGAAGTATGATATGATTGTCATGGACTTACTAAACCAATGAATGATGGCAGAGTAAGGAGTAATTTTACTCCTGTGACGCATCTAAATTGGGAAGTATGTTTAGTGATATGACTGTCAGAAACCTATTTGTAGTAAAACCAATTAAGGATGGTAGAGTAAGGAGTAAATTTTGAAAACAATTTATTACTCTTGAGACGCATCTTAGTTGGGGTAGTAACTATTTAGTGTTTATTTGTGGAAGTAACAAAGTTTTGCTATTTGATTTCCTTTGAAAGATTCAAGTGAATGCACTCTCACATTCTTTGAAGCAATTGAAATTCAGGGATCATAGCATGATTGAATAAAATATCTTCTTTCTTAAATTTCACATGCTTGGTTATGGATGTTGAATTGGTGGATTGAGAATGATAGAAATATGTCTTGTGAGATTTTGAGCCTATTGATAAATGGATTGAACATTTGTACCATTCTCTTCTTTCTTGTGTGATTTTTACTTATGGAATTGTTACTTTAGAACTTGCTTTGATTCTTTTTGAGGCTATATTTTCACTTGCATACACAAACATGATTGAGATATCTTTTTTCTTGAAATAACTACTTTAACCAATTGGCCAAGAATGATTAGCACACAAATAGGTAGCCTTGCTCAACAGCATATTGTCTCAATGTGATATCAAGCACTCTTATGGCTTCTTGGAAATTCTCTGATTCCTGCCAAAGTAAGGCATTGAAAATAGCTTATTTTTTCTTTTCTTAACCCCTTTGAGCTTATTTGACCATTCCTTATTTCTAGCTCATCGTCTTTAAAAAAAAAATCATGTTCTTACCTGACCTTAGAGAATAAGAGAACATTAGCTTTGTCACTCAATGAGTTCTTGAACAAGTGTGGGGGTGCGTGTACATAATGATTGGTAAAAAAAATTTGAAAAAAAAGTGGTTCATTAAAAAAAATGTATATTTTCAAAAAAAAATGAAAAAAGAATTTGTATTAGGTGGAGCTGGGATGAACTTTCATGCTTGTTAATTGAACTCAGCTCTCAAGCTCTTTTATTCTCTTAGGTGTTTAACTTGTCATATCTATACTCCTCCCTTCTTTACCTTGACCCCATTACAACCTTGAATAAAGTCCTCTTAATTTGTGTGAGCATGTGTTCTGAGTAGTGAAGAAGTAGAAGATAAGCAACCTTATGATAGTGCAATTTTTCATGGGTTGAATTGAGCGAAATACTTACCTTTGAAACACTTGAGAGATTGAGAGTGAATTCTGTGATGATCTATCATTCTTGATTCATTCTTTTCAACTGAAGTTTCCTTACTTGTTGATTTGAGATATGAAGAAATGTTACCTCATTAATGCTTTAATCCCTTGAATTTCTGGTTGCTCTTCTTGCTTCATCAAGTCTTTTAGAGTTTTTAGCTTTTGAGTTTATGTCGTTTTTCTTTGTTTCCTAACTTTGGTCTTATGTGTTTTGCATAGGAGTGCAAAAAGCTAAGTGTGAGAGAATTTGATAATCACATATTTTATACATTAATAAACCCTCATTTTTAATTATTTATACTCTCCATGTACTTAATTAATTGAGTTTAGTTATGTTTTGTAAGTTTAGACTCAAATTGGACTTAATTGAATTTTCCAGCATTATTTGGATCTTACAATGTTTCTGTATTTCCGTCATATCTTGAGTTTTGGATGTGTAAAAATTATATATGTTACCTTGTAGGAAAGATAAGAGAGAGCTCTACAACTTTCATGAGAGCTCCAGGTAAAATATGGACATCTAGAGGAGCTTAATGGGCTTAGAAGTCAGAACACGAGTTTTGTGACTGGAACCTGAATAGTGTGCAGTAATCAGAGCATAACTTGGGTTGTAGGAACTTTCTTGGGCTAAAATTTAGATACTTGAAAGTTAAGACCCATATCTACAACTTTCATGAAGAACATAAGAGCTCATTTGGATAGCTTGGAGGTGATATTGGGTCTGGAAAACAGAGGTGCTGAAACTAGGCCTGAACAGTCTGTAGTAATTGGGTCATATCTTGGGCTATAGGAGGAATTTTTGGATGATTTTAGTGGCATTGGAAAGCTGAGACAAAATGCTACAACTTTCATGAAGGCCACGTTGCTTCATTCTGATGGCATCCATGAGATCAACACTGAATGATTTCAGAGACAAAGAATCCTAACAATTTTCCACTCACCAACTCACCATTTGACATTTTCCACTCATTCACTCACTCATCCACCTACTCTTAATCAACCTTCTTGTCATTTTGTATCTCTAATCCTCTATAAAAGGCTCCATTGGATGATCATTTAGGAGACTTTGGTTTTAAGCTTGGTTAGGAGAAATTATATTCATGCTTGTTCATTGTTTTCCTTTGTTGTAATTTTCTCTTGCTCTAAATTGAAGCTATGTTCATCTTTCTCTTCTTCTCTCTTTCTTTCTTCTTGTCTATGAGTAACTAAATCTTCATTTTACTTGGGTGAAAGAGTGAACCTCTTGGTAATGAAATAAGGCAAGATTATTCTATTTCTTGTGCTTAAATGATATATTATAAAGTGGACATTATATGTGTTATATTTTGTTTCCAATCAATTTAGAAACCTTCCTTGTATAGTGGAGATCTTGATTTATTGTAGACAAGAGGATTGACACAGTGAATGCTTGAGCTCACTTACAATTGTTGGTAGATAATTGAAGGAATCATAATATGATTGTCTATATAAAAGAACTTTGAATGTTATATTTTCTGATTGGAACCTCCGTTGTACGTGGATTTCAATTAAATTATAAAGAGAAATAATCTTGCATCTAATTTATTACCAAAAGTGGATCTCTTAACCCAAGTAAATCCTTTTTCATTTGTGAACAACTTTTATTACTTTTGGTGTTGTGACAAATCCTTTTCTTACCTCAATTAATTTTTCTTCATTAATTCCCTGTGGATCGACCTCGGACTCCCGAGAATTTATTACTTGAGATAACTTGCACTTGGGTTTGCATCCTTTAATCCCGCATCAGTAGGCTCTTCTTTCTTTCTTTTTCTTTGAGGACCTTTTATCATACTTTTCCACTTTCCTTTGATAGATTGGGCACTCCATCTTCATGTTTCCAAATTCTCCACATTCATAGCATTTAGGAGTAGATGAGATTCCTTCCCCTTTGTGATAGACATTCTTTTGGGGAAAGGGAAGTTTTAGACATTCTTTTGGGGAAAGGGAAGTTTTCTTTGAGCTCCATTCTTCTTAAAGAATCTTCCACATTTCTTTACTAGTAGGCCAAGACTCTCTTCACTAATTTCCAAGCCATCTTTGTCATCTTCATCATCATCATTAATTAAAGAGGAGGTGGTCTTGAGAGCAATTTTCTTCTTTTTCTTGTCAAGCTCCTCATTTTGGTTGAGTCTATTTAATTCCAATTCATGTTCTTGAAGCTTACCAAAATGTGTGGCTAGGGTCATGGTTGAGAGATTTCTTGACTCCGCAATACTTATCACTTTAGGTTGCCAATTCCTGCTCAAACATCTTAACACTTTGTTAATAAGATCTTCATTAGGAAAAGTCTTTCCCAATGAAGCAAGATGATTTGTAATATGTGTGAATCGTTTTTGCATTTCTTGAATGCTTTCACCTTGGTTCATTCTAAAAAGTTCATATTCATCAGTGAGAGTATTTATCCTTGATCTTTTCACTTCACTAGTACCCTCATGAGTTACTTGTAAGGTGTCCCATATTTCTTGGGAAGATTTATAATTTAAGACTCTAAAGAACTCATCATACCCCAAAGTTGTGGTAATGATATTTTTGGCTCTCAAATTATATTGGACCTTCTTTTTATCATCATCTGTCCATTCACTTCTTAGTGTATTAATTCTTACACCATTTATAACTTGTGTGAGAACAAAAGGACCATTTTCAACAGCATCTCATACATCTAAGTCAATAGCTTCAACAAAAATATTCATTTTTTCTTTCCAATAAGCATACCCATCCCCATTGAAAAATGGAGGTCTATAAAGAGAAGAACTTTCAGAAAAACCATTTGAAGAGACCATCACTTTCTCTTGAAGCTGCTAAGCTCTTTAAATAAGAGCTTATCTTTCATACCACTTGTTACTAAGTGGCCTCAATACTCAAGAGGGGGGTGAATTGAGTATGTAAAAAATTTCACAACTCTTTCGCAAAACGTTTGATTATCAATTTTCATTGAAGCTATTGATTGATTAAAGTGAATAGATAGATGAGATCGAATAAATCACTCACAAATAAACAAGCCAAGATAGAAAGTATTCAAGCAAAGCTAAACATCTAACTCAACTCAAGCATATATAATTAAAGCACAAAGTAAAGAGATAGAGTTGAGAGAATCAAACACAAACATTTATCCTGGTTCAGCCACCCCTTGTGACCTACATCCAGTCCTCAGGCGAACCACTCGAGAATTTTCACTAAACTTCAAGCTCGAACGAGTGCTTGAAAACCTTTACAAATTGGAGCACTAAATAACACCTTGGGATACCTCACCCTTATGCTTTGAGCCTCAAAACAGTGATACCTCACCCTTTACAATCTTTGCGGGATACCTCACCCTCTTTACTCTTTTGAAGGATACCTCACCTTCTTTTCAACAAGGAATACCTCACCCTTTGTCACTAAAGGGATACCTTACCCTCTTTACAGAATAAACAAAGTGTTTGAATGATAGAAAGTTTCTCAAAGAGTAGATAATACAAATTGAAGCACTATGGGTATCAAGGAATCACATTTTGAAGCTCAAAATAGAGTATAATAGAAGATAAGAGAGAAAACTCATATTTGATGATCAAGGGACTTGTTCAGATAGTTTTTCAACTTTTCTTTGATGCCCATACACTTTCATTTATAACCCAAAACATTTTAGAGCCGTTGGAGGTGGTTGGGTTCATTAAATGATCTAATAGAGCAGTTAAAAATGTTTTCTGATTTTCTAGATAACCGATTAAGGAGAAGTCCTAATTGGTTAGGGGTCTTTGAGAATTAATTCCATTGCCACTGTTTCTCAAATAACTCATTAGGCAAGCTGCCTAATCAGTTAGGCCCTTTTCAAAAACCATTCCACGTGACTTTAAAAGACAATGCTAACCGATTAGGCCAAATCCTCTAATTAGTTAGGCCTATAATAAAAATAGTTCACGTACCATTAAAAACACATACTAACTGATTAGGTCAATCCCCTAATCAGTTAGGCCAACACCCTAATTGGTTAGGCCTTTTAGAAATAGCCTCTGAGTTATCAAATAACCAATTAGGCAAATATCATAATCAGTTACGCCTTTCAAGAAATAAAAAGGCACCGTTCTAGACTTATCAAATAACTAATTAGGGAGTTGTCCTAATTGATTAGGAGCCTTAGAAAAACATGAAAAACGCTCCTGACATGGTGAATAATCGGTTATGGGAAATCCATAATCAGTTATTGCACTCTGGTTTTGAAAACTGACTTCAAATGGTCATAACTACTTCGTTTCTTATCCGTTTAAAACAAATAACTACTCATTGGAAAGATCTTTGAGTATATTTTCATATAAAATAAGTTTCAGATCAAAACTCAAAGTATTTTGAATGATATGAATAAAAAAGTAACCAAAGGTTAGTTTTGCAAAATACTAACTTAACTATTTTTCATAGTTTTGAACTACCACCATAACTAGATTTTCAAAACATGTTTGTTAGGCATTTTGGCATGTGAAAACCATTTGTAAATATTTGAAAACATATTTGAGCTTAGTGGGATTCCTATTTATCTTTACACAAGATCTAAGACCTATAAGCTAATCTTGAAAAACCTTTGGACTTGATCTTTGCACAACCATCACTTCTCTTATTTGTTATCATCAAAACCATTGCATTGCCAATGCTAATTATATTCTCCCCATTTTTGATGATGACAAACAACCATTGAGAAAAGAGTTAGTTCAAATAAATTGGAACTCACAAAAAGGTGTTAGAGACTTACTCCCCCTCTATTTTTCAAGAGGTGATTTATTCAGAGATGCGCAACTCTCCCTTAATTTTGGAGTCCCAAGATCATTGAATTTGTACCTTGTTATTTACCTTTTCTCAATGACTTATAAACTTCTCCCCTTTTTGTCATGGTAAAAAAGATATACAATATAGATTTTGACAAAGAGAGAAGTAACAATATATCCTTAAACACAAAACCATTGCCTTGTAACAAATATTCAATAATAATGCATCAACAATTATATCCAGATCAGCAGTATAGTCATATCAACAAACCATCCATTACAAAAATATCCATGTTATACTAAAAACCACATATCAAAGTCATATTATTGTTCAGCAAGGTCATAAGCTAACAACGTATTCAAAAGATAAACAAAAATGATTAGATTAGCTTAAGCACAATAAAGAAACTAGTGGAAAGCGATGGAAAATGATGAAAAATGGTGGAAAAGATGTTTTAATAATGGATTTTGGTTGGATTTGGAGTGGGTGAGGAGTTTGAGTGAGTGGGTGTAAGAGGAAGAAGATGACCATGGAGGATGGGGGTCATGAATGGTGAGGGGAAAGTCACGTTTTTCTGTTTTAGTGAGCACAATAATCGGTTAGAGCATTGGGTAACCGATTATGTTCGTATGGAAACAAATATATTGGCCATGGGTTTGAGCAAATAATTAGTTAGAAATGTGAGCTAACCGATTAGCTTCATGTGGGAGCAAAAATGTGAGGTCCCTGTAAGCTTGAATAACCGATTAGGACTTGTTCCTAATTGGTTATTTTCATGGTCACTTGAGAAAATTGGCTTCTGTTTGCTTCAATAACAGGTTATGAAAGGCTCCTAATAGGTTATTTGTGATCTTTAAGAGCTTCTAAATGCCTCCATAATTCGTTAGAGAGGTCTTGTAATTGGTTAGGAACTTCACCTAACCAATTATTTGGCTTGACAGAATGTAGTTTCATCGTGCCATACTAGTTCCAAAGTCCAAATAACATATTATTTCCTCCTTCTAACAGGTTATTTCACTTCCAAAAACCTGAAATTCCTCAGAGATTCAACCTTTAAGAATCCAACCACTTGACATCTTTGAGAATCATCTTGACTTTGTTTTACTTACATCCATTCTAAGGATCATTAGCCCAAAACACAACCTCATGCCTTCTTGAAGATCATTTTAGCTTGGCCTCATTTTCCATTCATTCTAAACACCAATCTTCAGCTCAATAACAAATCAAACATCTTCAAAAGCTCCAAAAACCATTTTTCCACAACAATAACTTGAGATTTGAGATTGAGAGACTTAAGCATGGATCAATCACCTGCAAAATAAACTAGGGGGAACCTCCAACGCTCAAGTCAGCATTGGATTCAAAACTGATTAACACAAGATAACTATGCATGGGGTTCAATAATGCAGTAAAGTATCAAATTATGCTACAAAGTGACAAGTTATGCATCAAAATGACATGTCATGCAGTAAATGACATATTATGTAACTAAATATCACATTATGCAATAACATGACAAATTATGCAGCAAAGTGATGAATTAAGCAGCAAAATATCATATTGTGCAGCAACATTCCAGATTGTGCAACAAAATATCACATTATGACAAGTTATGCAACAAAATTATGATTTTTAGCAAGAGTTAGATGCATGATTGATCCATAATGCTAAGTTCAAAGATGTTTCCATCAAATATGTTATTTCAAACAAGAAGTGAACTTATCTAGCATATTATCACATGTAAAGACATTTTCAAGATATAAAGCTAAAAGAATACAACTTTAAAGCATGTTAAAGCATAAACCAAGTCTCCACTTATCCAAAGGTTGCAAGTCCAAGCTTCCTGGAGACAAAGGAGAGAACTTAGAGTATTTTTTGATCTTGTGCTTGCAGCAGCTACTTTTGAGATTCCAAAGTCAATTCTTGGCCTTCAAGCACACCTACAACACACTTCAATTTTTGGCTTTTGGTACCCAAGTTTTCTTGGGTCTTTGTGTGTTAGAGTTAGGCAAGGTGCCTTTAGGAATTCAAACTATTTTAGTTCCAACCTTGGTGTTTTTGTTCTTTCTAGCATTACATGAAATGCACTATGCCATTTCCTACAATAATAAAAGCATTTGATAAAGGGGCTAGTTGATGTACTTGAGGAAGCAAAGAGATTCTTGTAAGATTTTTGTTAGTTATTGGAGTTGTACCCCAAATCGGCCTTTTGAAAAGCACATCTTTGTTTCCCTAGTAACATATTCAAATTATCCCTTCCCAATGTAAATTTTGCAAGTGTAGTTTTCAAATCATCAATTTCATTTTCAAAAGTTTTGCATGATGAGTAAGAAAAGGATGTAGATGCATTATCAAGTAAAGAGCATGTCATGCATGAGGAATTTGCATAAATGAGTCTAAGAGATTCATTTTTAATTTTAAGTTCCTCAATTTCCTTGTTTAAAATAGAGAGTTTGTTTTCAAAAGAGGAAATTGTTTTCTTTGATGATGAAACAAGTTTTGCAAGCCTCATAGATTCATTATACAATTCTTCAAATGCATCTTGTAATTCATCATAGGAGGGGGAAGAATTTGATTCAAAGTTTGAGGATGTTACCTTTGTATCATCTTCATTTTCCTCTTCTCCTCTAGCCATAAGACATGGATTGGCTTTCTTATTATATGAGCTATTAGTTGAATTTATGTCATTATAATCCCAAGCTATGTAGGTGATAATCATATATTTTATACATTAATAAACTCTCATTTTTAGTCATTTACATTCTCCATGTACTTAATTCTTCCTCCTTCTAAATGGTTATTTCACTTCATGTGTCACAAATTCTCCAGATTCAACCTTTAAGAATGCAACCACTTTCCATCTTTGAGAATCATCTTGACTTTCTTTTACTTACATCTATTCTAAGGATCATCAGCCCAAAACTTAACCTCATGCCTTCTTGAAGATCATTTTAGCTTGGCCTCATTTTCCATTCATTCTAAACACCAATCTTTAGCTCAATAACAAATCAAACATCTTTAAATGCTGCAAAAACCATTTTTCCACAACAAGAACTTGAGATTTGAGATTGGAAGACTTAAGCATGGATCAATCACCTGCAAAACAAACTTGGGAGAACCTTTGACGCTCAAGTCAGCATTGGATTCAAAAATGATTAACATAAGATAATTATGCATGAGGTTCAATAATGCAGTAAAGTATCAAATTATGCTACAAAGTGACAAGTTATGCATCAAAATGACATGTCATGTAGTAAATAACAGATTATGCAACTAAATATCACATTATGCAATAACATGACAAATTATGCAGCAAAGTGATGAATTAAGCAATAAAATATCATATTGTGCAGCAGCATTCCAGATTGTGCAACAAAATATCTTATTATGAAAAGTTATGCAGCAAAATTATGATTTTTAGCAAGAGTTAGATGCATGATTGATCCAGAATGCTAAGTTCAAAGATGTTTCCATCAAATATGCTATTTCAAACAAGAAGTGAACTTATCTAGCATATTATCACACGTAAAGACATTTTTAAGATATAAAGCTAAACGAATACAACTTTAAAGCTTGTTAAAGCATAAACCAAGTCTCCACTTATCCAAAGGTTGCAAGTCCAAGCTTCTTGAGACAAAAAGAACTTGAAGTATTTCCCAATCTTGTACTTGGAAATGATGTTTTTTGAGATTCCAAATTCAATTCTTCTTTCTAGCACACCTCAATACACTTCATTTTTTGCTTTTGGTACCCTAGTTTTCTTCTTTGTGTGTTTTAGGCAAGGTGCCTTTAGGAATCAAAATCATTTTAACAAAGCTCCCACCTTGGTGTTTTTGTTCTTTCTAGCATTACATAAAAATGCATATGCCTTTTCTTACCACAATAAAAGCATTTGATAAAGGGGCTATCCCCATGTACTTAAAAGGGAGGTTTTGTAAGATTTTTGTTAGTTATGAAGAGTTGTACTTTCTCTTGAAATCGGCTCTTTTGAAAGTACATCTTTGTTTCCCTAGTAACATATTCAAATTGTCCCTTCCCAATGTAAATTTTGCAAGTGTATTTTTCAAATCTTCAATTTCATTTTCAAAAGTTTTGCATGATGAGTAAGAAAAGAATGTAGATGCATTATCAAGTAAAGAGCATGTCATTCATGAGGAATTTGCAACAATGAGTCCAAGAGTTTTATTTTCAATTTTAAGTTCCTCAATTTTCTTGTTTAAAATTGAGATTTTGTTTTCAAAAGAGGAAATTGTTTTCTTGGATAATGAAACAAGTTTTGCAAGTCTCATAGATTCATTATGCAATTCATCATAGGAAGGGGAAGAATTTGATTCAAAATTTGAGGATGTTACCTCCATATCATCTTCATCTTCCTCTTCTCCTCTAGCCATGAAACATAGATTGGCTTTCTCATTATTCGAGTTATCAGTTGAATTTATGTTATTATCATCCCAAGCTATGTAGGCTCTTCTTTCTTTCTTTTCCTTTGAGAACTTCTTCTCATACTTTTCCACTTTCCTTTGATAGATTGGGCACTCCATCTTCATGTGTCACAATTCTCCACATTCATAGCATTTAGGAGTGGATGAGGTTCATTTCCCTTTGTGATAGATATTCTTTTAGGGAAAGGGAGGTCTTCTTTGAGCTCATTCTTCTTGAAGAATCTTCCAAATTTCCTTACTAGTAGGCCAAGATTCTCTTCTCTAATTTCCAAGCCATCTCCATCATCTTCATCATCATCATTGATCAAAGAAAAGGTGGTCTTGAGAGCAATTCCCTTCTTTTTCTTATCAAGCTCCTCATTTTAGTTAAGTTTATTCAATTCCAGTTCATGTTCTTGAAGTTTGCCAAAAAGTGTGGCTAGGTCATGGTTGAGAGATTTCTTGACTCCGCATATAAAATAATTTCTCAAACATCTTAACACTTTCTTAAAAGATCTACATTAGGAATCAGTTTTCGTTGAAGCAAGATGATTTGTAATATGTGTGAATCGTTTTGCATTTCTTGAATGCTTTCAATAATTCATTCTAAAAATTCATATTCAAGAGAAATGAGAGCATTTATCCTTAATCTTTTCAAACTTCACTAATACCATACATAATTAAAGTGTCCCAATTTCTTGCAAATTTAGATTTGAGACTTTAAAGAACTCATCAATCCCAAATTTATCCTAATGATGTTTTTGGCTCTCAAATTATATTAGACCTATTTTAGTCATCATCATTCGATTCACTTCGGTGTATTAATTCTTACACCATTTATAACTTGAACGTGTGGGAACAAAAGGACCATTTTCAACAAAGCCTACATATCTAAGTCAATAGCTTCAATAAAAATTCCTTCTTTCCAATAAGCATACCTCCCCATTGAAAAAGGGAGGTCTATAAAGAGAAGAACTTTCAGAAAAACCATTTGAAGAGGCCATCACTTTCTCTTGAAGTTGCTAAGCTCTTTACATAAGAGCCTAACTCTCATACCACTTGTTACCAAGTGGCATCAATACTCAAGAGGGGGTGAATTGAGTATGTAAAATAATTTCGCAATTCTTTCACAAAACATTTGATTATCAATTTTCGTTGAAGCTATTGATTGATTAAAGTGAATAGATAGATGAGATCGAATAAATCACTCACAAATAAACAAGCCGAGATAGAAAGTATTCAAGCAAAGCTAAATATCAAACTCAACTCAAGCATATATAATTAAAGTATAAAGTAAAGAGATAGAGTTGAGAGAATCAAACACAAGGATTTATCCTGGTTCAGCAACCCCTTGTGACCTATGTCCAGTCCTCAAGTGAACCACTCGAGAACGGGTGCTTGAAAACCTTTACAGATTGGAGCACTCAACAACACCTTGGGAAACCTCACCCTTGTACTTTGAGCCTCAAAACAGGGATACTTCACCCTTTACAACCTTTGAGGGATACCTTATTCTCTTTACACCTTTGAAGGATTCCTCACCTTCTTTTCAACAAGGGATATCTCACCCTTTTTCATTAGAGGGATACATCACCCTCTTTACAGAATAAACAAAGTGTTTGAATGATAGAAACTCTTTCAAAGAATAGATAATACAAATTAAAGCACTATGGGTATCAAGGAATCACACTTTGAAGCTCAAAATAGAGTATAATAGAAGATAAGAGAGAAAACTCAAATTTGATGATCAAGAGACTTGTTCAGATAGTTTTCTAACTTTTCTTTGATGCTTATACACTTTCATTTATAGCCCAAAACATTTTAGAGCCGTTGGAGGTGGTTGGGTTCATTAAATGATCCAATAGAGCTGTTGAAAATGTTTTCTGATTTTTCAAATAGCCGATTAGGGAAAAGTCCTAATTGGTTAGGGGCCTTTGAGAATTAATTCCATTGCCTCTGTTTCTCAAATAACTAATTAGGCAAGCTACCTAATCGGTGAGGCCCTTTTAAAAAACCATTCCACGTGACTTTAAAAAATAATGCTAACCGATTAGGCCAAATCCTCTAATTGGTTAGGCCTATAATAAAAACAGTTCATGTACCATTAAAAACACACACTAACTAATTAGGCCAATCCCCTAATCGGTTAGGCCAACACCCTAATTGGTTAGGCCTTTAAGAAATATAGCCTCTAAGTTATCAAATAACCAATTAGGCAAACATCCTAATCGGTTAGGCCTTTCAAGAAATAAAGAGGCAACATTCCAGACTTGTCAAATAACCAATTAGGGAGTTGTCTTAATTGGTTAGGAGCCTTAGAAAAACTTGAAAAATGCTTCTGACATGGTGAATAATCGGCTATGGGAAATCCATAATCGGTTATTGTACTCTAGTTTTGAAAACTAACTTCAAATGGTCATAACTACTTCGTTTCTTATCCGTTTAAAACAAATGACCACTCATTGGAAAGATCTTTGAGTGTATTTTCATATGAAATAATTTCAGATCAAAACTTAATGTATTTTGAAATATATGATCAAAAGAGTAAGCAAAGGTCAGTTTTGCAAAACACTAACTTAGCTATTTTTCATAGTTTTGAACTACCACCATAACTAGCTTTTCAAAACATGTTTGTTAGGCATTTTGGCATGTGAAAATCATTTGTAAATATTTGATAACATATTTGAGCTTAGTGTGATTCCTATTTACCCTTACACAAGATCTAAGACCTATAAGCTAATCTTGAAGAACCTTGGAACTTGATCTTTGCACAACCATCATTTTTCTTATTTGTTATCATCAAAACTATTGCATTGCCAATGCTAATTACAGGTTCAACCCTAAGGGAACCAACTCTAAGTTCAACTCTAAGGGAACCAATCTCTAGGTTCAAACCTAATGGAACCAACAAAACCAACTCTAGGTTCAACCCTAAGGGAACCAACTCTAGGTTCAACTTTAAGGGAACCAATCTCTAGGTTCCATTTCTCTATGGTTCAACCCTAAGGGAACCAACTCTAGGTTCAACTCTAAGGGAACCAACTGTTACCCAAGTGGCTTCAGTACTCAAGAGGGGGGTGAATTGAGTATTTAGAAAACTTCTTTCAAAAAGTGCAAACAAATAAACTATGCTGAATTTAAATAATAAAAGGCGTGAATAAGATGAAGATAAGAAGAACGAATGGAAATTAAATTGCAAGATATAATAAATAAAGTGCAGAAAGATAAAAGATTAAGGAAAGAAGAGGCGACACATATTTATCCCGGTTCGACCACCAACCACTTGTGGCCTACGTCCGATCCCAAAACACGGTTCGAGATTTTTTACTATTCAATACAAGCTTAAAAACAGGTGCTTGTAACCTTTACACAATAGAGCACTTTTCACACACAGGAAACTCTACCCTTGTGCTAAAGCCTCAACCTGCAGGGATACCTCACCCTTACACAAACCTTAGAGGGATACCTCACCCCTTTTGAAGGATACCTCACCTTCTTTACAACAAGGGATACCTCACCTTTTTACTGAGGGATACCTCACCCTCACAATATACAGAAATAAAGAATAGATGAAGAAGAAACTCTCTCTAAGAGCAAATAATTACAATGAAGCACTAAGGAGCTTTGTCACAGATATCTCAAAGATTCAATGTTAAGAGCATAGAAAAAGAGAGGAAATTGTGTAAAACTCATTTTCAACAAAGCAAGAAATAATCAGAATATTCGGGGGGTTAATCAGAGGTGTCCCAGGCCTCTATTTATAGAGCTCGTAGAAGAAAATGGCCATTGGGAGCATTAATTTGACATTAATTAGTTTTAATTCTCGTATGAATTCAAAAACCAGAATCTGATTCCCGTGGGTTATTCGAATACCAGGAGGAGGTATTCGAATACCTCATTAAAAAGGCATGTTTTGAAATCAGGGTATTCGAATACCATATGGGGTATTCGAATGCCTCTGTTTTGGCACAGCAGAAAGTATAAGTTACGAATCAGGTTATTCGAATACCATATTGAGGTATTCGAATACCTCTGTTAAAAACAGTTAAAAAACCTTTCTAAATTGCTTTGAAATACTTATTTTTAATTTCTAAAAGCTTTGATCTTTCAAAAGTGATTTTAAAACTTCAGTTTAATTTAAGAAACAGATTATTTTAGATCTTTTAAAATTAACCATTGAGATATCTAATTGACAGCTCCATACATGATAGATCCTAAGTCCTGAAGCTAATCTTTAAACACTTGGACTTGGTCTTCTCATCATCTTCATGTTTGTCTTCACGTTTGTTATCATCAAAACTATTGTCCATGATAGCTAGCCAATTACATTCTCCCCCTTTTTGATGATGACAAACTAACATTTGAGAAAAGAATTAGTTCATATAAATTGGAATTCATAAAGTTGTTTAGAGATACTTACTCCCCCTCTTTTTCATAAGAGGTGATTTATATCAGAGATGTGCACAGCAGCTCCCCCTTACTTTTGGAATCCAATTTCCATTTTTGTCTTACCGAACTTTTACTTTTTCTCCCCCTGACTTTTCTCAAACAAATAATTCAAGCTTTTTCTCCCCCTTTTGTCATGATCAAAAAGATGGGGCAAGATAAAGCATAAGGCTAAACACAGTATATGTCAGTCCAACAAGATATGTTCATTCATAGCATACAAGAATAGCAACGGAGTATAATTTTATGAATTTAGCAAGATAAGCATAATATTCAGCACATAAGCAAAAATAATTTCATGCATTAAACAATTTATTACTTTTTATTATCATCAAAACAGTCATTACATTTATCAAGAAAATAACTTATATTTGATACCATATGTTATTAAAATGTTAACACTCACTTGTTACCAAAAAGTAAGATCTTTACCACTTGTTATTAATTTCTTATAAATCTGTCATCTATTAAGAGAATCATAGATATTTTTACTTTGATAGAATATGCTATAGGGATCAGAGCATTGTATAGAACTAACATAATTTGCCCTATATGCAATGACAAAATAATAATATCCAATTTGGCACTTTTGTCAATGCTAAGCATATTACTCAAAAAATTTAATCATTTAAGATCAATTAATCAACGAGTATCATACAATCCATATAGAATATCATAATTATTTAGGGATAGAGATACTTATTGAGTTAGATAAAGAGAGATGCTTCTTTGTAGTGTTCTTCGTTTATTGGTCCTCTTGAGCTATCATAATTATTTAGGGATAGTTAGATAAAGAGAGATGCTTCTTTGTAGTGTTCTTCGTTTATTGGTCCTCTTGAGCTTTCTTCCATTAAGTATTCCATTTCAATGTACTTGAAGAAAGTCTCCTCATGTCCTCTTCATTCATTTTCCTCAAGTTGAATAATTTTTCATTCAAA
The DNA here is from genome assembly GCA_029884605.1 of Ormosia emarginata. Classification (NCBI taxonomy): domain Eukaryota; kingdom Viridiplantae; phylum Streptophyta; class Magnoliopsida; order Fabales; family Fabaceae; genus Ormosia; species Ormosia emarginata. The sequence continues at coordinate 43,567,333 of JAQQTP010000074.1, read as the reverse complement.
ATGTTGCTTGAGGTAGTTATAACCCTTCAAAACAATTCAAAGCATTTTCTTTGGTATCCATTAATTTTTGGATCCATAGAGGTTAGTCAAACTCATAAGCAAGTAAATCATTCAAAATAATAAATCAAAAATAACAAATGAGTTCACAAGGGCAAAAGATATTGCATTGATTAATTTGGTCAATTAACCACTTGTTTGTTACCACTTGTTTGTTACCACTTGTTATTACATTCATATATTTATTAAAACAGTAGCCAATTACATTAAGCATTTACCTTACAAAGAATTAAATATACAGCATGACCTTGAGAAAAAGGAGGGGCAAGAACATGCTAAGAAATATGCATTTAAGAATATCATGTAGTTTTCATTTAAGGTACAAAACATAGGCTCAAAGACTAAGATGTATTTTATCTAAAGCATGTTTTTTATAGTTAGAATATATTTGCAATGCATATGCAAAGAAAAAAAAGGCAGAAACGAAACAGAGAACACGATGTAAAACTGATTTTCAGCCATGTGGTATTCGAATACCTCTTGCTGTATTCGAATACCCACCACAATTTATAAGCTCCTGAAAGAGCAAGTATTCGAATGCCTTGGAAGGTATTCGAATACTCCAGATAGCATGTGACAAGTACTGATAAAGATGTCTCAGGTTATTCGAATACATATTTAGGTATTCGAATGCCCTTGCTTATAAAACCACAAGAACTCTGTACTAATGTATGGTATTCGAGTACCATGGGAAGGTATTTGAATAGACCTATCAGAAAAACATAGATTTTCACGTACAAGGCAATATATATATATGTCCAGAACTACATGTTTGAGAGACGAAAACCTTACCCGATGATGGAAACACAAAAAAATACCGTAAGAGAGCTTGCCTTATTATTTGCCATTATTTTCTTATCTGTTCCAATGATTAAGAAATTATTTCATGGTTGCAACTTCAAGCTTCATGAAAAGAAGGAAGAGAGCTTGAAGTTATTTCCGGTCTTGTACTCGCAGTAGCCACTTTCAAAAATGCCGAAGTCAGTTCTAGGCTTTCAAGCACACCTGCAACACAATTTAATTTTTGGTTTTTGGTACCCAAATTTTCTTGGGTCCTTGAGTGTCAGTTTTGGGCAATGTACCCTTTGGAACCCAAACCATTTTTGTCCCAATTTTTGTGTTAACATTCTTTCTTGCATTGCATGTTGAAGCACTGTGACCCTTCTTTCCACAATAAAAACATTTAATAAATGGACTACAAGAAGTGCTTGAATAAACAAAGAAGTTTTTATAAGATTTATGCTTATTTTTCGGGTTATAACCAATTTCAGCTTTTTCAAAAACAACCTTTTGTTTTCCTAATATGATATTTAAATTATCTCTACCGAGAGTGAATTTAGAAAGAGTGTTCTTTAAATCTTCAATTTCTTTTTCAAGCATATGACATGAAGAACAAGATGAAGAAGTAGAAGCATGTGAGGGATGAGATGAGCATGCATCAATAATTCCCAAAGTTTCATTTTCAATTTTTAATTCTTCAATCTCTTTATTTAAAATAAGAATTTGATTTTCTAGAAAAGAGATTTTTTTCTTAGAAGAAGAAATTTGTTTTGTGAGTTTTAAAGATTCGTCAAGCAATTCTTCAAAGGCGTCTTGTAACTCATCATAAGAAGGCAGTTAAGTAGTGTTAGAACTTACCTCATTTTCGCTTTCTTCTTCTTCTCCTTTGGCCATAAAACATAGATGAGCTTCCTCGCTATCTGAGCTATCAGTGGAGTCCATGTCATTTTCATCCCATGCTATGTAAACTCTTCTTTCTTTGGAGGATTTCTTTTCAATTTTCTTTGGGGGAAAAGGCGGTCTTCTTTGTGTCCCCTTTTCCTTTAGGTACTTACCAAATTTTCTTACAAGAAGGCCGAAATTTTCTTCATTGATCTCATTGTTTTCAGTGCCTTCTTCATCCTCATCATTATGGTCATCATTTACTGAGGTGGTGGCTTTGAGGGCTATTCCCTTTTTCTTCTTGTCATTTTCTTCACTTTGACTTAGTCTGTTTAGTTCCAATTCATGCTCGTGAAGTTTTCCAAAAAGAGTTACAAGAGTCATAGTTGCCAAATTTCTTGACTCTGAAATAGCTGTCACCTTAGGCTGCCAAATTCTGCTCAAACATCTCAACACTTTGTTAATCAAATCTTCGTTAGTAAAACTCTTTCCTAATGATGCAAGATGATTAACAATGTGGGTGAACCTCTTTTGCATTTCTTGAATGCTTTCTCCTTGGTTCATTCTAAATAATTCATATTCTCGAGTTAGAGAATTGATTCTCGACCTCTTAACTTCACTAGTACCCTCATGGCTAACTTGTAAAGTGTCCCACATTTCTTTAGCAGTTTTGCAATTTGAAATTCGAAAAAATTCATCATACCCCAAAGCAGTAGTAATGATGTTTTTGGCTTTTAAATTATATTGAACTTTTCTTTTATCCTCATCAGACCAATCACTTCTAAGTGTCTCGGTTTTTACACCATTGACAACGCGTGTAGGTATAAATGCGCCATTTTCGACAGCATCCCACACATCTAGATCAATAGCCTCGATAAAGATTTTCATTCTTCCCTTCCAATATGCATAACCATCCCCATTGAAAAAGAGTGGTCGATTTATGGAAGTTGCTTCTGATAAAACATTTGATGAAGCCATGTACTCTTGAAGCGGGTAAACTCTTTATACAAGAGTCTAGCTCGATACCACTTGTTACCCAAGTGGCTTCAGTACTCAAGAGGGGGGTGAATTGAGTATTTAAAAAACTTCTTTCAAAAAGCGCAAACAAATAAACTATGCTGAATTTAAATAATAAAAGGTGTGAATAAGATGAAGATAAGAAGAACGATTGGAAATTAAATTGCAAGATATAATAAATAAAGTGCAGAAAGATAAAAGATTAAGGAAATAAGAGCAGATACGATATTTATCCTGGTTCGACCACCAACCACTTGTGGCCTACGTCCAGTCCCCGAAACACAGTTTGAGATTTTTCACTATTCAATACAAGCTTAAAAACAGTGTGCTTGCAACCTTTACACAATAGAACACTTTTCGCACACGGGAAACTCTACCCTTGTGCTAAAGCCTCACTGCAGGGATACCTCACCCTTACACAAACCTTTAGAGGGATACCTCACCCCTTTGAAGGATACCTCACCTTCTTTACAACAAGGGATAACTCACCTTTTACTGAGGGATACCTCACCCTCACAATATACAGAAATAAAGAATAGATGAAGAAGAAACTCTCTCTAAGAGCAAATAATTACAAATTGAAGCACTAAGGAGCTTTGTCACAGATATCTCAAAGATTCAATGTTAAGAGCATAGAAAAAGAGAGGAAATTGTGTAAAACTCGTTTTCAACAAAGCAAGAAATAATCAGAATATTCGGGGGGGCTAATCAGAGGTGTCCTAGGCCTCTATTTATAGAGCTCGTAGAAGAAAATGGCCGTTGGGAGCATTAATTGGTTTTAATTCTCGTATGAATTCAAAAACCAGAATCTGATTCCCATGGGTTATTCGAATACCAGGAGGAGGTATTCAAATATCTCATTAAAAAGGCATGTTTTGAAATCAGGGTATTCGAATACCATATGGGGTATTCGAATGCCTCATTTAAAAAGGTTCATTCTGAAACTAGGGTATTCGAATACCATATGGGGTATTCGAATGCCTCTGTTTTGGCACAACAGAAAGTATAAGTTACGAATCAGGTTATTCGAATACCATATTGAGGTATTCGAATACCTCTGTTAAAAACAGTTAAAAAACCTTTCTAAATTGCTTCAAAATACTTATTTTTAATTTCTAAAAGCTTTGATCTTTCAAAAGTGATTTTAAAACTTCAGTTTAATTTAAGAAACAGATTATTTTAGATCTTTTAAAATTAACCATTGAGATATCTAATTGACAGCTCCATACATGATAGATCCTAAGTCCTGAAGCTAATCTTTAAACACTTGGACTTGGTCTTCTCATCATCTTCATGTTTGTCTTCACGTTTGTTATCATCAAAACTATTGTCCATGATAGCTAGCCAATTACACCAACGAAACCAACTCTAGGTTCAACCCTAAGGGAATCAATCTCTAGGTTCAACCCTAAGGGAACCAACTCTAGGTTCAACCTTAAGGGAACCAGCTCTAGGTTCAATCCTAAGGGAACCAACTCTAGGTTCAATTCTAAGGGAACTAATCTCTAGGTTCAACTCTAAGGGAACCAATCTCTAGGTTCAACCCTAAGGGAACCAACTCTAGCTATTCCCTATTTCAACTCAACTTATTGAGAGAATAAAGCATTTACTGAAGAACTTGCATATTTAACTCAACTTTAACTATTAAAGGAGTTACTAGTGTTTCTATGACTCAAACCATCCCAAAACACCTCAAAATCTTACCAAAAAATGATGATTTTTAAGATTGCACCAATGTGCATCATAACTTCTAAAATTTTGAAATTTTATGAGCAAATAACTTTCTCTCATATCTTTCAAATGCCACAAACCTCACTTCATTTGGCTGAGTGTAGCCAAAGTTATGCGATATTTTGCAGAAGCTAAAATAGGGCATTCACTGATTTTCTAAAATCTGACCTGACTTTAAACTAAAACTGAGAATGATGAAATTTTGAAATTTTACAGGCAAGAAGCCTTACATGTTAGCTTCAAAATGCCATTAGTCTCATGTAGATGCGACCTTAGAGCAAGAAATTATGTAATTTGGTTTACTGGCTGTCAGAATGCCTTTTCTGCAGATTTTACCCCGTATTCAAACAGAAACTGGTACTAATTATGCTGGTCTAAAAATATGAAATTTTTACTATATGAAGTCTTATGTCTTAGCTTTCAAATGTCATATGAATTATGTCAATATGATGTCTATAGCTCAAGTTATGCAACAAACATCACTGACTACTCGGATGCTATGTTCTGACTTTTAAGGGAGTGTCGCGGCTCCCTACTATCAGGAACGAATTCCTGATCAGCTGAGAGGAGAGTGTCGTGGCTTCCATGGGAAAGTTCCGCGGCTTCCCCTCAAAGACTTGGTTTCTATAGAATTCTGCAAAAAACCACCCGAGAACCACCCAATTCATGACTATCACTTCTAATACCATTTTTAGATGATTTCTAACATCATTCGAAGTCTCTAATCATGTTGTAACTCACACACAACCTCTAGAACATTTAACATGGATTTATGAATCAAAATTGATCATCAAATACCCATTTCTCAAATCACCACTCAAGTAGATATCATGGATTCTAAGAGATCAAAATTGACAATCATGCATCAAACTAGCTATCAATAAACTCACTACAACTATAAAAGCAAGAATCAAGCCTCAACTTTCACTAACCTCACTAAAACCCATTTTTCCTCATCAAGTTTAACTAATAACAAGATGAAGATAAATAAGAAAAAGTAAAACACCCCTACCTCTTGTATGGATGATGATCTTCAAGCTTTGGCCTTTGATCTTCCTCTTTCTTTCCTCTTCTTTCACTTCTTCTTTCTCCCCCTCAGTTCCTCTCCCTTTTTCCTCTTTGTTTCTGCTTTCCTTTTCGTCCTGTAACCGTGGGACATTAAGAGAATTAAGAAGAAAGTCTAACTTAAGCTTCTATGTTGAAACTTATATTTGCTAAAGACACTCAAATTATACTAATTCAAGTTTTTTAACTTCCACAACTTTAGAATAAATACTAGGATTTATCTAAATTGTTGTTTCACCATAATTTTATTTTTTCATATCTGCTATCCGGCATTAAAAGTATAACCAATATGCTTAAAAATATCAAACTAACTCTGTTTGTTCTCAAATTTTAACTGCATCTTACTTAACTCATTTGTGGCCTAGAAACAAGTTATTCATACTTGTGTCCCTCAACTTAACAATTTATGTTACTATTTGAGTCATTTTAAACTATTTTTTCAACTTCAGTGTTGCAACAAAGTGTCTAAACTAACTCAGTTTGTCACAAAACTAAACTGACATGTTAAACAAGTATTAGGCTATCTCTGTAATCGTTTACATGCCTAACATGTTTTTAAGGGTATTACATGTATCCTATAAATCCATTCATCCTATGAACTACACATTTGTTTGCCAGAAAAGGAGAGCTATAATATTACAATAAATCATCTACTCTAAGGTTCAAGAATATACATTAACAAATTACATAAGATAATATTAAAAAAGTAACATCATTAATAATCACAAAATACAAAAGAATGGGTAAAAGAAATTTGTAAATATTATAAAATTCGCATAACTAACTTTAATAGGCTAGACTCTCCAAGTGTTCCTAGTAGAGTTATGAACTATCACGACCAGAATTGTAACGAAAGGCATCCAAAAATTTAAAAACAAAATAAAAATTAGAAGAGTCGCCACCAATTTTATTGAGTTAGGAAAAAAAATTACAAAACTTAAAAAAATTTGAAAACTAGTATGCACAAACCAAATTAGATTCAGGAGTCAGTTATGCATAAGAAAATGTGAAAATTCAATCTCACAACACCCCTATATATCCATCCTAAGACGATTATACTAAAGTCAATGATGTGAATTAAATAACCTAAACAAATTTATTTCACAAAAAAAAAACAAATAATCAGCACCAATAAAATATTTACAAAAGAAAATAAAAAGAAAATTTAACATAAAAAGGAATCACAGTTAAAAAAAATTGATGACAAATAAAATAGTTACAAGCAATGTAAAAAAAACAAGAATTCAAGGTCAAAGAATAAATTAAAAATAAAATAAGTATAAAAAATAAATTTACAAAGAATAATTAAATCAAAAAATTAAAAGAAATTGAAATATGAAAATTTAATTTTTTGCTTGACTTTTTACCTATGTATCCCTTAAGTGCAATGAGGAGTTTAAAGCCAACTTAGTTCTTTAAAAAATAAGTGTGAATTAATTAGTTTTAATTAACTTTGAGACCAACAAGCTGTCACAACTTAGCTAGCCTTCCAAAAGGTCACGGGGTTACCAACCGGTCACAATTCAACTAATTTCTCTTTATTATTGAATTAAATTAAAAATATCTAAAAATTCAAGAACTAATAAATAAATAAATCAAACTAACCAATAAATAAGCTAAAATGAACAAAATAAGTATACAAAAAAACTAATCACCTAAATAAAAAGAAAAAGAAGAGTAAAAAGAAAGGATAAACCAACTTACCACCAAGGCGTGCAAATACTATGCTTGCTACACAGGGTCTCACATGCTCTTACAAATCAAATCTTGAAGAGTAGCTAAAAAAATATTAAAATCATCTGGCTATATACTTAGTATTATGCCCAAGTATGTAATTTTCTGAATGGTTCAAACACTTGAGGATCAACTCTTTATATAGGAGATGAAAATGGAAAATGGCTTGATCTCTCCAATGTAAGACTTTTATGTATAAAAGAGATGAGTGCATACTTTTTCCTCTTTCATTTTGATCTTTTTTTATTCCTTCCTTTTTTTTATTTTATAAAAAAAAACTTGGACAAAATTTGGTGCTGACAGCCTTTCAAAAAGGTGATGCCTTTAGTCAATTAGACAATCTAGTCACAGTGTTTACCCAAGAGTAAAAATGCATATATCACTAATAACTCTAATATATCCTCCCCTCATTAATGACCAAAGTCCATGCGTAATCAATATGGATGATAAATACTAATGCGTCATGTACTAATCTGAAATCACCATGAACAGAATGAGAATTTAAAATTCTTAGTAGAAAATGAACAGTTAGAAAATCTTTTACAAAGCACATGGTGATTTTTAGCTATTTAAAGCTACGGAAAACCTCATGACAACCAAATATGATAAAATAAGACAGATTCAAGCAACACATCCAAATTATAATAACATGATTAAATAAATGCTAAATAAATCACTCAATGCAGCTTTACATGCAAACACCATTAGGCAAGCTCTTAATATATTATATCATCTTTGCTTTAATTTTCTTTTCTTTCTATGTCTGCTTGTCTCACATCTTGGTCGAATGCCTTATCTTTCTTAGGGAATTCCCTATCTCTTTTGTCACTTTTGACATCATGACGACACATCAAGACATTCCCACACTAACCAAAGCAGATAATATAAAAGGATCTTACATCTATCCATCTGCCTTCTTGACGGTTATGTGTAACATTTTAAGTGTCTTTCTTGTAAATTACTTGCTTGCCATTATATACAAATACAAGCAATATAAAACACACAATATGTTACAAAATAAATTTATTATATACAAGTCTGCAATAAACTTCAAATAAACCATGACATAAAATTCCCAAAACTTAGAGTCATCAAATTCAAAATATTAATTCTTTAAGGGACTAACTTTAATTTAAAAATATTTCATTAATTCTTTTAAAGGTCCCCATCATAGTTCTTATCATAATCATTATCATAGTTCATAGTTTATCCATGTCTCAATAGTGGGTTCATTGCACAATATTCATTTCCTTGCAAAAGTCAACACAGATGTCAATAATGAGTTCATTACACAAGAGTCTTTTCTTTGTCAAAGGTCAACATAAAAGTCATAAAATTGTCTTCAATAAGCCAAAGTAACATAATTTTAGGTAAGAAAGTCTATGTAAATTAAGAATATATCTAACTTAAGTTTTGAATAATATTCTATTTTTTACAGATTATAATATTGATCTCATGAAAAAGTCAACATTCAAATTATAATAACTCTAAATTTTGTCAAACATCATGAGGATTTCAAAGTCATAATACAAACATAAATCAAATCAAGTGTCTACAGTCTAATCACAACCCTTTTAACTTTACATGTGTACAACTAAATTGACATAACAATAAGATTATAACAATATGCATAAAAAACTAAAATAAGAAACTAAACAAACTTGTAAATAACATTGCTATTAAAGCATATAATCATACTCATTATCAACATACTTGATGCTATAATTTTAATTTAAAGAAAAAATCCATTTCCTACATCTTATAAACTTTTCCCTTTCTTCCTATTCTTTCTCTCACCTTCCTTCTTCTGCTTTCTTCCTCTTTTCTTTCCGTCTCATCTCTCGATTTTTTTACGAGAAATAATCATTTTACATCACTTTTTGATACCACTTTCTACCTTTGGTTAATGATGTAAAACTTCATAATTAATTACGTGTATTGGTTAGTTAATGAGTAAATACATAGTTTACAGTTGAAGCTTAGATTTACTCATTAACCAACTAATACACGTGATTAACTATAAATTTGTACATCAATAACTAAATATAGAAAGTGGTGTTAAAAAGTGATGTAGGAATATAAGGGTTGTTTTCTTACTTTTTCTTTTCACTTCAATTTCAAGTCTCAACATTCACCAACTCTCCCCTTTTATAGCCTTTTCCAAGTTAAAATTTTATTATTTAACTTATGATGAATTATGGATCTATGTTGCACCATCAGATTTAGGTGCACGTAGCACTATATCATTTATTTTTATTTGTTTTTAACTTTTTAGTAATTACTTTGTAAGATATTTATCTTTTACCCCTTTTATAATAATAATAATAGTCATCATCATCATAACTTTCTAATATTTATCTCAGCTTATAGGAATACTTTTAATCCTGCTAAAAGATTAAATGCTAGATCTTATTCAATAAATTTTTATTTTTAATTTCATAATTTCTATTATTAAATTAATTCTAATTTATTACAATATAAATTTAACTTATCATTATCAATTTATCTAGAAAGTTAATTTCTAAAATTTTGATTTAATTTCTTACAAATTTTATCTAATCTCTTTTTGTATAGTAACAACTTTTACAAAATAAAATTAAACAAAATATTCTAATAAAGAAATTAAGATTTTACAAAATATTTTAGGAAAAGTTGGATGTTACAAATATCGGAGATCACCAAGGACTTTAAGTTTGAACAAAGTTTGAAGCAATTGTTGCACTTGTTGAAATAAGGAGTGACTTACAAATAGATAGGACAATACCTACAGGAGGAGGAGGATCATTATGCTCCACATTAGGTTTGGTAACTTGAGAAATCTGAGAAGTCAACAAAGCCAAGAGTTACTGGTATTGATTTGTGAAGAACTAAATGGTGGAGCCTCTAGATTGAAGAGAGATTGAATCAAAAACTTGATTTAGAGAAGCTGCTATATTAAATGGCTTCGATCCTTTCTTGTACCTTGGAGGGTAGTCATGAAGTTTATAACATTTTTACATGGTGTTCCCCAAGATTCCATAGTGTGCATAAAGGCCTATCTTTCCTCACAAACTTTTGTTTAGCATCAAGATTAACCTTAGAACTTGCTAATTTTATAGCAAAAGCAACCTGAGATTCACCAATTTGAGAATTCATAACTCCAACCTCACTTTGCTTTTCTTCTTGAAGAATCAAGGAAAAAGCTTTTGATTATTTGAGGAATTGGCTCCATTAACAAGATCTGACCATGAGTTTGAGAGAAAGAATCGTTACATGACATACTTAGTTTGAAGGTGATCTTGTAGAGGCTTTGCTCCTCCACAAGAACAGTTGATGAGTGGTCAGTACTCACTGAGTTCTTCTCAAATGGATTTAAGCTTGGTGAAGTGCTGAGTGACTGTGAGAGAACTTGGGATGATGCTCAAAAAATTTTTCTTCAACTAAAAAATTTATGGACCATTACATTGCTAAAGATGCTTGCGCAAATCACACCAAATGCCTGCAGCTGAATCAGAATAGATCACACTTGTAGAAATTTCTTTGGAGATTGAATTCAAGAGCCATGAACTAAAATCATTCTTGTTTCGTTCCTAAGAAGTAAGAAGAACTGGATCATTTCCAACAAGTTTCGAAATAGAGCCATCAATAAATCCAAATTTGTTCTTGCCATTCAAGGCCATCTTCATCGATCAGCTCTATCAATTGTAGTTGTCACCCGTTAAGGGTTGAGAGACAAAGAGCAATCTAGGATTATCCGATGGATGAAAGGGTTAGAGAACTCATCAATGACAACAAGATGCACCATGAAAGCTTAAAGGCAACAAGAAGAGAAAGCTTTGAAATTGATTGAAAGAGAAGAGAGAATCGAGTTGGAAGTGGAATCAAATTTCTCTTGATATAATATTAAGAATTAGAATGGTGAAGAAATGAATTAACTTGCACTAATTGAAATGAAGTGTGGTATTTATACCACAGGTAATGTATGATGTGTAAATCGACAAGTACACTGAATCGCAACAAGTAATAAAGTAGTAAAAAGAGTATCGTCCCACGAGAATTATATTGCCAATTACCAATTTCGTTAAACTAACACTATTTAGGCTTCACAAAATGTGAGATTTGATAAAAGCAAGAATAAAACAATTAAAGAAAAATAATTAAATTTAAACAAAGTAAATCGAAACAATTAAGCAAAAGCTGAAAACAATGATGGGAAAGTGTTAGGGTTCAGACTTCAATTGAACCTTTTAAATGCACATTCAAATATTGGTTTAATTATGTTCTATTTCAAAGATTTATGGGTAATTCCCAAAATTAATCAATACTCAATCCCTTGGTATATTAATCCTTTTACGCTGTTTGGAATTAACTAATCACTTAGTCTAACCCCAAATAGAAAGGCATTATCAAGAACAAGGGAATTAAAAGAAAGATCACATAACTCACAGTGTCTATTCCTAACGATTGCAGAAATTATGGTGTTTATCACGTATTCTAAGTTTATGCAAATTTTCATAAATCATACATAAACCCAAAAATCATTCCCAAATTGATCAGGTTTAGGAAAGCATTAAGAATAGAGATAAACACATAAATCATGACATAGAAACATAAATTAAACCTATAAAAGAAGTTACATCATCCAAGTATCAAGATCCATCATTCCCCTAACAAAGGGAAATTAGTTACACATGGAAAAAGAATAAAACAGAGAGAAGAATATGACAAACTCCATAGAAGACTAGTGGAAAGGAAGAATAAAATCCTTAATCTTCACTCCTGAATGCGCCCACACCAAACTAGGATTTGTCTCTACTAAAAATTGTCTCTGTATATCACTATGTGTATGTGCATGGGTTGAAAAAATCTAATTTAAAACAGAAAAACGTATTCTATTACGCGTCCAGCGCTGGATTATGGGTGCTCAAGCGCTGGATTACAGGCACTCAAGCACTGGGGCGCTAGGAAAATTTCCTTGTTTCTGTCATGAGCACTGGCTTTTGGGCGATAGACCACCAGGGTAGTTTTTTCAGCTTTTCTTCCTTATTCAAGCGTCCAATCTTCTTTGTATGCAATTACTTATAAAAACACATAATTAAAACATAATTTAAAATAACAAAAATATAGCAAAACTCAAGAATAAACTCAATTAAAAAGATTAAAGAGAATGAAAAACCCAAAATAATGAACCGTAAAAATATGAATTTTTGCAGGTTCATCAATGTACAAAACTGATTCAACTAACTAAATGAATTGAAAAACTAACTAATTATTTCTAGAAACTTCTGTAATAGAATTACATATAAGCTTTATTTGCTATAAATTGCATAATGATATATGTATATTGTAAGAGGAGCTTGATGGGGTTTTTCCCATCGATAAAGACAACGATGTTGGGCTTGACCGGTTGAAATATGTATTGAAAATAAAGGGACAAACCAACAGTTTCTTGCAGGACATTGAGTTGACCTTGAGGCTGAGAGCTTTTGAGTCATGTTGCAAGAGCCCAAATATTGGAAAGGACTAAAATACAATTTTAAATAGATGTAGGACTTCCTCATAAATAAACTAATTGGACTTACTTGTAAATATCTTAAACCTATACCATTATATAAATTTAGTAGTCCACCAGTACACCATTCACCAAGTGGTCCACTGTCACCTTCTTCTTAATTCAAAAAACTAATCTTAGAATGCAACTAGGATGGCAAGTATATGTTACTATAGTAGAGAAAACACAATATAAAATCATATAGAATGGAATGGTTTATATAAGGTAACTTGCAATGCCAACATGCATGACTCACCATCATTAGCTTCAAATTGCCCATTAAAAAGATCAATAGAGTTCAAGTTATAGATTTTTTTTCTTGTCTTTCTCTTCTTAACCATACTAAACTATATAAAAGGAGTTAGAAATAAGAATAGTATCCATTCTTCATATGACTACTGCCTTTTGTAACTTGACAGCACAAATCCTTTTCATAGCATCTTTGGTTAATGTAGTTGATATAGTGGTGTTAGAAGAACAAAACCACATTATTCCCAAAAAAACCAAGAAGCAAAGTTCATTATGTTCAAAATCAATAGCTTGCATCAACTAACCATGTAAAATGAGAGGTCATCTTACTATTTCCATCACAATCAAAACAAATCACACTAATTGGATTTTGTGTTTTGGTTGCATTTTGCAGTCTACATGAATAGAAATAGATTAGTTTTTTTTAAGTAGTAAGTTTAACTTCCTCCTTCAAATAATCGTTGTACTTTAAATTATTTAAACATGAAAGCTTGAGGAGCCCACTTTTTCAAATTGAAGTGATGAGCATAAAGTAGCTTTGCCATGATAGCAATATTTAGCAGTGGCAGGACCTTGAAACATGAAATTCACACAGATATGCTTTGGATTTGTATGGCTTTCTACACTAGTCCCTAAGCATTCAAAATTTAGAATACACAATAGCTTGGAATCAAATCACAAATAAAAAGAACAAAATAAGATTCTAGAGAAAGAAACGAGAGAACAGACCTGGTCCTGATGTAGTTTTTTAGGGAACTTATAGGTGTAAGGCACTTGTGCAATCAAGCATTTCCAATTTTAATAATATTATGGTGGAAACCTGGTGCTATCCGTGACAAAGTAGTCAAAATTTTACCATATTGAACTAACTTATGATGATCATAACTTTCATTCTTATGTACTAAATTAACATTGTCATTTTTTGGAAATAAGAATTGATCCAGAATAAATTTTGAAATATTTGACCTATATACCAGTAAGGTTCTGTTAGGCCTTATATGAAAGGTAGAAGAGGAAATTAGAATGTGAATGGTTGTAACAACCATGCCCATGTGGCAAGTAGTGTGGGAAAGCAAAGAATAATGCGTGGAAGATAGAATAAAAAGGAAAGTGGGGAGTGGAAAGGGGGAACATAATTTTGGAGTGGTTTTGGGATGGCTTAGCCATTGGGCAAAGACTGCAACCTGTTGCATCTTTGATTTTCTATCTCTTTCTTACATTTTTCTTTTATTTTCCATTTCAATTTTCTATGTGTGATCAATGTTTTTCTCAGTAAAAAAAGTGTTTCCTCCTTGAGTTCTATCATATTTTCAGTATTAATACCAGTATCTATCAAGATGGTATCATAGCTCCCGATCCTAAGGAGCTTTTGGATGGTATTGACACGTATGGATAGCTGCTTGGAAGTTGTTGAACAAAGGATGGACGGAATTCCTAGATCAGACTAGGAAACTATTGATTGCAGGTTCGAGGAGATGTTGTGATCGATGACAGAGCAGATCATGGTGACTGTTCTAAATGTACAGGTAGATCCAAAAGGGGAAGGAAACAATCGAGGTACCAGGAACTTAAACGAAGAGCTCGTTGAGCTTAAGGAGGTGCGAAGGGAGGAGAGTATGCATTAAGTGGAGGTTCCGTATTTTACAGGTGACGACCCACGCAGATGGTTGTGTCGTGTTGAATGATACTTTAAGATCAATCAGATCTAGAGGTGGAGAAGGTAGATACAACAATGATTGGTTTGGAAGGAAGGACATTGAACTAGTTCCACTGGTTGGAACTGAGGATAAGAATGATGTCTTTGCCGACATTCTACTGGGGACTGTTGGGGAGGTTTTAGATTATCTTGTCAGAAAATCCATATGAGGTGTTAATGGGATTGCGGTATAAGGGCTCAATCATGGAGTATCACGAGCAATTCTAACTCTTTTTAGCTCCACTCCATTATGCAGATGAGGAATTCAAGTGTGGTGCATTCATGAATGAACAGAAGGGTGAGATGAAGGTTAAGGTGAGGATTATCAGTTCATGGGACCTTCTTTCGTTAATAGTGGTGGCTTAAAAGGTGGAGGATCAAAATCCAATATCGAGTTGATCTTACGGGTATTCAACCTGAGAGATGAGGTCTGCATACAACAGACCCGCACTCACTAGCAAGTGGGCCAAGGTTCACGCAAAATCAAGAGGGGGGAGAGCGAAACCTTCAGGGAACAGAGGCAATCACGTTAATGGCAAGATGGGAGTCACGACCACCACATCCATAATCAAGTCATGGGTGGTGGTGAAAAGACTGGAGCTTTGACGGTGGCTAGGAATGGATACATGTCTT
This sequence comes from Ormosia emarginata, assembly GCA_029884605.1. NCBI lineage: Eukaryota > Viridiplantae > Streptophyta > Magnoliopsida > Fabales > Fabaceae > Ormosia > Ormosia emarginata. The sequence goes on along the minus strand of JAQQTP010000074.1, from coordinate 43,551,959 downwards.
AGCCATCAGACTCAGACATTCACAGGGAAGAATGCTTGTGAAACAGAGGGAGCATGAAGGGGTAGCATTAGAATCACAAAAGTTGGGTCCATTTTTTAACCTAATGGACTAGGCCCTAACTTATGAAAAGAAGGCCCTAACCTATGAAGAGAAGGAATAGGCCTCAAAAAAAGAAGATGGTCACCAAGTTGGATTAGCTATTATTGGTGTCTTGGAATGGAATTCTCTTTTAGTAATAATGAGCTAGACTCAAATGAGTGAGGCAAAGAAATGGGTCTTAGAGATAGAAGAGAAGGGCTTAGGTTTGAAAAATAAACTAATCTCTGGAAATAATTAGCCTAGTAAGATCAATACTAGGGAGTTTAGGCCACGACTGTAACAGCCTAATACTAGCACCCTAGTATATCCACATATACCTGGATAAGCAGTATTAGTCATGTTACTTCTAACTTAATCACCAACTAATCAATAACCTTTAAATAAATAATTATGGAGAGTCATATCTAAAAGTTATACATAGTTACAACTTTTTACATTCTCAAAGCAAATATAAATAATTACATAAACTTTCAACTAAATATACTAAAACTAAACTAATTTATCTCTTCTGTTATCTTCATCATCTTACTCTCTTGTAGGGCCGTGACCTGCTAACCATGAAACATAAAGGGATGAGAACATAAAAATTCTCAGTGATACACATATATCTCATGGCACTAATATAAATATACACAAGAGTACATTTACAAACTATAACTCGTATCTTGCTATCAATATTAAACAAATGTTTACATAATTGTAAAATATCAAAAGTCTTTTCTTGTCTCATCTTTGCTCTTTAAAGTAGACATACTATATTAACTTCTATGTTCTAGTTATTCAATATCATGATAAAAGTACTGAACAAATATCATTTTCAGTGAATAACCATGCTATAGCTTTGGATTAATGATTGCCACGGGTAAGTGAGATCATACTCACTAACACTAGAATATTCATATTCTTACTCTATGTAAACATTCACCTAGCAATCTTATAATCTAATACTAAATTCATACATATAATTTAGCTATTCTCAGGAATCGTATTCCTTTGTACTTATCTATGTAGAATAGGCTAAATAGCCCTTAGCCTACCTGGTAATGTGTGGACTGTTCCATCACACAAATCTGATGATGAGTGAACTGTTCCATCACACAAATCTGATGATGAGTGAACTGTTCCATATACTATTTCCACAACATCCTATCTGATGATGAGTGAACTATGCCATGTACTACTTCCACAACATCCTGACTCTCATCCTTAGCCTAGCGTAACATCTTGTCTCTCATCCATAGCCTCGCATAGGACATAACTCATCTATAGCCTAGCATAGGGCATAACTCATCTATAGCCTAGCATAGGACATAACTCATCACATAACTCATCCATAGCCTAGCATAGGATATAGCTCATCCATAGCCTAGCATAAGACATAACTCATCCTTATTATATAAGGAAGCTAATACTAGGGTTCAACCTTATTATATAAGGGAGCCAATACTAGCGTTCAACTCATAAGGGAGCTAATCTCTAGGTTTAACCCATAGGGGAGCCAATCACTAGGCTTAACCCTTAGGGGAGCCAATCTTTAGGTTCAACCTATAGGGCAACCAATCACTAGGTTCAACCCATAGGAGAGCCAATCTCTAGGTTCAACTCATAAGAGAGTCAATCACTAGGTTTAACCCATAAGGGAGTCAATCACTAGGTTCAACCCATAGGGGAGCCAATTAGTAGGTTCGACCCATAGAGGAGTCAATCTCTAGGTTCAACCCATAGGGGACCATTAAGTTCATCCCTAAGGAAACCATCTCTTATCAAGGTTCAACTTTGATAAATAAAGGAACCACTCTTTCTAAACACTCTACTCAATCCCAACTTGATGAGAGAATATAGTATTTACTGGAAAACTTGCTTATTTAGCTCAACTTTAACTATTAAAGTAGTTACTAGAGTTCATAGAGCTCAAATCATCCCTAAAATACCTCAAATCTTACCTAAAAAGGCTGATTTTCAAGATTGCACAAAATGTGCATCATAACTTCTAAAATTTTGGAATTTTATGAGCATAAAGCTTTCTCTCATATCTTTCAAACGACATAAACCTCATCTCATTTGGCTCAGTGTAGCCAAAGTTATGCGACATTTTGTAGAAGCTAAAATAGTACACTCACTGTTTTTCTAGAATCTGACTTGACTTTAAACTAAAACTGGGAACAAACTAAAAGTGGTAAAATTATGAAATTTTACAAGCAATGAGCCTTACATCTTCAAAATTCCACTAGACTTATGTCAATACGACATCGAAGCAAGAAATTATGCAATTTGGTGTACTAGATGTCAGAATGCCTTTTCTGCATAATCTACCTCGAATTCAAATAGAAACTGGTACTGATTGGCTTGCTCTAATATTATCAAATTTTTTCACATGAAGCCTTATGTCTTAGCTTTCGAATGCCACTAGAATCAAGTTAATACGATATTTGTAGCTCGAGTTATGCGACAAACTTCACCAGCTGTCAGGATGCCATGTATGCTTGTTAGCCATTTTTTAGGGAAGGCCGCAACATCCCCTGATTTGTGTCGCGACTACAATAGAAAATCCTGGTTTCTACAGAAACCAGTCGTGAGCCACCCTTTCTCAACCATTCCAAAGGGCTTTCACCCCTAAAAATGATTTCTAGTCATATGAATATCAGCAAACACTAAACTCAACTCAATAAACTTGAATTATGATCAAAATCCATCAATCACAATCTATTTTTCATCTTTTTCCAAACCAATTCCAAGTTCCTCAATGGATTGAACTATAAATGGTCATCTAACATTTATTAAGCTAAAACTATCCTAACTTAATCCTTGGAAACAAGAATCAAGCTAAGAACATGGATTTGACTATCCAAATCCCTTTTCCATTCAAGAATACCTCTCTCCATATAAAAGGAAACAAGAAGAAAAGATGAATAGAAATCCCCTACCTCTTGTGTGGATGACCCTTCTTCAAGCTTGAGCTTTGATCTTCTAGTTCCTTTTGGCTTTCCTTCTCTTTTCTTTCTTTTTTTCTCCCCTCTCGGCCCCTCTGACTTTTTCTCTTTTTTTCTTTTCTGTTTCTACTTTCCTTTTGTCTTGAAACCGTGAGACAAAAAGGGAATTAAGAGGAAAGTTTAACTTAAATTTCTGTACTGAAACTTATATCTGCTAAGGACACTTGAATTATGCTAATTCAAGTTTTCCAGCTTCTAACAACTTTAGAATAAATACTAAGATTTATCTAAATTGTTGTTTCACCATAATTCTATTTTTCTATATCTGCTAGGGGTCAATCTGACATTAAAAACACAACTAGTATGCTTAAAAATATCAAACTAACTCCGATTATTCTCAAATTTTAACTACACCTTATTTAATTCATTTGTGACTTAGAAACAAGTTATTCATACTTGTTTCCATCAACTTAGCAATTTATGCTACTATTTGAGTCATTTTAAGCTATTTTTCAATTTCTATGTTGCAACAAATTGCCTCAACTGACTCAGTTTGTCACAAAAGTGAACTGACATGTTAAACAAGTATTATAGTATCTTTGAGACCATATACAAGCCTAACATATTTCTCGGGATGTTACAACGACCCAATCTGTTTGCTGGGAAGGATAGTAGTGTCATGCACAAACTGCAGAGGGACATGAAACTGATGCAAATGAGTAACACAAAGGTACTTAGAGTTGATATACAGCCCACATGGGCTGTACATGGGAGCTAAAGCCTCGAGGAAACAGGGGAAGAAAGAAGTGGGTATCACACCTGCTAGCTCCATCATTGGAAGCTGGTAGAATCGTGGTAAGATGGATCAAGAGCTCAAAAACATGGTAAGTTGTCTTCATTGAGCTTGCACATGCCTTCTCCTATTTCTCTACATTTTTTTGGGTGGACAGATGAATTAATGACCACAAAGGTAATGGGTGTTAGGTTGGATTGGCTCTTTAAAGATAACAATAAATTTGGAGGTGGGGATAATAACAAGTTGAGGCCCAACTACTCGAGTGTTGCTACTCGAGTTTCTCAAGCAATAGGTGTGAAACTGGGACAGAAGGTTCGTTACTACATCCATTTTAACGATTACACATCAGAGAAGACTATTACGGAGTATTGCTCTACATGAGTTAGTTCTCTTCTTATTCCTTGGGGAGAGTTTGCATTTGTGACTCTTAGCCCAACTGTTACTCAAGACATCATGTCTCTCTGGTTGACCTCGTTCTTGTTTCTTACTGTGGGAATTGTGGACATTCAATGGGACCTAAGTGAAAATTATTATTTCTCAAGCACCAATTTGTCACTATATTTGAAGTAATAGGACCCTGGTGGTATTTTATTGCAACTATTACGGAACCTTACCTCCTCCTTCACCTTGAGGACAAGGTGATTCTTTTGGGGGAGTATTGTTAGGCCTTATATGAAGGGTAGAAGAGGAAATTAGGGTGTGAAAGACTGTAACAACTTTGCCCATGTTACATGGAGTGTGGGAAAGCAAAGAGTAATGCATGGAAGATATAATAAAAATGAAAGTGGGGATTAGAGAGGGGAGCTAATTTTTGGAGTGGTTTTAAGGTGGCTTAGGCCATTAGGTAGAGACTACAACCTGCTGCATTTATGATTTTCTATCTCTTTCTTGCATTTTTCTTCTATTTTCCATTTCAATTTTTGTGTGTGATCAATGTTTTTCTTTGTAAAAGGGGTGTTTCCTCCTTGAGTTTTATCCTATTCTCAGTAGTAATACTAGTATCTATCAAGTTCACTAAGTGGTGAACAAAAAACATCATGACAATACTAATGCCTCCTTCTAAAACAATGTATGTGAAGCTCGCATGCTTAGCAAAAATCATAACCCCTGTAGTTGTTATTGCCTCCAAAATAATTTGGTTCCATATGTTTTCAATTTACATAATTACATAACATAGTTGGGCACTGAGCTAGAAGATTTTCATTGAAGAGGCCGAAAAAGAACGATACTTTATTTAGGGGGCAAGTTAAAGAATCTATATTTTTTTTAAAAAAATTAGATTAAATTAAAATTTTAGTCCTTATACTTTATATCTATTTTTAATTTAGTCATTGTAGTTTTTTTCTTTTCAAATTAGTCTTTATATTTATAAACATTTTCAAAATAATCTCTACTATCAATTTCCATTATAACACCATTAATTTAGTCCCTACTAGACATTTTACATAAGAAAAAAGAGCATATAAAAGAGCATATACTAAACAAAAGAGCACCTATTCAGAAGAAATGAGAACTTATTAGAATGCAGGAGCATCTACTAGACATTTTACATATAAATGAGCATCTAAAAGAGTACTTACTGGATAAAAGAACACTTATTAGGTTAGTCAACTAATGGTGTAATAATAATATTATAACAGAAGTTAATAGTATGAATTATTTTGAAAACATTTAAAAATGTGAGGATTAATTTGAAAAGAAAAAATTATAGGACTAAATTGAAAATGAGTGAAAAGTATAAGAACCAAAACTTTAATTTAACCCAAAAATTATATGTTAGAAACTTGACTTTTAATAATTTTGTGGTAGCCATGGCCCTTGTAAAGCAACACTACCCTATGCCCTTGAACATTTTATAGTCCTATCTGCCATAAAACTACCTTGACAATTGACATATCCTAATAAAAACACTAAGAACTCCTTATTTCCTAATAGTAAACTTAAAATTCAACTAATAATTAACTAGCGAGTTTGAGTTTAAAAGATGAAGCATCACTCTATTAGGGCTAATTCTACTATGCACCCCTTAAATTAGGGTGTATAGTGCACCTTATATCACAACCATTGATTTATGTTAAAAATGTTACTAAGTGGCTTTAATATTCAAGAGGGGGGTGAATTAAGTTCATAAAGCAAGTTCGCAATTCTTTCGCAAAATATTTGAATATTGATTTTCGTTGAAGCTATTAATTGTTAGAAGTGAATGAATGGATAAGATAAATAGATATTACTCACCAATGAACCAACCAAGAGAGAAATAATCAAGTAAGGAAATAAACCAATGCACAAATATAAAAAAAAGGGTTTAAAGAATCAAACACAATAGTTTATCCTGGTTCAGCCACCAATCCACTTGTGACCTACGTCCAGTCCTTAAGCAGCCACTCAAGATTTTCCATTATATCTTCAAGCTTCAATAGGTGCTTGACAACCTTTACAAACTTGAGCACTCAACACCTTGGGATACCTAATCCTTGTGCTAGAGCCACTTCAAACAAAGGGATGCCTTACCCTTTATAATTTGGAGGGATACCTCACCCTCTTTCACAAAGCAATCAAGATTGATATAATGAAACTCTCATAAGAGAATTGATACAAATTGATGCTTTAGAATGCAATATAATGATATCTCAAGTGTTTGTAGAAAAATAGAGCAAGATTTGATTTCTATGATTGATTCTCGTATAAATGTGTTGGATTGATGTTCCAGGTTCAAGGTCAGCCTTTAATGAAGCCCCAACTTCAGTATTTATAAAGAATTTGATCCATGGAGCCATTGGGTGCATTAAAGCCAAGCATTTAATACTCCTAATATAGCTGTAAGGCACTGTCAGACCACTGGTAATCAATTACGCAATATTTGTAATCGATTACAAAGTTGTTTGAACATGTTCTTGGCTTTCTAGGCATGATGTAATCGATTACCAGCCTTGTGTAATCGATTACATGGTCTCTGCCAGACTTGTAATCGATTACCACCTCAGTATAATCGATTACAAGGCTTCTGCCACGCTTGTAATCGATTACATCCTCAATGTAATCAATTACCATCTCTCTATTTAGCTTGTAATCGATTACAACACATGTGTAATTGATTACCTTGTTCTTAGAACACATTTTTCAAGCCCAATTAAGGATCCATGCCATTTCTAACTTTAAGAACCTTGGATTAAATAATATTGATATATGTTTAGCATGATCCAAGATTAAAATCAACACCTTTTTAGAATGTGAACTTTGAAAAACATATTGATTAAAAACATCTTTGAAAAACCATTTGAGATATCTTGAGAGCATTTAACATTGATGTTCTAAGGCCTATGTCTAAATAAACCTCTTGATTTCTTTCTTTGATCTTGATTTTCTCTTTTGCACTTGATCTTCATCTTTGGCTTTGTTATCATCAAAAACCATTTGACATACTTCAAGACATAAGCATTCACATTCTCCTCATTTTTTATGATGACAAAATAAACATTACAAAGAAGAGAAACAATAGCATATATATATATATATATATATATATATATATATATATATATATATCGAGATTTGAGTGCAACTCTCCCCCGTAATATGTGCACAAGATAGGGTTAGTAATGTGTTCATGTAAAGGCTTAAATCAAGCTCCCCCGTACTTATGCAAACACTCAAATCTCTCCCCCATTGGCATTATCAAAAACAAATAAGCATTTAGTTAAAATAAAATTCGACAACATTTCAGTTGTATTTCATGATTTCCCAAAGATTTAAGCAGCAACAAACAATCAATACAGCCCAATCAAGTGTTGCAAACAGAGTATAATCAGTCCAATCATATCAAAATACCAATATAATCATTAAACACATATGAAACATCAAAATATCAATTAATTTTATAATGATTGATATAAACTGATCCAATTTCATATACAATCAATTAACAAGGAAACAAGGAGAAATATCAAGGCAATGGTCCATGGTCACTAGCAGTTGCCTCGCTGTCACTATCCTCGTCCACAACGATATCTCCAAGGTCGATGTTATCGTCACCGGGTTCAAGATCGTTCTCGGAACCAAGGAGCTCCTCATCATCAACAGGAACTCTAGCTGGAGTATCAGAGGGATCAGCAAGCGACAGAGGAGCAACAGGGGCAGAGGAGGTGGTAGGTGAAGCAGCTGCTCTCCGTGGTGCATAATCTGGTCCTTCCAAGAAAGAGCGAATGGAAGTAAGCTCCTGATCAGAGTAATCCATCATCAGCTCAAAGTGATCCACCTTCTGCTCAATGCAATCCATCCGGGTTTCCACCATAGTTGCCAAGTTTCGCATTTTCTGAAGCAAGAGGTCAATGTAGCTGGAGCTGGAGCAGGCTGCTGGCGTTCTTCCTCATCATCACTCTCCGAGTCATGAGGAAGGTGACCATAATTTCCATAGGTGAGATAGTTCCATCCACCATCTACCTTACTCAGTTGAAGCTTCTTCAAGGTGTGTAGGACAATGGATTGTGGACCTTTCACTATAACAATTTTGATTTATGGCAACGAAGTTTCTAGAAAGGCTTAAAAAGTGTTGCCTAAACTTGTATAGACAACGTTTTTTGCAAGTTGCTTTTAATTAAAGCTTTAGGCCACGTGTTTTAGGCAAAGTTTAAGAAATGTTATGATAACAAGTATAAGCAACACTTTTTGATCATCCTCTAAATTTGAATATGTTCGAGCAACGCTTTTGACACACGCCTGAAAAGTGTTGCCTAAAACTTGTATTGGCAACGTTTCGTTAGAGGTGGCATTTGATTGGAGTTTTGGCAACAAGAATCAACAACGCTTTTAAAGTGGACTTTTAGCTATTTTCAACGAAGAATAAATAACGCTTCATGAAGGGCTATATTTTCAATTCCCGCTAAACTTTCCAATCTTTTAATTTTCTCACTAATTTTATGCACACAACTTTGACATTATTATTTTCTTAGATAAAGCCAAACATTTATTTCTAAAAGTTTTTGAGCCCTAACTTCTTCAAACCAAGTATACTTCCACGACCCCCACAAGTTTGATTCTACTGCAGGCGTTCTTCTTGGGAGTGATAAAGAAGATGAAGAATAAGCTCTAAGCCTGAAACAAAGATGATAACGAATGAGCTCTGTCTAATTTCTCGATAATCAATCACTCTCTCTCGGAACACAATTTCCTATCTATGTCTCTCTCTCTCAAAACAAATTGACATTCTCTCTCTCGAAAAAATTACCCAAACCCCAAACCCCCTGTGAATAGCATGAACAACGTTAACTGAGTTTTCAACATTGTTCATCTTACCCCAAACCCCCTCAACGGTTCAACAACGTTTCAGCGTCTGGTAACTTTCCTTTTCTCTCATTTCTGGTTCTATCTCGGCTCTGTCTCTTGCCTCTGCTGTTAGGTGTTTCTATCTCTATTTCTCTAGGAGGCATGCTATTGGAGCTTTTAATAAATTGGACAATATATGCCAATAAGGTGAATGAACCAATAAATATGTTAAATTCAATAGTGCTTCCTAATAAATAATTTGCTCTGCCTTTGTGCCATAGTCATTTTATTTCTTTTCCATTCTATTTTTTGTGTTGTTTTGCAGTTCATTGCGTTCTTGACTCTTATAGTCATCATTGTAATCAATTTAGTTGTTGGAATCCTCCCACTGAAGAATTTAATTTAAATTTTATAAACCTAGATTAATTATAGATACAAGATTATAATATATTATACATATTGTATTCAAGAGATAGATCAAGAATGTGTACCTGACATGATTCCGCAATTCATTGTTGTTCAGTGAAGAAATTAAGAGAATTAGCGTGTGTGAGAAAAACTGCCCTCAATCCTGGTAAGTTTTCTATGCGTACTGAAAACTGTCTAATGAGAAAACAGTTTATAACTTACCAGATGAGAGTAGAGACTTCTCAACAGGGTACTAAATGAACAGCCCAAACCCATCACGGGCTATTCACAACAAAAGCCCAAATACAATATTCATAAACTGACTAAGTGTTATATTATAAACATAATTCCATAATTAATATATTAATGATTTAAATAATATTTTAATTATTGATTAATGCTAATCCAGATAACATATATATTTGAATTAAAATTTAACAATTCTCCCACTTGGATAGCATTAGTCAATTATTAAAATACAAGAATCATTAACACTAGAATACTAACTATAGTCAAAGCACGTGTCAACCAACAGTCTTAGAAATATAAGCTTTAACGCTGCAGAAATAGTATCTGATAGGGAAGTAGATCATACATGTTAAATGCTCATATTTCACATAAAGAATAATGAATATGGAAAAACATAATTAATTAAGAGAAATATGCAATCCAAGAATAGTCCAAGCATCTGAAAATGCTATAAGAGATATGATAATAAAAGTGACGTCATCTCATACATATCTCATAAGAATGACAATAAGTAAATATAAAATTTCAGACTCCCACTAACCCAAAACATCAAAAGACTTAACTAAACCCATATGAGCTACGTGATTCTGAAAAGCTCCAACAGTTAAGCCTTTAGTTAGTGGATCTGCTAACATGTTCTCTGTAGCAAGATGCTCAATTCAAGTCTGAAACTCCAAAATTTTCTCTCTAACAAACAAATATTTAATATCAAAATGTTTTGAGCGAGAAAAGCTTTTGTTGTTTTGAGAGAAATGCACAGCAGCAGTATTGTCGCAATATATCACAAGTGGCCTAGATATACTTTCAACAATATGAAAGCCAGAGATTAAGTTTTTTAGCCACATCGCTTGACAAGTAGCCTCATAACAAGCGACATATTCTGCTTCCATGGTAGAAGTAGCTATAAGAGTCTATTTGACACTCTTCCAAGAGATAGCTCCTCTTGCCATCATAAAAATAGAGCCGGAAGTAGACTTTCGGTCGTTAGGGTAACCTGCGAAATCAGAATCAGAATAACCAATGACCTGAAGTTGATCAAACTTCTTATAAGTCAACAAATAATCCTTGGTTCCCTGCAAATATCTCATGACCTTTTTCACGGCTTTCCAATGACCAAAACCCTAGGTTGCTCAAGTATCTTCCTAAAGCATTAACAGCAAAAGTAATATCGGGACGAGTACAAACTTGAGCATACATTAAACTGCCAACAGTGGAAGCATATGAGACATTTTTCATTTCAACTATCTCTATATTATTTTGAGGACATTGAGATTTAGAAAGTTTATCACCTTTTTGAACAGGTGTAGCACATGAGGAGCAAGAATGCATATTAAACCGCTTGAGGATCTTTTCAATATATCCTCTCTGAGACAATCCAAGAATGTCACGTGACCTATCACGGTAAATCTGGATGCCTAAAACAACTGAAGCATCACCAAGGTCCTTCATATTAAAGTGGCTACTCAACATCAGTTTTGTTTCAGTCAAAAGTTTAACGCAACTGCTAGCAAAAAGAATATCATTGACATATAGAACAAGAATTATAAAATTTCTCCCACTTGTCTTCAAATAAATGCACTGATATGAGACATTTTCTTTGAAGCCAAAAAAAGTGACAACCTGATCAAATTTCAAATACCATTACTTGGATACCTGTTTCAATCCATAAATGGACTTTTTAAGTCTGCAAACTGAATGCTCCTTACCTGTTTCAACAAAACCATCAAGCTAAACCATATAAACATCCTCGGCTAGATCTCCATTCAGAAAAGTCGTCTTTACGTCCATCTGATGAAGTTCTAAATCAAAGAAAGCTACCAAAGCCATAACAAGTCGAAATGCATCTTTTGTAGAGACCGGTGAGAAAGTCTCCTTATAATCAATGCCTTCTCTTTGACTATAGCCTTTTGCTACTAGTCTAGCTTTGCACCTTTCAACTCTACCATCTAGACTATGCTTGGTTTTGAAAACCCATTTGCACCCAACGGGTTTACAACCAACTAGCAATTCTACGAGATCCCAAACAACATTATGAGACATAAAAGACAATTCATCTTGCATAGCATTCAGCCAATCGGAAGCATGAAAACTAGAGATTGCCTCCTTAAAGGTTATAGGATCGTCGTCATCATGAAGAACAAACTCGTGCTCCTAAAGATACACTACATAGTCATCCGGTATAGAAGGCACGCGTACTCTCTGAGATCGTCTTAATGAGACTACTCAGTAGTGTCATCTAGTTCCTGTTCATCAGCTCGTGGTGCCACAACATCATCTTCTCCTCGAAGAGCCTGATCATCATAATAATTGACTGGAACCATGATATTTGTAAGAAGTGAAACAACCGGTACAGGAATTGCGGTCTGATCTTCTTTAAGAGTGACTGGTCGTGGTGTATGGCTCCCACTATCCAAATCATCCTCAAAGAATATCGCTCGGTCAAACTCGATGACTCATATAGAGTGAGAAAGACAATAGAATCTATAACCTCTAGAGCCCACGCAGTAGCCAATGAAGAAGCTGCTAACAGTCTTAAGATCAAGCTTCTTCTGCTGAGGATTATAAGGTCTAACTTCTGCCTTACAACCCCACACATGAAAGTGTTTCAAACTCGGCTTCCTTCCAGTCATCAACTCATAGGGAGTTTTTGGTACAGACTTGCTGGGTACTTGATTAAGAATGTACACAGCAGTCTTCAAAGCATCTCCCCAAAGAAAATCTGGCTATGACGAATGGCTCAGCATCAATCTCACCATATCCATAAGCGTGCGGTTACGTCTCTCTGCAACTCCATTCTGCTCAGGAGTACCAGACATAGTATATTGAGCTTCAATTCCACATTCATCAAGAAATCTGGCAAACGGTCCTGGATTTCTTCCAGTTTCATCATATCTGCCATAATACTCACCTCCTCTGTCAGACCTCACACATTTGATTTTCTTTCCTGTCTTCAATTCAACAGCAGCCTTGAAGGATCTGAAGGCATCCAAAGAACCAGATTTTTCCTGGAGAAGATCTATCCAATCGAATATGGAGAAGTCATCTATGAAGGTAATAAAATACCTATATCCACCCATGGCAGTGGGTGTAATGGGTCCACACATGTCTGTGTGAATCAACTGTAGCACATCATCACACCTGTTTGCTCCTTTATTCCTAGTTTTGGCAGTGAACTTGCCTTTAACACAATCAACGCAAGTATCAAAATCAGAGAAGTCAAGGTTATGAAGAATACCTTCCCTAATCAGTCTTTCAATCCGGGGCCTAGAGATGTGCCCCAAGCGTCTATGCCATAGCATAGAAGAACTCTCATCAGTCCTACTATGCTTACTTCTAACAACGTAGTTAACAGACATATCATTCAAATTCAGCATATATAGCCCATCACACAAAACTCCTGAACCAATGATAACGGATTAAAACAAACAACAACTTTTCCATTACCAAATTCAAAAGTGTAGCCACATTTATCCAAAGCTGAAACTGAAATCAAATTCCTTCTCATGGAAGGTACATAAACATTATCTTTCAATAATAAAGTATGTCCAGAAGGTAAATACAAGGTAACTACTCCTATTTCTTCCACTAGTACTCTAGCTCCATCTCCCACAATGATCTTGGATTCAGCATTACTTGGCTTCCTTAGGCTTGTGAACCCTTGTAAAGAATTCACAATATGAATAGTTGCACCTGAGTCAAACCACCAAGTATTGGGAGCAACATCAATCACATTTGATTCAAAATAAGCTAGAGCTAGGAGTGTACCTTACTTCTCAAGTTTCTTCTTGAAAATGTAACAATTATCCACTTTATGGTCATACTTCTTGCAATACTTGCAGTTTCCCTTGAAGAAATTCTTCTTAGGCTCTAAATGTTGAGATACATTCCCTCCTTTCTTCTTATCATGTTGAAACTTACATTTGTAACCTTTCTTTTTCTCATTTTTAGTACCAGAAGTAGAAGCAACAAACTGAACACCGTGTAATTTCCCTTTCCTTATAGATTCCTCTTCTTGAGAGACAATATCAATCATTTCATCAACTGTCCACTCATCTTTTTGAGTGTTATAAGAGGTCTTCAGAACATCAAATTGAGAAGGGAGCGACTTCAAAACCTGCCAGATTAGATAACTCTCACCGAGATCAACCTTGAGAGACTTCAGTTTATTAAAATAGTGCACTAACTTCGTGATGTGCTCACGAACTCCACCAACGCCATCATATTTAGTCTTATCAATCAAAGAAAGATATTGACCCTTCTGAGCTTTATCAAAAGTCGTAAATTTCTAACCAACAGATTTTAGAAATTCCTTAGCCTTCTCGCTATCTGGAATGCTCTGTCTAATTGACTTCTCCATAGTGTATTTCATCACCTTAAGACACACCCTGTTTGAGTGCTCCCATTTTTCACGAGAAGCCTTTTTAGCAGCAGTGGACTCAGAAGTAAGAGCAACAGACTCTTCTTCTCTCAAAGCCAAGTCCATATTAGTGATAGCCAAATAAAGATCCAAAGATTCTTTCCAATCCTCAAAGTTAGTCCCATTCAAAGTCTTGACAGAAGTCAATTTCATAGGCAAAGAGGCTGGCATGAAAACAACAAAAGAAAACATTTAATATGCACGATGTTATCATGCAACAAGAGAATTAAATGGTTCCATATGTACAGCCAAACAAGCCCTTTAGAAAAAAAATTTACTTATCATGATCCCGCTTAAGGGTCCTGAACCATAATAAATAAGAAATATAATAATACAATGCACAAATCTTATATCACCAAAATTTCTAATACCGATAGGGTACTCGAAAGATAATTGACATAAGCATAAATCTAACAGCACATTGTACAATAACAAATTACATTAATAACAACACACCGCTAGGATGTAATTACTATTAATGCAATAAAAAAATTATGATTAAAAAAAGAATCATTCAACTCATAAAATTTGCACAATTGTACCCATGATAGGTGAGCTCACAGTTATACAAATTATCAGCAATTATGCTTAATAGAATATGATAAACTCATATTATGTGTAATAATAATAAAAATTCAATTCACATATAAACTAAAAAATTAATTCCATAACTATAACACATTAACAAGGAGAATATCATATACCAAAAAAAACCACACGATGAATAGCACCATTATATGCTTTCTCCAGTACGTGCCAAGCCATAAGCACATAAAAGTCGTTCCAGTAAAAGAACGAATTTCAAATTCAATTGTCCATATACTGCAAATACTTGCTGGACATTAAATATTGGACATAAAAGTATATATTCAATCAATTGACATTATGAAAAACAATCACCTTCATATAAGACAAAACATGTCCATTAACTCTCATATAAGACAAAGTGATGTTGACCACTTTCAATCAAGAACTGATTCTTTTAAAGGAATTAAGCAAAGAAACTTTTACATATTCAATTGTTTCGTTAAAAACAATCAAATTCTTTAATACGTGATGGAAACATGTTGCAGCAAAAAATCATAAATAAAATTCTCAATCAGACGCAAGTATCAAAGCAAAATCTTTCTCCTTTGAGTTCAATTGCATATACAATAGTATTATGTAATGCAGCGAAAAAATATCATGTAAAACATCATAATTTTCATCACAACGAAAACATAATTAAAATCCTAATTTTCACATTTAGGGTTCATAAATTAGGGTATATGAATTTCTGATTTAATTATAAAAAGAAAATATCTATAATCTGTATCTATTAGGCTTTGATACCAATTAAAAGATTTAATTTAAATTTTATAAACCTAGATCAATTATAGATATAAGATTATAACATATTATACATATTGTGTTCAAGAGATAGATCAAGAATGTGTACCTTCTGCAATCTATTATTGTTCAGTGAAGAAATTAAGAGAATTAGCGTGTGTGAGAAAAACTGCCCTCAATCTTGGTAGGTTTTCTATGTGTACTGAAAACTTCCTAATGGGAAAACAGTTTATAACTTACCAGATGAGAGTAGGGACTTCTCAACAGGCTACTAAATGAACAGCCCAAACCCATCACGGGTTATTCACAACAAAAGCCCAAATACAATATTCATAAACTGACCATGTGTTATATTATAAACATAATTCCATAATTAATATATTAATGATTTAAATAATATTTTAATTATTGATTAATGTTAATTCACATAACATATATATTTGAATTAAAATTTAACACCCACATATGGATAATTTTACTCATATTGGAGGATTTATCTCTGGTTTTCTTCTTTTATTTGTCTTTTTGATTCGCCCCCCAGTTTAAATGGGTTAGCCAAAGAAATTCTCGTTCTAAATCTGCTGCACCTCCTATGAAATATAAGCATAAACCTTATCAGTATGTGTTGTGGGTCTTCTTTTTCATACTACTGACTGCTGGGTAAGTTCGATTTCTTTTCTTTTCTTTTTATTTTGAATATTACATTTTATTTTGTTAGGGGATCTGATTGCATTGCTATCTAAGAGAGGGTATTTGCACGGGATTAGGACTTCAACACTTTTATACTAAAAAGTTTGTCATGCTTAAATATGCTTAAAAGGCTTGTCATACTTTTATATTAGAAATGAGAAAGCAAAACACTTATCATAAATGTTGTTTTCACAAGTGAGTGCTTGTTAAGGAAGACAGACAGAAAAAGGATTTGAAAAGTAATTCATTTCACATTGCTTAGAGTGTGATGTAGCAGTAAAGGAGTTGAATGTAAATGTGATTTTTTTATCATTTTATATAAATAGAAGGGTGAATGAAATAGGACAACCATTCACTTATTTCTGTGGACATTAAATATTCTATTATAGATCACTAGAATGTGCATGATCTAGAACAGGAACATAGTAAATGGAAATATATATGAGTTCTGTTATAAAGAAAGGATTGATATAAAATCACATAACATGCCTTAGATGGGATGAAATAAAAACTCACATAACAATTTGAATATATATTACTTTATCAGAAACAACATATGTATACAGATATTAGTCTATATCATCTTTGCATTTAAAAAATATTGTGACAAGTCTGCTGTCATCAAATTCAAAATAGAAAAAAGGTGAAGAGTTTTATGTTTAAAGGATTTATTCCCCTATTTATTGAAAATGTGGTAAGGTTATTAGTTCAAGTCCCATTAGTTGTGAAACTGTACTGGTATTTAACTGTCAAAAGTCTTAACATAGCTTTGCATGAGGCCACAAAATTTAGATAGTAATTGAAATTAATAATTAAATTTCAAATTTATTTTGTTTCACTGTTTCAGTAGTCATTTCTTTTCTGAAGGAGTAATTTTGGTAACTTTTATTTATCACTTTTGAAATATGGTGTCGCCTCCAGATAAATTATTACAAATATCTTAGGACTAGGCTGATCATGGATCACTAGTTAACTTTAGATAGTCATTGATACATGTATTTGATTTGAATATGTTAGTGCAATCAAGGATCAATATAGAACCTTTTCGAACTTTAATTACACATAGATGAATCCAAGCAGCTCTTGAATTTTTGTAAATAATTTTCTAGTAATTTTTTTTGTTCTTGTATACATTTTGTATGGTTGTTAAACCTTAGGTTCAAGTTAGTCTACTTTCTTGACAAAGCAATCATAGCCTGATATTTCTTGTAAAATCTGCAGTTGGTATGGATCTTGTCAGAGTTTAGCCTAAGTTTTTACACTCTAATGCCACAAGTCATAAGTGGGCTCTTAGAGGTAATGGTATGCCTCACTTCACTTGTTTTGATTAATGCACTTTATCAATAATCAAGATACCAGCATTAATCATTCTGCCTCTAACATCAGCATTTGGATCAGCTTGCAAATCAAATCAATCCCAATAGTCAAATGTTATTTGCCCTTTACTGGTATATAAATATTTTTTGTAGGAAATTTACCCTACTGAACATGATAACAGTTCACTAGAAACATTGATATAGAGCACACTAGCATCAAGAAAGCATAAGTTTAAAGATCAGATTGCCTTGATATTTTGGTTTAGTTTTGATCCTAAGGTAATTCTATTATTCCATAACATTACATTACCAGACCTCTATTATTGACAGTTAGAAGCATTAGAAAGTTGTTAATTTCATTTCATTTCCAGAACTAAGGATGTTTTTATACTTTTTGAACTTATTGGACTTATGTTGTATTTGGGCTTGGACTTATATTATTTAGACTTATATTATTTACTGAATTTGCTTCTGCCTCATTATAGTGGTCTCATTTTTAATTTTATATCATTACTTTTAATATATATTATATATATATATATATATATATATATATATATATATATATATATATATATATATATTCATCTTCCTTGTTCCAACAAGAGCAGGTTGGCTTCCATTGTTTGACTAACTTAACTATACTCTGTAGCATTGTTACTACAAATACCCAATACAGGATTAATGTTTCATTATGAAAAAAGAAAGAGTCATAACTAGAGACTTTCATGAAATCAGACACCAGTTTTAGTAAATAATTGTCCTGATTGGAGTATTTATGCCCTAAAGAGCACATTTTGATACATCTCACCCTTGTGTTTATTACAACATCATATGGATATATTAAGATTGAGAGGGAGGGACTATTATGTCCTAACTAATTTCATTCATAAAGCCTAACATGTTTAGTTGGTTAGTTACGCTACTGACAGCTTCTTGATCCGAATCAGTACAACCAAACTAATTTAAATGGTTAGCAGCAGATGAGAATGGCATCATCTTAAGTTTCTCTCCTTCCTTGTAGCCTACATTGTCTTAGACGATTGCATAGGTGTGTTTGTCACATGTCGCACAATTTGTTTCCTGCATCAAATGGAAAATGAAATATTTTAATCCTCTGAACTGAGATAAGTTATGAGAGAATTATGTCTATTTATATATACAATTCACAATGGAAAGTAATGTTGATTGAAGGTATTTTCATTTGTCAATTGTTTACTTAATAGAGCTACAGAAAGATGAGAAAAATGAAGTAGATTGATGGTTGTGATGATTGGATTTGGTAATAAAAAGGTAGGGATAAAGAAGTTCTACTTTTGCAAGAATGTCCAGTAGAATTTTTAGAAATATGTGGCTTCTATTCCTCCATGAAGAAAACAACTGTAAATTTAAATTTCTAGTCTGTTTAGAAAGTCTTGCATAAATAGTTAAAGATTGTTGAGACCCAACTTGTCTTAAATTGGGGGTTTTGTATTATCTATTGATTTTTATATTATTATCTATCGATTCGCAGGTTGTTAATGCTAATGATGTAGTTGCAAGGCCAATGCAAGTTCTTGAGTAGATTGTGCAGACAAATACTCACCTTTGGTGATATTTACTTTAAAGTTGAATATGCACAATTATATTACTCATGACAAATGTATTTTTTTTCAAATCTATAGTTACGAATATTTTTCCTTGTGTATGTTAGTAAGGAATGATGTAGATTAACGAGATAGTCATATATAAGAAAATTAGTTTTCAAATAAATTGTGATGAATAAATTATGCTTATTTGAATGTAAAAGCATTGCTTATAGTCTTTTGGCAACGCTTTTTGAAAGTTGTATTTTCCTGGACTTTAAGCAATGCTTTGAAAATGTTGCCTGTTAATATAGCTTTTGGCAATGTTTTTAAAAGTTGCCTGTTAATATAGCTTTTGGCAACGTTTTTTAAAAGTTGTCTAAAGCTATAAATATAGGCAACATTCAGTAAGTGTTGCCTAAAGCTCATGAACAGGCAACCTTATAAAAGCGTTGCCAAAGTGTAAGAATAGGCAACACTTTATTGAAAAAGTGTAACACCCCAATTTTTAGTTAATTACATTTTTGCCCTTATTGTACTGTTTTCTGATTTTTGTGTGTTATAAAATTAATTTGACTGCTTTCGTAACTGTATTTGATTGTTTCGTGTGATTTGCTCCGAGTTAAGAAAATAATAATTTTCGGGCTGAGAAAAATTTTGTTTGATTATTTGGAGCTGGGCGATCTTACTAAACTCATTCCGAATAATACATATATCAATCTTTTAATTTTTAGGATTTTTCTGTATAATAAAAATATTTATCATGCAGAAAAATCTGTAGGACCCACGTTTGGCTTGTGGGACCCACATTTGCTTTGTGGGACTCACGTTTGGGTTTGTGGGACCCACTTTTAGAAAAAATTTACTAACGTAAATGGCTTGTAAAATTCTAAACTAAGAGGTTGAAAATCCATAAAAATGGTTAGATTTAATAGATTAGTTAGTTTAAAACTTAATTTAATAGATTAGTTAATTTAAAACTTAATTAAGTTAATCTAAAGAGTTTAAGTAGTAATCAAATTGATTAAAATCTAGTTAGTTATTCATTAAAATTTTAGTTAGCCAATGAACAAGTATAATTAAGAAGGAGGTTAGTGTTTCTAAATAAATAGATGATTAACTAAAATACAAAGGAATCTAACTAACTTTTAATTAAACATAACTAGAAGGACTTAAGCATAATTAGGATATTGAAATGAATCAAAACTTGATTGAATTTCCTATGTGAAATTTCGACCAAAGCTCTCCAAGAGCAATCAAGAAAGTGCTAGACACTTCAAGATCCACCATTGAATCCATCAATGGCCATTAGTAAGTCTAGTTGGTCAACAAAGGAGACAAAGCTCCATAATTGATGTTATATGGCCGTGCATGATAGAATAAGGCTATTATTAAGCCAAATTTGTCAAAAAAGAAGCTTGTACTTGTCTTGGAAGTTAACGGCAAAGCTGAATGATTTAGGCAATCATTCATCTCCTAAATCATTCATTCTATCATTCTCATCCCTCACTCTTTTCTCTCCTACCCAAAGAACTCAAAGAAACTCCTAAGTCCTCATTTTCCTACCATTCGGCCAACACCACTTCACCTACTTCCATCCATCAAAAATTTCATCCAACTTCATTTCCTAAATCTAAACCATATTCTAAGAACATGGCTAGTTGTGAGTTTTTGCTAAATCATCCATTTGGAGCTTGGAAAATCACTATGAAGTTTCTTTCCTATAAGGTGAAAATTCTTCTTTCTTGTTTCTAATGGGATTTTTGATGTTCTAAGCCATGATTGATCCATGGTTTATTTTTTTCATCCATAGTTTATGACTTTATAATTTGTTTAAGCTTGTTAGGATTTTTTGTTGAAGCTACACAAAATTTCTAAGGAGGAGTCCAAGGAGATCTTGTCTTCCTTATAGGTAAGAGGGAGATTTAATCTCATCAATCATGTGTGGTGGTGAGAAAATGGATGTATTTGTGGTGCTTTGTTGTCTTCTCTATTTGTGATTGTTTATGTGTGCATGTTATTTATTTTTCTATTTGTGATTTATTATGCATGCAAGCATGTTTATAGTTTTGATATTTGGTATGTGTTTTATTATTGTTTTAATATATGGTATGTGTTCATAAATATATGTATATGTTCATGGATCTATGATAATTATTGTTGGATGTGCAAATATGTTGAGACTTGCAAAAGTGTTCCAAAGAACACAAGATGAAGAGCTTATGGTTTTTACTATGAAAAGAGAACCAATATGTTCTCAACCATTTTTCTAAAAGGATAACCTAATTGATCTAATTAAGTTAAAGGATTTTTCAATGATTTAATGGATGAAAAATAATTATAAACATGGTTTGTATAAAAATGGTGATTTTCGGCCAAAATATATTTTTAATGTTTAATTGATCCAAAATTTATTTTCTAAGTGTAAACTAGTTTATTAACCTAAAATGAATTCAATTACGATGGATTTTCAAGAGTCAAATAAGTAAATGAATTTTTACTAGAAGTCTAGTATGGTAAAGAAATAAATTTTAACACTTGAAAAATACTTAACTTTGAGTTTTTAAAGTATGTTAGCAATTTTCAAAGTGTATTTTATGGTTATAATTAAATAAAAGAATTTTTAAAGGAAAATGTAAAAAATATCATTTAGTAGATTTTCTAAACAAAATGCTGTCAAAATTGATTAAAAATGAGAAAGTAATGAAGAACGTTTCAAAATGATATTTAGAAAGCAAAGAAATATTTTACGTAGTTGAAGAATAAAAATAACAAAGAAATAATTTATTAAATTTGAATTTTTGAGAAAAACGTAAATCATTACTTAGGGTAATTTTTGTAAGATAAATGGAAAATAATGTCTAAATAATATTTTTAGTTTTGGAAAGTTTTCAAAATTTAATTTGAAACATCAAGAAATATTTATACAGTGAAAAATTGTAGAAATAGCTTACGCGTATTTAAAATGATGATTTTTAAACTACGCAATTGAGAAAACGTTGAAAAATATTTACGCGATTGAAAAACGTTTGTAAAATGTGACGTAATTGTGAAAATGTGATAAAATTTGTATGCGGCTTATGAAAATAGTAAGTTTTTACTGTCGGGCCAAAGTGGTGGACCCAGACATGTTAGAAAATAGTACTGTCAAGTGGAGACATACTATTTTTTGGAATTATTAATACTAAGGGTATTTTTGTAATTATGGTGACAATGATGATATTTATGATTCATGGTGATACTGACGGTATTTTGTAATTATGGATCATTACATACATAAAGTGGTATGTCAATTTGGTTAAAATTGACGATTGACTGACGAGATGAATTACACCGTGTTGCGGTGTGAGAAAATCGATTCCATTACGTGTACTTAGGTAGCTTTCCTAGGCCTTTTATGTGGTAGCGAAAGCATACACCCTAGCGATCTCGACAAATACTATTCTTAATCAAGATCTATTGTTTGAGGCGTAGTGTGTTCATGTGGAGAACTTGGAGGCGTTAGTGTGCGAGTAGATTCCACATGTGGACGCTGGTAGCTCCTCTTTGTAAAGGCGTGGTAATCGAAAACACACACTAGCGATCTCGACAAATACTATTCTTAATCAAGATCTATTGGGGACTGCAGTACTATGCACGAGAACGTACACGACGTATTTGACCGTGTACGACATTTTAATGTACTATTTACACGACGTATTTGATTGTGTGCCATTCACACGACGTGTTGTTTTGATCAAAGGTGTGTGCTATTTACACGACGTATTTGACTGTGTAATAGTTGGTTGAGGCAGCCTGATATGCGGACATGTCTACCGGATCATTCTCTCTGATGTTTGTGTTTAGCTCCATGGAGTAAGAACGAGTCTGAGTACATGACATATTTAATCTGCATCATCGTGTGAATAGTTATAATTTGATTTATCATATTTTGCATCTGTGACATTTATACTTGGTTGAGATATGATATATGTTGTGCTAATATGATATTTGTTGTTTTAACTGCTATATCTGTATGTTTTGTCGTTTTCTTACTGCTATGTTGGTAATAATATAGATTGTCTCACCTCTTTGTATATGTATTTTTTTGTCTTATTATTTATGTTCCGTAAAGTCGTTGAGGAAGTAGAAGAGGAGCAGCCACAGGATTGTTAATATAACGAGGAGCAGCAACCGAGTGACCAGTTCGAGGAAGGCGAACTTCGAGATCATCCATATCATATGGATTGATTGCATCGTGGTATGGTGTTATCAGAGTATTTCTGTCTTTCGATGATCTTCCCGAGGAGGATTCTTCGGAGGATCGAACTTTTAGTGTTATGCTTGGGCTAGTTATGGTTTGCTTTAAACCATACGGTTTGTTATTTTAATTAAATAGTTTGTAATATGTAAATTATTTGTACCTATTAAAAACAAAATCATATGTATAATTATGGTGTGTATTGTAATAGTTTATTTTATTTTATGTTCTGTTTCTTTTATTTTATAATATATTGTTAAAAAAAATATTTTTACAACCTATATTATTATATATTACGAAATAATTTATAACTTGGGTAAAGGTTTTATTATTATTGTTTGGAAATGTGACATCCCTAGTAGGGTGTTGCAAAAAGCGTTGCCTTAGGATTTTGGCAATGCCAGCTTAGGCAACGGTTTGGCAACAATCGAAAAGTGTTGCCTCAAAGTGTAGGCAACATTTTTGGTTCTATGGCAACATTTTTTAGCCCTTGCTAAAGGATAAAAATGTTGTAGTGTTTTGAGCTGTATCCTTGGATTCTTCAGACAAGGAGATGCGACAGTGCTCCAAGATGACTGTCATAAGCATGACATATGAAAGAGCAGAGTTCTTCTTCTTCTTCTTCACATCCAACATATGTTGGATTATGTAGTTTGCCCAGTTTATTGGCCTCTTTGTGGTCATCGCCTATAAGACAACCACATCATCTCTCAGGACCTGGGAGCAATTACCTCCCCTAGGAATCAAGCCTCTAACAACCAAATAATGCAGTACTCTGTTTTCCATTATGAGCCGAGTAGCCATTACTTTCTTCTTATCCCTCGGAAGATCATAACCAAACCTTATCAGAGAAGTCAGAGCACTCTTGTACTCAAAATCAGCACCCCAAGCATTCTTATTTCCATAAAAGCTTGTCCCATTATAGGTAAGCTTGGTTAACCTATACCATTCCTCCCTAGTGATCTTAATTTGAGTTTTCTTGACCTCAGAAATCAGGTAGTTATCTTAATACTTCAGATTAGCATAGAAAACTCTAACTAAACTAGGATATGTTGCCTTTTGAATACTGAAGAACCTAAGCAAACCTAGCATTTCAATTAAATGGAAACACTCCAGGGGTTCACTTGAGCAGAACGATTGAGTGAGATACCTGGGTGAGATGAGTTTCCTTAACTAGAAGTTCTTCCTGAATAACTCAGCCCTCTTAGTGGTGGAGAAGTGCCATGTGAGGTCTAGCCCTGAGATATTGCATGGAGGAGCACTTGAAGACTCTTCAATGATGACCCATGTTTTTGGGTGCTTTGCACATTGGGAAGGTTCAACCATTTGAATGAAAGTGAGGTGAAAGGAATGAAGGGAGGGATGGAAGGAGGAGGGTTTTGGGTGGTGTGGCTCATGGGTGATGAGAGGGAGAAAAATGAAGGGGTGAGTGAATTTCTGGTGATTTTTGGGGGATTTGGATGAGATTTGATGGTTGGGTTTTGTTGGGAGATGAATTTCGAGTGGAAGGGAGGTGAAATGAGGAGATTTGGTGGAGTATTGAGTAAAGATGAGGGATTTTGGAGGATGGGTTTTCGTGGGTGCAGAGGAAAAGAAGAGATGGTTTCTAAAGAAATGACCTTTTACCCATCAGAAAACCTTTTAAAACCCATGTGTAATCAATCACATTGATTGTGTAATCGATTACCAGCCTTCTGTTACCCTTGTAATTGATTACAATTTTGGTGTAATCGATTACCATGCTTCTGGGAACCTTGTAATCGATTACAGTGTTTGTGTAATCGATTACTTGAGTTCTGGGTTCATTGTGATTGATTACATGTTATGTGTAATCGATCACTTGCTTAACAGAACCTTTGTAATCGATTGCAAAGGTCTTGTAATCGATTACCAGCTTACAAAAACTCAGATTTTGCATTCCAAACAGTGAATGATCAGTTTTAAACCTTTCAAAATAGTTCCAAAACATCTCAAATCAATTCCAAACATCATGCAAGCATATAATCTAATCATATTATGATCCAAAACTCATAATTATGCAAAATTGCTACTTTTACTAAGAATTACACCATTTTGATGGATTGGTCAAGTTTTTAAGCTTCTTGGAGGTCTTTGACATGAGGAAGCACCTGCAAAACAACTAAGGGGAAATCTCCGACGCTCAAGTCGGTATTGGATTCAAATATGATTAAAAATCAAAAGTTATGCAGCAAAATGTCATGATTATGCAGTAAAAGTGCATTTTATGCAGCAAATTGAATTCATTAAGCAGTAGAAATGAAATTATGCAGAAATTCAGTTTATGCATGATTGATCTAATATGCCAAGTTCATTTCTTATATAGAAGAATGCTTCTATTGCCAAAGATTTAGTGAAAATGTCAGCTAGTTGCTTAGTGGTTTCCACAAATTCAAGCATGCAATCACCCTTTTGAACATGATCTCTTATGAAATGATGTCTTATTTTAATGTGCTTTGTTCTTGAGTGCAAAATAGGAATTTTGGACAAGTTGATTGCACTAGTGTTATCACATCTTATGGGGATGTGATCCAACTCAAGACCATAGTCTAGAAGTTGTTGCTTCATCCAAAGGATTTGAGCACAACAACTTCCAGCTGCAACATATTCAGCTTCAGCTATTGATAATGCCACATTATTCTGTTTCTTGCTATGCCAAGAGACTAATGAGCTTCCAAGCAAGTGGTATGTCCCACTAGTACTCTTCATATCCATTTTACAACCAGCAAAGTCAGAATCAAAATAACCAATTAGGCTACATGAAGTACCCTTAGGGTATCACAATCTTATTTGTGAAGTGTCTATTAGATATTTCATAATTCGTTTTACAGTACAAAGGTGAGATTCTTTAGGATTTGCTTGATATCTAGCATATACGCATACACTAAATATAATATCAGGCCTACTAGCGGTAAGGTAAAGGAGTGAGTTAATCATACCTTTATATTTCGTAATTTCTACTGATTTACCTCCTTCATCCTTGTCTAGATAACAAGAAGTACCCATTGGTGTAGTCATTTGCTTGGTACCTTCCATTCCAAACTTCTTGAACAACTCATTGTAATATTTGGATTGACTTATGAAAGTCACATCCCTTGTTTGATTGATTTGAAGACCAAGGAAGAAGTTAAGCTCACCCATCATGGACATTTCAAACTCACTTTGCATAATATTAGCAAATTCTTTACAAAGAGAGTCATTAGTAGCACTAAATATAATATCATCAACATATATTTGAACAAGAAGAATGTCATGCTTTTTATGCTTGATGAAAAGAGTAGTATAAACCTTTCCTCTAGAAAAGCTATTTTCTAAAAGAAACTTGCTCAACCTTTCATACCAAGCTCTAGGAGCTTGTTTCAAGCTATACAAGGCCTTTTTAAGTTTAAAAACATGGTTGAGTAGTTCAGAATTTTCAAAATTGGGAGGTTGATCCACATACACTTCTTCTTGTATGAAACCATTTAAAAAGGCACTTTTGACATCTATTTGAAAGAGCTTAAAATTCATGATGCATGTATATGCAAGTAGTATTCTAATGGCTTTTAATCTAGCTACGGGAGCATATGTTTCTTCATAATCTATGTCTTCTTCTTGATTATAACCCTTAGCTGCAAGCCTAGCTTTGTTTCTTATAATTAAACTTGTTTCATCAAGTTTGTTTCTACAGACCCACTTGGTGCCAAATATTGGATGATCATTGGGTCTTGGAACTAACTCCCAAACTTGATTCCTCTCAAATTAGTTTAGTTCATCTTGCATGACCAAGATCCAATGTTCATCATTAATGGCCTCATTTATGTCTTTAGGTTCAACTTGAGAGACAAAAGCCATATAGTTACATGCATCTCTAAGAGAGTTACGAATGATTACCCCTTTTGATACATCACCTATCACTTTATCAAGAGAATGATATCTTGATGTTCTCTATTCCTAGCGAAGGTCCATGATTTTAGAATCCTCTTATCTTGTGAAGTCATATGACTTTCTTATTGCTTCTTGACTTCTTTTTCTTTGTTCTCTACGTGAGTCCTCGCCAAAATCTCAGCAACATCATCAATAAACTCCTTTCTCGGCTCATTTGGATTAGTTTCATCAAATACAACATGTATGGACTCTTCTATGGTCATAGTTCATTTATTGTAAACTCTAAAGGCCTTACTATGTATAGAATAGCCAAGAAATATTCTTTCATTAGATTTTGCATCAAACTTCCCCAAGTTATCCTTTTCATTATTCAAAACAAAACATTTACATCCAAGGACATGAAAATGTGAAACATTTGGCTTTCTTCCTTTGTATAATTCATAGAGAGTTTTCTTTAAAATTGGTCTTATTAGAGCCCTATTCATAACATAACAAGCGGTGTTAACCGCATCCGCCAAAAAATACTTAGGAAGATTAGCCTCATTGACCATAGTTCTTGTCATTTCTGCTAAAGATCGATTTTTCCTTTCTACAACACCATTTTATTGTGGTGTTCTAGGAGCAGAAAAATTATGCTCAATGCCATGTTCATCGCAAAAGGTTTCAAATTCATAGTTTTCAAATTCACCACCATGGTCACTTCTTATGGATGCAATACAAAACTCTTTTTCGTTTTGGATAACTTTAACAAGCTTTTTGAATGATTGAAAAACATCATTTTTGTTAGACAAGAACAATGTTCATGTAAATCTAGAAAAATCATCCATAATCACTAAAGTATAGTAATTTCTACCAAAGCTTATAATTCTAGAGGGACCAAAAAGATTCATGTGCAAAAGTTGTATAAGTCTAGATGTAGAAATATATTTTTGGCTTTAAAAGAAACCTTTGCTTGTTTTTCCTTTTGATATGCATCACAAAGTTTATCTTTTTCAAATTTGAGCTTTGGAAGACTAATTACTAGTTCTTTAGAAACCAATTTGTTTAAGTGATCCATATGAATTTGAGCAATTCTTTTATGCCATAACCATGAATCATTTTCTTTAGTCATAAAGCATTTAATATCATTTGATAAAATGTCATCAAGGCTAATCATATATATATTATTGACCCTATGACCAATAAACTTAACATACTTATCATCTTTTCCTTCAATTATGCAACAATTAGAATCAAATATTACCCTATTGCCGTTATCACATAATTGACTAATGCTAAGCAAGTTATGTTTGAGTCATTCAATAAGCAAAACATTATCAATGGATGAGGAAGGGATCTTACAAACTTTGTCAATTCCAAGGATCTTTCCTTTGTTGTTGTCACCATATGTCACGTGACCACTCTTCTTGGGGACAAGGAAGGAAAACTTGGAGCCATCACCGGTCATGTGCTTGGAGCAACCACTATTAAGATACCAACTTGAGCTTTTGGTCTTCAAACACACTTACAACACACATTCAAGTTTTAATATTTGGTCCCCAAATCATCTTGGGTCCTTGTGTGTTAGAGTTAGGTAAGATGCCTTTAGGAACCCAAACCATTTTAGTTCCAACCTTGGTGTTTTTGTTCTTTCTAGCATTACATGAAGATACACTATGCCCTTTCCTACCGCAATAAAAACATTTGATAAAGCGGCTAGTTGATGTACTTGATGAAACAAAGAGATTCTTATAAGATTTTTGTTAGTTATTGGAATTATATCTCAAACCGGCCTTTTGAAAAATGCATCTTTGTTTCCCTAGTAACATATTCAAATTATCCCTTCCCATTGTAAATTTTGTAAGTGCATTTTTCAAATCCTCAATTTCATTTTCAAATGCTTTACATGATGAACAAGATGAGGATGTGGGTTCATTATCATGTGAAGAACAAATCATGCATGATGAATTAGCATCAATAAGTCAAAGAGTCTCATTTTTAACTTTGAGTTCTTTAATCTCCTTGGTTAAAATAGAAACTTTGTTTGATAATAAGGAGATTGTTTTGTTGGAAGTTAAAACCATTTTAGTGAGCCTCATGGACTCATCATGTAATTCTTGGAATGCATCTTGCAATTCACTATATGAAGGAGAAAGTTCAAGATTAGATGAGGTTACCTCGATTTCACTTTCTTCTTCTTCTTATCCACTTGCCATGAGGCAAAGATGAGCTTTTTCATTTTCCGAATCATCGGTGGAATCCATATCGTTGTCTTCCCAAGCAATGTATACTCTCTTTCTTTTTTTTTCCTTGGAAGGTCTCTTTTCATATTTCTCCATCTTCTTGTGATAAACTGGACACTCCATCTTTATGTGCCCTGGTTTTTCACATTCATAACAAGTTGAAGTAGATGAAGCTCCTTCTCGCTTTTTATATGTCTTCTTAGGAGGAAAATGTGGTCTTCTTTGAGTTCCTTTCTTTTTGAGAAATCTTCTATACTTTCTCATAAGAAGACTAAGATTTTCCTCATTTAGCTCAAGGTTTCCTACTTCATCTTCATCATCATCTTCAATTGTGGATGAGGTGGCTTTGAGAGCAACCCCCTTCTTCTTTTTGTCATGCTCCTCATTTTGATTTAGTCTATTGAGCTCCAACTCATGTTCTTGGAGCTTTCCAAAGAGAGTGACTAGAGACATTATTGATAAATCCCTTGATTCTGCAATAACCGTCACTTTGGGTTGTCAATTCCTGCTCAAACATCTCAACACTTTGTTAATAAGATCTTCATTAGGAAATGTCTTTCCCAATGAAATAAAATGATTTACAATGTGTATGAATCTCTTTTGCATATCTTGAATACTTTCTCCATGGTTCATTCTAAACAATTCATATTCATGAGTGATGGTGTTTATTCTTGATCGTTTTACTTCACGTGTGCCCTCATGGGTTACTTGTAGAGTATCTAATATTTCTTTAGCGGTCTTACAATTTGACACCCTAAAGAATTCATTATACCCCAAGGATGTGGTGATGATGTTCTTGGCTCTCAAATTGTATTGAACATTCTTTTTGTCCTCATCGGTCTAATCACTTCTTGGTGGATAAGTTTTTACACCATCAATAGTACGTGTGGGAACAAAAGCACCATTTTCAACGGCATCCCACACATCTAAATCAATAGCTTCAATAAAAAATTTTATCTGTTCTTTCCAATAAGCATAATTATCTCCATTGAAAAAGGGAGGTCTATTTATAGAAGAACTTTCATTAGAAAAACCATTTGAAACCATCTTTTCTCTTGAAGCAGCTAAGCTCTTTATACAAGAGTCTAACTCTGATACCACTTGTTACCAAGTGGCTTCAATACTCAAGAGGGGGGTGAATTGAGTTTATAAAGCAAGTTCGCAATTCTTTGGCAAAACGTTTGAATATTGATTTTCGTTGAAACTATTAGTTGTTAGAAGTGAATAAATGGATAAGATAGATAGATATTGCTCACCAATGAACAACCAAGAGAGAAATAATCAAGTAAGGAAATAAACCAATACACAAATATAAAGAGAAGGGTTTAGAGAATCAAACACAATAGTTTATCCTGGTTCGGCTACTAATCCACTTGTGACCTACGTCCAGTTCTCAAGTAACCACTTGAGATTTTTCACTATAACTTCAAGCTTCAATAAGTGCTTGACAACCTTTACAAACTTGAGCACTCAACACCTTGGGATACCTCACCCTTGTGCTTGAGCCTCTTTAAACAAAAAGATGCCTCACCCTTTACAATTTGGAGGGATACTTCACCCTCTTTCACAAATCAATCAAGATTGATAGAATGAAACTCTCACAAGAGTAATTAATACAAATTGAAGCTCTAGAATGCTCTATAATGATATCTCAAGTGTTTATAGAAAAATAGAGCAAGATTTGATTTCTAGGATTGATTCTCGTATAAATGTGTTGGATTGATGTTCCAAGTTCAAGGTAAGCCTTTAATGAAGCCCCAACCTCAGTATTTATAAAGAATTTGATCCATGGAGCCGTTGGGTGCATTAAAGCCAAGCATTTAATGTTCCTAATATAGCCGTTAGGCACTGTCAAACCACTGGTAATCGATTACACAATATCTGTAATCGATTACATGGCTGTTTGAACGTGTTCTTGGCTTTATAGGCAGGATGTAATCGATTACCAGCCTTGTGTAATCGATTACATGGCCTCTGCCAGACTTGTAATCGATTACCACCTCAATGTAATCGATTACAAGGCTTTTGCCATGCTTGCCAGACTTGTAATCAATTACCATCTCAGTGTAATCGATTACAAAGCTTCTGTCATGCTTATAATCGATTACAACACATGTGTAATCGATTACCTTGCCCTTTGAACACATTTTTCAAGCCCAATTGAGGATCCATGCCATTTCTAACTTTAAGAACCTTGAATTGAACAATATTGATATATGTTTAGCATGATTCAAGATTAAAATCAACACCTTTTTAGAATGTGAACTTTGAAAAACATATTGATTAAAAACATCTTTGAAAAACCATTTGAGATATCTTGAGAGCATTTAACATTGATGTTCTAAGGCCTATGTCTAAATAAACCTTTTGATTTCTTTCTTTGATCTTGAACTTCTCTTTTGCACTTGATCTTCATCTTTGGTTTTGTTATCATCAAAAACCATTTGACATGCTTCAAGACATAAGCATTCACATAAAATACATCAAGGGTCAGATTTAATGACATGCAACATATAAAACCGGTCACCCAAATTAGGTTCATCCTCAACATCCATCTTCGTCCATCACCGCCGCATCTTCTCTGGCGACGATGCGATGACCCCACTTTTCCACCACTTCCTCCCCTTCCACATCGCTTCGTCGTCCTCACCGTCAGTGCCCCACACCTTGTAAGCTTGGACCAATACTCAAATGCTGGCCCATGAGAGCATCAACTCTAACATTCTAAAAGAAAAAAACATATTCAGTCCCAAAAACCAAACAAAACAAAGTAAATGAATTAAATAGATGAACAAATATATTTGGAATGAGCATTGAGAGCAGGAGAAAGCTCTGGTTTTTAACTCATGGGTATGAGGGTTGCGCACAGAGAAGAGATGGTGTTGGGTTCGTGGGGGAAAATGACGTGATGGCTTCGATGATACTAGACGACAGTTCTAGCTTGGGGTTCAGCCTGAATCTAGATGGTGGCAGCTTCAGATGGCCATGGGTCCTAGTGGTTGGGTGTTGGGTGTTGGGTTCGACTAGGCATTCAGGTTCGCAAGGGACATAATGCGACGACTCCGACTAGGCTAGATGGCGATTCTAGCTTGAGGTTCGACCCAGATCTGGATGGTGGCAGCTTCAGATGGCCATGGATACTGGTGGTTGGGTGTTGGGTTCGATTGAGCATTCATGTTCGTGAAGGAAAATGACGTGGTGACTCTGATGAGGCTAGATGGCGGTTCTAGCTTGAGGTCCAACATGAATTTGTACGGTGGTTCTGGGTTGGGAAAAATGATGATGTGCTTGATCTCTCGAAAAGTATTATCATTGTTTTATGGATGACGAAGCTCTCGGCAGCTTCAAGTTTGACGGTAGTGGTGTTGTCGTTGGCAGTGAGGAGGTTGAGGGTGGATGGCCGTTGTGGTGGTGTGGCTATTGGGGATCCCAGTCTTAGAGAGTGTGAAAAAAAATCATAAAACCAATTTTTTTTGTCGTTACCTGTTATTTTAGGTAAAGTCAATCGGTGCATCATGCACTCCAACATAGTAGGTATATGATATAATTGGCTTTCCAGTAGTCTTATACTTGAAAGTAACCTAAAAAACTAAAAATTATGCAATATGTACTTATACGATAATATATTTTTCTTTTGTCTTTTATCAAGGTATAACCTCTAGGATTCAATTTTTGTCTTTGAGCAAGACATAACTTTTAGGATTCAAACTCCTTAAGGTTCGCTTGAGGTCACAGTCTGCTTCCACTATGATATATACTAATATGATATGATTTGGTTATTTTGGTTTTTAATATATTTTTTAAGTTGTGTTTGGATGAAGCATTTTAAAATTCAAAAAAATTTAAAATGCTATAAAATTTAATTATTTCATTTAAATTCTCTTCATTTGTAAATTTTTTTATTTCGATGATGTAATTAAATTCCATAGCATTTTCAAGTTTTTGATTTTTTTTCATATCTCATTTTTTGATGAAATTTCAAATCAAACTCAGAAGTTTGCAATCTATGAATCTAGTTATACAAATAGATTATAATAAAACAAAAGAAACTGAATCTAAGTATTAGGATGCAGCATCAGGAACAAGGGGTGCTGGGCATCACAAGTGACTACTCCGGCGGTGGTGTTCACGGTGGTTGCTGTGGTTGGGTTCGTCGGCAGAGATAATGGTAACAAGTGGAACTCTAGTTGATGGTGGCAGAGACAGAGGGCGCAAGGGGTGTAGTAGTGGCGGCGAGTGTCAGGGGCGAGTTGGATTAGGTGGTTGTAGTGGTGGAGGACGTGAAAATTTAGAGGTGCGACTACTCCATAAACGATGACGGCTCCGATAGTGACCCGTGACTGCTCTTGCGATGGCACTGTCAAAGAAGCTCCTGGGTTTCGCGGGAAAAGAAGGAGAGGGAGTTGACGTCGATGGAAGAGATGAGAAGAGATTGTGAGAGATTTTAAAATGAAATGAAATGCCAGATTGAAATTCTCTAGTAATTTTAAAATTCTTTCATTATTTATCCAAATACTACATTTTATGGTGTGCTATTTTAAATTCCTTGTAAAATTACGTTCCAGTCTCAAATTTCTCCATCCAAACACTCACTTGGAGTTCTGTTATTTAAATACTCATATTACAACATCTAGATGACACCACACTCATATCTATATCTATATCTATATCTATATCTATATATGATATATTTAGTGCATATTTGAAATAACTGTAAAAATTTGATTATTTCGATAATCGATTATTGTATAAAAGTTTTTGTTATAATCGATTATAATAGAATCGATTTATGTTTAAATATGTTAGTTGAAAAATAATTTTAAGTTAATCTATTTCATTTGGATAATATAAAAAAGAATTACTTTTATGTATTAAATTATCAAAATAGGTATAGAATGATTAAAAAAGTTATTTGATTGAGAATAAAATAATATTTACATATCAAAATATAAAGAATAATTTATATTTTAGAATCATAAATCGAAATTTCAACATTATGAAAAGAAACTTTTATAATGCGTTGAATTTTATGTAAAATTAAAATTAATTTTATTAAATATGTAAGAATACTATTATAATATTTTTTTTAAAAAAAATTGTTTGATTTAGATTTTCCAACTAAACATGCTTCTATTTTTGTTTGGTATATAGTATATAGTAAATCACACTCACATGCAATATGATATCTTATTAAAAAACATTTTTATATTTCTTATGTGATTTGAATATGCGAGTAGAAATTTAATTTATTAATTTCAAGTGGTCTAATTAACTACGTACTTGATGAATCAAAATACATTTTTGCTGAAAAGTTTGGATGATTTTAATTTAATTTAATCTAATTAAATTTTGCGAGGTTAAACGGGGAGCTGTGTCATTTACTTGGTGAATAAGAAAAGATCATGGGCGGGTGCCACCTATAAAATGGCTTCTCCAAACCCTTTTACCCTAGGCTATTATCTGTCTTTCCATTCTCAGCAAGGTTCAGTTCTCTCAGTTTATTTTCCCCTAAATTGCTTTTCAGCTAACAAATTTCTTTGCAGACTCTTTGGAACCCTAATCCTATCACACCCCACTTCGTAACCTTCCTTCTAATTCTTCTTCTCGCAGGTACTCACCTCTTCTTAAACCCTAGAATACTCTCTCTCTCTCTCTCTCTCTAGAGTTTTAGGTTTAAACCCTATCTTTGTTTTTTTGGTTTGTTTTTGACAATTTGTTTGATACACTTTATTTAACACTGTGTGATTCGCAGATTATGGGAGAAACGAAGGACGAAGGATACGAGGAAGAGCTTCTTGACTACGAAGAGGAGGAAGACAAGGCCCCCGACTCCGTCGGAACTAAAGTCAACGGCGAAGCTCCCAAGAAGTAAGTTGTCTCTTGCCTCTTCTAGTATTGCATGATTTCTCTGATAATAAGTGAAAAATCGCTTGGTAGAGGTAGGGATCATAACTTGAAAATGCTGGGGAAATGTGTCAAATTGTGAATTGTTTGTGATATTTATTTGATATATTGTTTGGACATAGAATTTGCCATTTTTTTTTTATTGGTAATTGCGTTGCCCATTATTGGCGATGAACTTTAAAGTATAAAGTTTCTGCTGTTTTATTTTTCTGGAAATGGGGCGATGTTCTGAACATTGAAGAAGGAGAATTTGAGTGGAAAGAAAATGAATATTGTGTCTTTTTTTTCTGCTGTTATATATTCTGTTTTTTTATTTTTTATTTTTCGTGCAGGGGCTATGTTGGAATCCACAGTTCAGGATTCAGAGACTTTCTTCTGAAGCCAGAGCTTCTTCGGGCTATTGTGGACTCAGGGTTTGAGCATCCTTCTGAAGGCAAATTATCCTCATCCTTATCTATAGTAATTGTTATTGGAACTACCCTAATGATTTAGGAACTCGAGGTCTAATTTTGGTTTGAATTATTGTTTTGAAAAGCTTAAGTCTTTTCGTTTCTTTCTATTTTTGTCTAAAATAAAGTTGTTTTACACTTCTGTTTTTTCTTCACTTCCGTCTCATTTTTTAGTAATAAAATTTGGGCTTGGAGATTTTCCAGAATGGTTTGCTAGTTCATCCTTGTTGCAAGATTGCATAACTTGCATATCTGACAAGTTATCCTTCTTTCTAGTGATATCTGTTTGATGCACATGCTGTTTATAAAAATTACAATTTTACTGAAAGTATTTGTCAATTTTTATTTTACAGGTAATACTTATATCATAATCTTGTTTTGGAGAACTAATATGCTTTGGTAACCCTGTCAAATCAAATTTAAAGGGTCAGAAAGGTTTGTTTTACTTACCACCGGTTCCTTCGACCTCCGTTTTCTTTGGTTCATCGCCAGTGCAACATGAGTGCATACCTCAAGCAATCCTTGGAATGGACGTAATTTGTCAAGCTAAATCTGGAATGGGAAAAACTGCTGTCTTTGTTCTCTCAACTTTGCAGCAGATTGATCCTGTTGCAGGTCAAGTTTCTGCACTTGTTCTGTGTCATACAAGGGAATTAGCATACCAGGTATTTATTTAGGGTTCAATATATGAAAGTTTATGTAAGTTTGTATTCTAGTATCTTCTGATTTAAGATATGTGTGCAATCTCTTTCATGTAGATATGCCATGAGTTTGAGAGGTTCAGCACCTACTTGCCTGATCTCAAGGTTGCTGTCTTTTATGGTGGTGTCAACATTAAAGTTCACAAGGATCTATTGAAAAATGAATGCCCTCATATTGTTGTTGGTACACCTGGAAGAATACTGGCATTAGCTAGGGATAAGGATCTTTCTTTGAAGAATGTTAGGCATTTCATTTTAGATGAATGTGATAAGATGCTGGAATCACTGGGTATGTTTAATTGCTGAACAGTCATTTTTCTGACTTGAATCTTACTTTTGGACTTCCTATGATTTCAATGTCATTTTTATTGTTCCCATTATGCTTTATGTAGACATGAGGAAAGATGTGCAAGATATTTTCAAGATGACTCCCCACGATAAGCAAGTTATGATGTTTTCTGCAACACTCAGCAAGGAAATTCGCCCAGTCTGCAAGAAATTTATGCAAGATGTAATGTCCCATGGCCAGTACTACTTGTATTAGAAGTCGCTTTTTCATAATGCTCACATTCCCTGAGGGCTTTTTAGATATTTAGAATGCTGTGCTTCCATGAAGATTTACTTTTGATAGGGGTTCTGTTTGGATAGTGCCTTTTTTGTTTTTCAGCAAGTTTTTACTGAAACAAACAATTGGTGGGGTGGAGTGTGGTTGGGTGGCTGTAGCTGGGGCTAGAAGATCTGGATGCCTGGATGGGAATGTTTTAGGAATGCTCCTCACTGTGGTTGTAGTTCTTCTCATTCTGTACTTTCCGCCCTCTTTTGTTTCACATTGGAAGTTAGTTGTGTCTCTAATAGCCTGTCTGTCAGATATCTCTTTTCATGACTTAGGATTTTCTCTGCTGAGGGGGAGGGTTGTTAGCATATTCTGGGTTTGTTGCTGTCAGTGTTCTTAGAGTGTCAAGTGTCAGTGGCACTTGCTTGGTGTGACTAAAAATGTATCTGCAAGGAGACAAAACAGATGGACCAGAACTGTGATTCAAGCGATCTGCATCCATCATTCATTTCGTTCTGGATTCCATTAGCATGGGGAAGGCTCCTAATATGATTTACTGTGACATTTGTTCCTTTCAGCCAATGGAAATTTATGTTGATGATGAAGCCAAGTTGACCCTTCATGGACTTGTGCAGGTGGGCCCTTTGCAAGTTAAATTTTTTTATTCATTCTTCCTTTTTTTAAATAATTTGTGAGCTGTATTGGCTTACATTGATGATTGGAATGGCAGCACTACATCAAATTGAAAGAGGAGGAGAAGAACAGGAAGTTGAATGATCTTCTTGATGCACTGGACTTCAATCAAGTTGTTATCTTTGTGAAAAGTGTTAGCAGAGCAGCTGAGCTGGACAAACTACTTGTGGAGTGCAACTTTCCATCTATATGCATTCATTCTGGAATGTCCCAGGAAGAAAGGTTTGTATTATGAGATATCAGTGGATACTGAGAAAATTTGTCTTCATTAATGTTTAATTGATGATTTAATAATCTGTAACTTTGTTTTGCTTGTTTTTTGTGTACTTTCTTTTTTTGTTTTAATCTAATATTATTTTTTATTGGAGAAATTATGTGGTTATCATGAGGAGCATGAATGAATTTAACAATATTTGCTAGGGTTATGTTTTCTGGTGGAGAATGTGTAGAAATTAATGTAACAATGAAGGATATGGCTCTCATATAAAAGGATAACACGTGCAATATTTTATTGTATTAGACTACTGGAAATGGACATTATGAGGTTGAAATTTAATTTTGACAGTAAAGTGTATACCATTAGGATATGCATTCGGAATTGTTAGTTCAGTTAGTTCTACAGTTTATATTGGTTTATTTATTTAGTCTATACTCTAGCCTCATGGAGTCATGAGGCTTTATCCAAGAAAACATGATGTATGTGATCCATCACAGATTCAGAGGTGAATCTAGTGGTACCGACAACCGGTGATTTTTTTGTTTGTTTTTTTGTTTTGTAATTGCAGCAATTGCCCTAGTCCTAGTATCTAAAGCTTTAAAAGTACAAAGGTTGTATGTTTCTGTTTGTTATCTTGTTTGATTTTGTGATTTGCTTCAGATGTATTTGGAATTTTATTTGAGAATGAAGAAAATAACTGACTTGTATGTGAGATTGTACATATAAGTAACCTTTGTTTAAAAGTTTATGAGTAAGTTAGTTTGATGTTTCTGAATGGAATTGTTGATATCCACGCGCGCGCGCACACACACTGTTTGTACCCTAACCCCATCCATCCCATCCCATCCCATACCTACCACTTGAGCTATTTTCAAGTGGTTGAATGGAATTGTTGAATTATCTCACTGATGAGGAACTAGGGTTTGTGAAAGGCCACTGTTTGGAAAGGAAAATTGTCATGTTTGGAGAATTTTCAATTTGAATAACTAACAAATGAAAGTGGGAGGGGTGGTGTGCTGCCCTTGGTAACTCCTTCCATCTACTGTTTCTGTTGCTCGCTGATGTAGCCTCTTGTTTTTCATTGTGTCATTAAAGTAGGTCAATTAATTAATTGGTGTTCTGTTTGCTTTTCTTTGTCTCACTAATACTAGATTTTGTATCAAAACAAATGGTTGTGTGTGCTGGCAAATTTGGTGTCTGATCTTGATTAATGGCTTTTGTAGGTTAAAGCGTTATAAAGGTTTTAAGGAGGGGCATACAAGGATTCTTGTAGCAACAGATTTGGTTGGTAGGGGAATCGACATTGAACGTGTGAATATAGTTATAAACTATGACATGCCTGACTCTGCTGATACATACTTGCACAGGGTATGACTAGATAAACTTATCTGTTTCTAGTTTCATTGTTTAATTAGTTTATATGTCCCTAGATTCTAGTTCAGAGCCATCTAATTGTCATTTCACTTTGCGTGAAATTCTGAACAGGTTGGCCGAGCTGGAAGGTTTGGTACCAAAGGCCTTGCAATTACATTCGTGTCTTGTTCTACCGATGTCGATGTTCTCAACAATGTATGAAACTTTTTTTTTAAATAATTTTTGTCACTATTTCTTTGATGCTGGGCAGTGTTTTGAAAAAGTGGCTATGGTGGTGCTGTGGCATGGCAGAAATTGTCTAGAACTCCAGAAGAGGTTCATGGCATTTATGGTGTGATGGTGGCACCATGCTTGAAATGGCAGATGGTTACCCTTTTTTAGGGGTATTTTGGAGTTTTTGTCTAAAATTGTTTCGAAAAAACAGAATCAAGCCCTAAACCCGTTTAATCCTTGAAACTGAACGAAGCCATCCTTCCCTTATTTGTCTCTACCTCTCTGGTGCATCAGTCTTCTCTGGTAAATGTTCTCTGGCGAATCCTTCTCCTGTGACTCCTCCGGTGTCTCTCAGTTATCAGCTTAATTTCTGACCCTGTCTCTGATTTCACGTTTCAGTCCTCACACTTTCACATGCTGTTTTCATGTCTTTCTTTCTGGTCTCAGACTAAATCAGAGTTTTTTCACCACCCATCACCCGACTCACCCTACACCAAGAAGCCTCAAAATCCTAAACAGCTGACTCTCTTCAACCATGAAAAACCCACTGAATCCACCATGAATAACCCATTGCCCATAATTCCCACACTGTGAATCTTCTTGAAATCTGTGTTTTGGTGTGCTTACTCATTAACTGTCTCTCTGTTCTCACGTCTTTCTTTTAGGTCTCAATTTTTTTTAACTCACCTCGCCTTAACCCATTAACCCACCCACCCAGCCTTAATCTAGCAACCTACCCTAGCCTTTAAGTCCCTAACATTAAACCAGCATGTCCAGCATCTGTAACATGTTATTCTGCGCAGGTTTTTATTTATTTATTTTTTTTCTGCTTGCTTTACATGATATAGGGTGTTGGCAACTGAATGATCATCCCATGCTTCATCAAGAGCTGGAAATAAGTCGTTAGATTTTTTTTATTTTTTTTATTTTTAGTATGCAGGACTTGTAGTATATTTTATTCTTGATATAACTTGTTAGACTTTTATTATTCATATTATGAAGGTTTTGCAGTATATTTTTGAGTATTTTACATAGCTGCCATGTGTCCGCCATTTGCTGCAATACCATCTGCCATAGCTCCGTGGACTTTTTGGCTTACCGCCATGAGCTGCCACCCACCATTCATAACACTGATACTGGGTCCATTGGCATTACTAATTTTGTTTGTTGTGTATTCCAGGTTCAGTCAAGGTTTGAGGTGGATATAAAGCAGCTTCCTGAGCAGATTGATACTTCTACCTACAGTATGTCCTTTCTCTTTCATTAATTTTTGTTTTAATGGCTATTTGAAATTGTTTAATATTATGCGTTAGATTCTTCACTTTGCACACCAGGTTCAATCAATGATATGCCTACTATAATGCGTGGACACACCATTTTGGTGCTGTGTCACGCGTCCAATTTAAAAATTATTTTTGGCTCCAACACGACTACAACACGGCATAGACATGACGTGGACATGACTATGTAAAATTAAAGAAACAAAAAAGCACCCAGAGGTTGGGTCTATTTTAAACTTTTGATCAATTTCTAATAATAAAATAGAAAATAAGGCAGAAGTGCTTTTCTCGTGTTCAAATATATATATGCACTGTCCGTGACCTACAATTGTCAGAATTTGGTGTATTCCTTTGTCCGTGTACATGGCTATGTTGTGTTGTGTCTGTGTCAGTGTCTATGCTTCATAGTATGCCTGTCTAGTATTGTTATTTGCTGGACTTCATCTATTGTAAACTGGGATTTTCTGATATATCATAAAAGCATGTTGCAGGCTACTTCTTTTGGTGCCTGAATTACAGAGTTTTTAAAATTTGAAGATAAAAGTCATTTTTTTTAGTGGCAATAGTCACTATTTTTAAGTCCAATTCATATACTAACGCTATAATTGTGCTTCCTAAATTTGCTTTTGCTGTCTCTTTTTCTGGGACCTAGAAATTAGATCTGTGTGGGCATATTGGATTGCTCTGAATTATTTTTCCATTCTATGTGATTGAAACATAAATGTTTTTCCTGTGTCCATTAATTATTTATAATTAAGTGGCAATCTTTTATTTTCTAAAAAAAATTACATGATATTCATGCTTTATGAAGTGGCATTTTTTTTCCTTCCCATCTTTGGGGCTTCGGGTTTATGTTATTTTGTGCTGTTGCTGTCAAGTTTTTGACGGGGTTTCCTTGACATTTTTTGCAGTGCCTTCATAGTAAGGTTTAGGGATAATGCTTCTATCGCTTGGATGGTATGAATTAGCTGTCCTAAGCAGCAGATGATACGCCGTGCTGATGTCTAGTCCTTGTAGTTTTAGACTATCAAGGCCATTTTATCATTAGAGGTTTATCGGTATTAGGATTTTGCAGTATGACGGCTTATGAATTTGTGGGGATTCATATACTGTATTCTGTATTTTGTAGATTTGCTCCTTAGGACCTATGTTGTTGTCATGAACTTAAGTTTGAATTAATTAGATTGGGAAGTTAATATCGTGGTTGAATGAAAATACTTGGTCTTCTATTTAAATATTTTGGTGCTTGGAAGCGCCAAGGTACCACTAGACTCACATTTAGACATTGGGATCTGCCATTTGTAGAGAAGCTAGTTAAATAGAAGATTCTGTTGGCATGCTTTTCATTTTATTATTTTGGTTGGTCGTACGAAATTTCTTAACACATTGGTTGTGGGATTAATCTTCATTCTGGATATTTAAACTGTTGTTCTCTGCAAGTATTATTCGGCAGTCTTATTTCACAGTTTTTGCCGAGGTTTCTAACTGCCGGATTCAAGTTCGCTTCTCATTTGAATTATCCCTTGCGCATTTACTTCTAAAAGTGAAGAAGTTAAAGGTGAAGCTTTTTACTTTTGAATTAGTTGGGAGCGAAATATCAGGTTTTAATTACTATTTTTTTGGTACTTTGGACGCATTAGCTGGGAGCAAGGCGGAATGTCAGGTTTTTATTACTCTTTGGTACATTAGGCGTGTAAGCCTAATGATGGATTGAATAAATTGATATATAAGTTTATTGGAGGATTATACCAAGCTCCTAAATTAAAAGCATGGATAGTATTGAATTTTGACTTTGATTCAACAAAAAATCTCATGTTTTTTTTAAACCTCATATTAAGGTTGTTTACTTTTTAAGAAGGAAAATATTCATCTTACCGCATACAGTATTATACCATTTTTAACACTGAAGATCTTGTTCATGAGACTCACTCACGTAACATGCAAAAATCGATTTTTTTTTTTTTGGTATATGTCCATTAATCAATTTTTACGCAATAGTTAACTACTTTTTTGTTCTTCGTTAATCAATTTTTTTTACGAATATAAAAATCATATGGTAAAATCTTGTGTCATTAATAATTTTTATGCGTAATTAACCACTTTTTTTTTTCATTAACCAATTTTTTTTCTATACTTGTGAAAAAAGTTGGTTAATGAAGAATAAAAAAGTAGTTAATTACGATGTAAGTTAGTTAATGACACAAAATTTTACCACATGCGTATTTCTATGTTTGTGAAAAAGTTGGTTAACGAAGAACAAAAAAGTAGTTAACGGCGTAGAAGTTTTTGCTAATGACATATACTTAAAAAAAAAGCGAAGCATGATTTGGTCTTCATTTATGGGTGGGTCCATGAACGTGCCGCAAATGTGAAAATTGGTGTGATGCTACGCTGAGAGAATATCATTGTTGTTTTAAGAAAGGCTCCCTCAACTTACTGTCGAGTGGTGTTCTTGGGTGACTTGCCATCGATGGCTTTCTTAGTCTTCCTGTGTAGGTTAAAATGCAGGCAAAACACCCCTCATCTTCATAGGTAAGTGTTCTAGACCGGTATTTTAGATTGAAGTCTAATATGAGTGGGCCATTTTGGTTGGCTTAGTCGTGGCCTCTTGCTAGCATGATCTTATGGGTAATTACTTGCTTATTAACTTGAGTTTCTTATTTTAACAAAATTCTTGATTAATGTTAATCTTTTGGGTTCTTATCCTTTTATAAGTATCAATTTTAATTATATTTAAATAGTATCTTCTTAGATATAACTTATCTTGCAAGTAAGCTCATTTTATAAATATGGGACTAAGTCACTCAGGTAAGTATATACTCTAGTATGCTTTTCTCTTCTCGTGTGTAGCCTTAATTTGAACGTCGGAGTACCTTGCAGGTATACTACCCTCTTTTCTGCCACCACTGTTGCCTTGCAAGAAGGAAAACATCGTCAACCACCAATCGATCAGGTACATTTTTCTGATCTTGGCTCTGAACATTGGTGCTATATGTGAGAACGCTAAATTGCTACTCTCATTACCATGGTCAATACTAGAAGAAAATTTGCTACAAATCAAAACCAAGATCCATTGCGGGATGGGCAGAGGCCTCCATCACCAACCAAAACGAGGCCCATTGTCCACCGTCACATAATCTTAGAAGTCAGTCACAGAATCAACCAAGGCCATCACAAAATCCAGGGAGTAGGTTGCGCTCTATCGTGAGGGTCCCTTTCTCAACTAAAGGATCAACCTCGTGATGACGAGTTCCCTCCTTTGCTAGAAGACACGACTCACCATGAGCCCACCACCCGAGAGCTGATGGACGTCATTTGATGTCAGAATCAATAGTTACAGGACCAAGCAGGAAAGATCGTGGACCTGCAGAGGTTGGTCCGGTCTAAGCAGCAGGGTGAGGACAATCTCGATCGTAATGATCGGATCTTGGCCAACGATTGTGAAGAAAGAAAGGACCCCCGTCCTCTGCCCGAGTTGCCTACAATAGTGGTTCCTATTAATTGACATGAGGAATCGCACCAATTTAACCACTCATTTCTCAGACTATGATGGGGGTCAAGATTCTTAAGGGATTCAAATTCCTTTCAAATATTTATTTGTATGACGGGACCACGGACCCCCAAGAGCACATATATACTTTCTCCTCGTCTATGCTGTTGCAGGGGCAATTGACCGAATTTTGTGCAGATCCTTCCTTTCAACCTTGAAGAAGGCTACTCTCAGATGGTTCTCTACCTTGCAACTGAAGTTCGTTAACCGGTTCAGTGTGCTAGCTAACAAGTTTTTGTTGCACTTTACCATAAGCAAAGCACAACCAAAAACCTTATATAGCCTCATTAACTTCAAGTAGGGATGTGACAAACCACTGAGAGACTTTATAGAAAGATTCAACATGGAGTCACTATTGATAAAGGACTTGGACAAAGTAGTTGCTAAACATATGATCATAACTGGTCTTTGCCTTGGCCTTTTTGCCTTCTCCTTCGAAAAGAAGGAACTCGAAACCTTGGATGAGCTCATGGCCCAATCTGAAAAATACATAAATATAGAGGAGATAAACAGAGCAAAAAAGGAGCTCGAGAGGAATGAGGATCTACAACCAAAGAAGTAGGAACCTTGGCTACCCCTGAACCCCTCCAAAGGACCCTTGAGAGGAAAGTATGATGAATACACTCCTCTCAATGTCCCTAGGGGCCAGATTTACTA
This sequence comes from Ormosia emarginata, assembly GCA_029884605.1. Taxonomy (NCBI): domain Eukaryota; kingdom Viridiplantae; phylum Streptophyta; class Magnoliopsida; order Fabales; family Fabaceae; genus Ormosia; species Ormosia emarginata. Next base: position 43,506,960 of record JAQQTP010000074.1, on the reverse strand, counting down.
AGAGGTGTACCACACCGAGCTTTAGGATATCCCATAGCTGCCTCTACTGAAGAAGCATATGCAAAAGAACAAGTCCAAGCACTGCGATTATCATGGTGGCTATGGACATAATATTGAAGATTATGTTTAGCTCTGGGGCGCCATCAAGTCTTTCATCTGGGATGGGTGCCTCAGATAATATATCCACCAATCCTGAAACAAAACTTCTTAATGAGGAACCCATAATTATAGGAATTGGAGTTATAATTGTTGCGGGAGTCTATCCCCTTATCAACAAAGGCAAACACCTTCCATATATGACCAACAAAGGGAAAACCTATCCTAAGACACAAGACAAAATTGGGGAAGCAGACCCTTCACAATTAGTCCCCCTATGACAACAACCGCTACAATACTAAATTCACTTGAACCATCAACACTATATCGGATGGCTTCGCTAGAGGTGGCAAATCAAACTCATCTAGAAAGCAGCATTTGAGAGCAGTCCTAAGTATGGCTTCCCACCCTATCTCCAAAGCGAGATGCGGATCACGGAAAATGCCACCAATCTCCATTTCTGATGAAGACTCTAGTAGCAAAGATCAATCTATTATGTCAGCAAAGTCTTCTAAGGGCCCAAGATCCGCTATTAGAAGATTAAGAAGATAGCCCTAAAACTCCTTATAACAACTCGTAGACTGTGACAATACTTCCAATGCCACCCAGTCATTGTGAGGACGAACTAGCCAATTTGGAAAACTTTACATAAGCCAGACCTTGCCGGACACATGATCACATGGTTAGTGGAACTCTTCGAGTTTGGTATCACCTACAAGCCCTGACAAGCAATCAAAGCCCAAGCACTGACTGACTTTATTGTTTAGCTGACATAGGATCCCAACCCTCCTCGCTGTGTCGAGGTCATATTGGAGAATGGGGAGGGCGTGACTATTGAGCACTCCCTGAAGTTCAAGTTTCCCACCACGAATAACCAGGATGAGTATGAAGCTTGTATTGTCAGACTCATAATAGCGAAGGACCTAGGAGCTGCCGAGATAACTCTTTGTAGTGATTCACAACAAGTCACTTCCCAAGTTCTCAGAGAATATTGTTGTGAATTTTCTGCAAGCATACGGATCGTACAAGTAGTAAAATAAATATCGTTCCGTCGAGAATCGATCGATTACTAACTCTTACTGTAACTTTGATTATTTAAGCGGTAAAAATCAATAGTAAAGTCTCAATTAAAGTCAAGACGAAAATCAAAGTAATAAAGTAAGCAATTAAATTTAGAAAAGTTAAGATTCAACTAAGATTTAAAGGCTTAGGACTAGGAATTCACTACACTACCCCCTATGATAAATTGTAATCATATCCTTGCTAATGTTTAATTATGTTTTTTAAGGCGATTAGTACTAAATTGTTTAAAGCTCAATTTCTTAACACTAAAAACGTGCTAAATCTCCATCAATCTCATTATCATGGCAATTAATCCAAGTCTAACCCATTAGGTTTTATGACAATCGTTTACTCATCGAAAGATTTAAGCCTATGTATAGGTCTTAATTTCTAAATTTAATTCTTAGATTATCTATTAATTAGACTTTATCTTTCGATCATTCACCTAAAACTTAAGATCATGTAAATATGGTCGATAACATACCACAAGCATTAAGCATACTACGAATGAATCATTAACAATAATTTTTTATTAACAATGAATCAAATTAACAATTCAACATAGAAAAGTAGAGAGTTGCATCATAATCCTAGAAAAAAGAATTTAGCCACTCATGACCAATGTAGCACAAACAAGAACAAAAGTTAAAGAAACAACTATTATTCTATCTTAAGAAAATAGGAAAGAATAAAATAAAAAGAGAAGATGGAGAAGATGTCTTTAATGGTTGAATTTCAATTACTCTTGCACTTGTCTTCTAATCCCTAACCTCCAAAATCTGATGTCGCAAAAGTTTCCCTTCAGGTTTAGGGATTTGCTCTATTTATAATAGTTTGGGGGAAAAATTGCCTATTTTTTCCTCTAGAAAACCTCACACGACCGCGTGAGTACACGACATGGCCGTGTGACTTGAAAAATCACGTAACTTACACTGTAAGAGGATACACGGCCGTGTGACCCAGAGACACGGCTGTGTGTCCTTCACAGAAGCGTTTCTCAAGTTAGACAGGATCGTGTCTAACTCCTCAATCGCTTTTGAGTTGACACAAAATCCTATCTAACTTCAGACATTAAAAATCCCATCAAAACGTCACAGTTTAGATAAATGATCTTCATGAAAGTTTAAGGGTTTTGTCTCAGCTTTCCAATGTCACTAGTTTCAGCCTATTATGACTTCTACAGCCCAAGATACAACCCAATCTTTGCAAACTACTCAGGTTCCAATGACAACACCTCTGTTCTGACTTCCAGGCCTAATATGACCCACTAGACATCTGATTCAACTCTGAAACTCTCATCAAAGTTGTAGAGGCTTTCTTACAAGGTAAAATTCATAACTATTAGATGTCTATAACTCAAGTTATACCCAAAATACAGAAACAATGTAAAATTACAATGCTGAAAAATACAACTAAGTTTAATTTGAATCCGAACTTATAAATGGTGGCCAAAATCAATCGATTAAGCACAAGAGATGTCTAAAATGCTGAATATGAAGGTTAACTAATATATAAAAAATGGTCTTTATCAGCCGTGTAAATGATCCTCTTTTGCTATGAAAATGTGGTGTCTTCGCATGCTTTCACTCCAAATGTGATAAACTTCTTTAATATGCGAAAACAAAGACAATGATAAGGATCCATCTAAAATTCATCAATAAACATAAGCAAATCACCATAATTTATCCGGTTTAAGACTATAAAATATAGGTTTATCAAATATCAAGCAAGTAAGCTTTGATTCAGAAATACTTGGTCAAGGTAAAAGAACTGCTTAATGGCTTTGCTCAAGTCAAAGTTGAGCATATTCCTAGGGAGCAAAATTCCCAAGCCGACATACTCTCTAAACTTGCAAGCACCAAGAGTTTGGGAAATAGCAGGTTCGTTATCTAAGAAACATTGGCAGCACCAAGCATAGCAGATACAAAAGTTATGATGCTGGTTGATGAGAAAGATGACTGGATTAAGCCCATTGCTGAGAATCTACGTGACAGGATCTTGCCTGCTGATCCCAAAGAAGCCAAGAAGTTGATCCAGGCCTCGGCCTATTATACACTGTACGACAACCATCTATATCGCAAAGGGCTTTCCTCCTCCTTCTCAAGTGCCTTGGTCCAAACGAAGTATATTATGCCTTGGTCGAGATCTACGAAGGAAGTTGTGGACATCACCTCAGAGGAAAATCCCTTGCCCAGAAGACGTTGCGAGTCAGTTTCCATTGGCCTACGATAGAAGTAAACGCTATGGAACATGTCCAGAAATGCAAAAATTGTCAATGGTTTGTGGACATATACTTTGCCCCACCTGAAGAATTGACACCATATTGGTTCCCTGGCCCTTCTACAAGTGAGGGATGGATATCTTGGGTCCATTCCCATTAGTCCCTAACCAACCTAAGTACTTGATAGCAACCGTCGATTACTACACCAAGTGGATAAAAGCTGAGTCGTTGTCCACAATCACATCTACCCAAGTTTAGAGGTTCACTTACAAGGTATCATTAACTGTTTTGAGATCCCGGAGTCCATTATCACAGACAACGACACCCAATTCACAAATAAGAATTTCTAGAAGCTCTTGTCAGATCTTTACATTAAACAATATTTCACCTCGGTCGAATACCCACAAACAAATGGACAGGTAGAAGCTGCCAACAGAGTTATCCTCTGAGGATTGAAAAAGAGGCTTGATGATGCCAAGGGAGATTGGGTAGTGCAACTCGACCGGGTATTATGGGCATACCGGACCACTCCTTACTCCATCACGGGAGAAATTCCATTCAAACGCATCTATGGATGCGAGACCATGATCCTAATAGAGAGGGGAACCTGCCTGGTGGAAGCAATATTTTTTTGAAGAATCCAATGTGGAACTCATCCGCTAGAACCTCGACCTGTTGGAAGAATGGAGGGACATAACCCATATTCGAGAGATCACCCTTAAACACAAAACGAAAATCCAGTACAACTCCAAAGTCATACCAAGGAGATTTTAACCTAGAGACCTAGTTCTATGGAGAGCGGACATTGGTGGAAAGAAATCCTCTCAAGGGAAGCTGGCCCTTAACTGGAAAGGCCCATATCGGGTAATTGGCAAAAGAAACATTAGAGCTTACAAACTCTAAACCCTCACCAAAAAAGAAGTTCTTAGACACTAGAATGCGGCCAAGCTCTGCAAATACTATAGCTAGTTTAACACTTATCCTTTAAACTCTATGGTAGTTTCATTTTATGCCTTTTCAGGCTCAGTCTTTTATATTCGAAATTGATGTAAGGACACCAACCACCTGGTCATTTGAAATACAATTTACCGTCATGATCCAGCTAAGCATCTTTTATTTATATTTAAGCACAACCCATAAGGCCGTTTATGGCTGTCTTGGAGAGGTCCGAGGGATCAACATCTTGAAAATACGCGTTGCGCATTCTACAAGGTTATATGTGGCATCCTTGGCGAGATTCGAGGGATCAACATCCCAAAAATGTGCACTCGAGCAATAAGGCAACCCCTCAAGACCGTTTGTGGCCACCTTGTTGCAGTTATCGAGGTTTTTACCTTAACCTAACACTCTTTCTTTTTCTAAGTAACCCCTTAAGGTTGTCTGTGGTTGCCTTGTTGCTATTAATAAGGTATTCGCCTTGCTAAAACACCCACAAGTACAGTCCCAAGGCTGCCATGATATGATGGTTATCACCATTGAAGAAACTAATGTTGCTGGGGTCCTATATATGTAACACCCTTTGTGTCTTACCTACACAACATAAAGAAACTTTCTAAGTGTCAAAACACACTTCAAGCCTAAAGCTATATGAGATCCAGCGTCCTTGGCTTAGCTCCAATACACATCCTAAAAGAACCTAAGTCCTATGAGTTCTTACAAACTTGGATTTGGGCATTGGACTTAAGGTGAACCATGAAAAAAATCCTATCTTGGAACTTTCCAAAGTCCTATGAGTTTTATTATCTCAGATCTGAGTGTTGGACCCAAAGCTTATAATAGAAATTATCTTGTTCATCTTAAAAAATTCTAAGTCCCTTACAAAATCCGCACATTAGAAATTGGGCATTGGACTTAAGTTAGACAATGGAAGGAGTACAATACTTGCTAGATTCCAAATAAGGCAAAAAAGTACATATTATAAATAAGTGCCCGAAACAAGGCTTGTCCATAATGAATCAAAAAAACCCTATGCAAGGGGCAACTACTAAATTATATTAAAAGAGAGAGAGACAGAGACAGAGAGAGAGAGAATGTCAAAGTTCTACTTGTTGATGTCAACAACTTCCTGGGTGTCCTCTTGGTCGGTTTCTTCATCATCATTAGCCTCGATAACTTCATTGGCAACCCTAGCCATTGCTGGAGTAGTACCAACCAGCATTATGTTGACAATAACACTGTTATCAACACAATGTCGAGATCCTATCCCCTTAGTCACCAGACCGGGATTTAGAACCCTAAGATGAGCGATTGCATTTTCGAAAGACTCATATAGAGAATTTTCCTAGCTGTCCTCAATGTTCACAATCTCAACCTCGAGATTCGCCTTGGCTTTTTCGAAGTTAGTTATCTTGGCTTTCAGTTCACTCACAGAGACCTCCGATGTTGTCACCTTGCCTTGAAGGATTTCGGCCTGAGACCATCAATTGATCTTTGAGCTTGGTGGCATCATCCTCAGCCAGCTTGGCCCTTTTCTCAGCCTCCTTTACCTTGGCATACTTTTCCCCCTTGAGCTGGGTTTTGTCACCTCGAAGATCCTCCACCTCCATTTCCATCTCCTAGACCTTTTTCACTTGCATCACGACAGTTTCCAAAAATCATATGAGAGAGGCATTTCCTAAACTCTAGGTTTCCACAACTTAAGCTTGTTGAAGAAGGTCTACCTCCAGCAGGACATCAATATTTCCCGGGGTGAGGAAGGCTTGACCTATGAACTCCTCATGCTCAAAGGAAGGCCCTACACTAAAGTAGATGAGAAGCAGACGAGAGTCTCGGATGAGGCTTCATCATCCCGCCCATCTTCCAGAAGGGCTCATTAGCCCTTTTTCTAGAAGAACATTAAATCTTAATAGAATCCCTCATTTAATGATGATAATTAAGATCATGTCTCCTCATAACTATTGGAATCCTAATCGAAGGAAAACTATATCTCCTTAGATATTATTTCCCTAGCAAGTAATCCTATGTTATAAATACATGGTATAGCACTCCTACGAGATTTAGATTAAGAAAAACCAATGGTGGAGGCAGTTGATCTTAATCAGCCAATGACTAATTAAGAATTACAAGACAGGCTATACGCCGGAGTGAAAGGAAGGCAAACATGGGGAGGCTAATATGATGGCACAATCCTGGAAAGCAAACGAATGGAGACAGGCCAATAGGGACAGCGGTAACGGGAGTTCGAGTAAAAGGCTGGCTTGTAGTACGAAGGTAGGAGTAGGAGACGCGGAAGTATGCATATATTCCCATACATTTTTCCCTCTTAGTACAAACCCTAACTTAAGCGTCGGAGTGCCTTGCAAGTATACCAACCTTTTTCTGTCGTTATCGCACAAGGAGAAGCCACCCTCTTCAACCACTCTTAACCGTGTGGAGCGTGATCAAGTACTCACCTTTAATCCCAGTTCTAAACATTAGCGTCATCTGTGGGAAACATTAAACTACGATTTCTAACTCCACCATGGTTAACACCAACAAAACCAACTGCAACCAACCAAGGCATGCAATGGGACGGGAAGGAAGCCTCCTTCACTAACCATAGTTACAATGATGTTGTCCCTTATTCGTCACACAGACTTGACAATTGGTTGAGGTCCGTCATTCAAGTTCCACCACAACATGAGATGCCGACAAGGTCCCACGACCCCTTTAAGAGGAGTTCAAGTAATGAGATCTAACTTATCAAGAACTCCTGGCCATAGTCTGGCTCCCAAGTAAACATATCATGGACCTCTAGAGGACCATCCACTTTAAGAGAGTTATCAAAATCAATTTCGGCTAGCGCAACGAAAGAGTTGCTACAAATAACTTGGGGGTGAGCGTTGAGCGCGAGCATGAACCAAGAAGGGACCTCGGGCGATAGGCAACTCCTAAGAATTCCATGGTCTCGAAGCCAATCCAGCATCTTAGGGCTCCATAGCAGTTCAATCACCTTTTCTCTGATTTTATCATTAAGGTTCCACTGCCTATAGGATTTAAGATCTTGGCCAATGTTAATCCGTATGACGGCACTACAAACCCTTAGGTGTAATTGGACTTTTTCACCTCGTCCATGCTGCTAATGGGGAGCACCAACCCTTTCATGTGTCGTGCCTTCCCCAGGACTTTCAAGAAAGTCGCCTTGAAATGGTTCTTCTCCCTGCCTCTAAAGTCCATGAATGAGTTTGAGGGACTTGCTACAAAGTTCCTCTTACACTTCAATAATATTAAAGCACAACTTAAGACTTTGGCTAGCCTTATTAACTTCAGGAAAGGATGTGATGAATCATTTTAGAACTATATGACCAGATTCAACAAAGAGGCATTGTAGATTAAGGACCTCGACAAGGCGGTAGCCATGCACGCCATCATGGCAGGCCTGCGTACAGGCCCTTTCTCCTTCTCACTCGTGAAGAAGGCCCTCGCAAACATAGTTGACCTCAAAAGTAGTTATATAAAAGTGCATCAATATGGAGGATGTGAATAGAGCAAAGAAGGATGCTGAAAGGATGGAAGACTCATAACCTAATAAGAATCAGGAACCACGATCATCTCAAAACCTTCGAAAGGACTTCCAAGGGGAAAGCTTGAGGAGTACACTCTTCTTAAAGTCCCTAAGAGTACGATCTTAGGGGAAGTTTACCACATCGAGATCAACCACCTTCTTAGACCTCCACCCTTCAGGAAGCAGGCAAATAATGACAAGCCCAAATGTTATGAGTACCTTCGCAGTAATGGTCACCACATAGAGGACTGTGTTTGGTTGCAAAATACAATCGAGACTCTCATATGGTAATGATACTTAAGCCAATACGTCTTGCAACCCCACGATAGGAACTCTCAACACGGATCTCACAACTATCGGAAAAGGAGCTATAGTCCAAAGAGAAGTCCAAATCCAAGAAGACGATCATCGTCTAGGGACAATCGCTGGAGGAAGAGTTTGCCTCAGGAATCAAGACAACCCTGCAAACATTATTCTTTTCGTGATCCATCATCCCGAAATGATCATTGCCGACATGTTGATGTTACTAGGGCAATAAGCGTAATTTCAAGTGGCTTCTTTGCTGGTGGCAGTGAATCAAATGCCTCGAGGAAGCGACATCTTTGAGCATTCCTTAGCCTGGCTTCCCATCCTATCTTAAAAACAAGATGCAGATAGAGGAAAACACCACCTTACAGAGAAACAATCCTGGGGCACGATGATCCCTTAGTAATCTTGGGAGTCTTAGCCAACGCAGAAGTCAAAAGGATTTTCATTGATCAAGGAAGCTCCATTGACTTCTTATTCATGGATGCCTTCAAGAAGATGGAACTCCCCAAGGGTGCACTGTTACCATTTACTATGGAACTAATCAGGTTCACTAGAGATAAAATCATTTAGTAGGGTATGTCAAATTACAACTAACGCTAGGAACTAAACCTAAGATTAGAACAGTCAAGGTAAAATTCCTGGTTGTCGACTGCCCCTCTGTGTACAACATTATTCTTGGCAAGCCATCCTTGAATGCATTTGGAGCCGTGATTTCAACCACACACATTGTGATGAAATTCCTCATAAAGGATAATGTGATTGCCACAGTGAAGGCAGATCAAGCCATGACAAGAAGCTATTACAATGCTAGCTGTAAAACTCCACTGTAGAAACCTAACCTGGCTAACACGGACCACCTAAATGTCCTCTTGGTTGAGTTGGACATATACGAGGACATCAGAGAAAAACACCCTTAACTCAAGGTGCTACTTGTGGATTTGCAGTTAGGAGACAAACCTTCCTAAGTCATCGAGATTGGTGGGCACCTTTCTTTAGAGGCCCACAATAGATTCGTACAGTTCCTAAAAGCCAACAAAGACCTATTCGCATGGACCTCGACCGATATGCTTGGGATATACATCAACTTTATGTCACACTGACTTTCCATCTACCTTAATGCCAAGTCGATATCACAATGAAAACAGAAAGTTATTCCTGAGCAGCAAAAAGCCATCGAAGAATAAGTGAAGGAACTCCTAGATGCCGTATTCAGTCAGGAGATAGCTTACACCACATGGTGCTCAAATGTCGTGATGGTCAAGAAGTCCAATGGGAAATGGTGCATGTGCGTTGATTATATAGATCTTAACAAAACCTACGCAAAGGACCCTTATCCTCTTCCCAACATCGACAAGTTGGTCGATAACTCATCTGACTACCAGTACTTTTCCTTCATGGACGCCTACTTTGGGTATAATCAGATTTCAATGCATCTCGACGATGAAGACAAGATGGTATTCATCTCAGAGAGGGCCAGCTAGTGCTACTGGGTTATGCCCTTCGGCCTAAAAAATATTGTGGTCACGTACTAGAGGACGATGAACAAGGTTCGGTGATCCAAGAAACTCTCGCCATACCAAGCATCACTGAGTTTGAGATAGTCATGGTAGTGGATGAAAATGATGACTAGATAAAGCCCATCACTGCTTACCTCCACAACGGAACCTTGTTTGCTGATCCCAAAGAAGCAAAGAAGGTAATCCACACTATAAGGTGGTGCACTTTAAATGACAACCATCTTTACCATAGAGGATTCTCCACCCTTCTTCTAAAGTGTTTCGAACCTAATGAGGCATCGTAAGCCTTATCCGAGATCCACGAAAGAAGCTGCAGACATCACCTTTGTGGGAAATCATTAGCTTAGAAGGTGCTCAGAACAAGGTACTATTAGCCAACCATTGCCTCGAATGCTATGGATCATGTTAAGAAATACGATAAATGCCAGAGGTTCAACGAGATGCATTTTGCACCACTCGAGGAACTCACTACCATTTCGGTACCATGGCCCTTTTACAGGTGGGGGATAGACCTTCTTGGGCTATTTCCCCAAGCCCTGAGACAACTCAAATACTTATAGTGGCCATTAATTACTTTACCAAGTTGATCAAAGACAAACCACTAGCCACCATTACTTCGTCTAGACTCTAGAGTGTAGAAGTTCACTTGGAGGAACATCATAAATTCTTTCGGAGTCCCGGAATCCATTGTCGCAAATAACAAAACCCATTTCATTAACAAGTGAAGTTGATAGTAACACAAGAAAGGGGTTGAATTGTGTTCTCTTTTTCCTAAAATTTGTTACCTTCTCACTACTTTCTCAAGTAATCCAGACTTGGAGGCAAGAAAGTTCTTAGCTAGTATAAGAAGGTTAGTGAGAGAGTTCAGATAAATGGTATGAATTCTAGTGATAAGAGTTCCTTTTGGCCTTTTGTTAGGTAAAAACAATCTTCCTCATTGTTATTAGTATATTGTATTCTAATTCTTATAGTAGAAATTTAACAGCATGGTTGAGATAAGTTTTCTTTTTAGAAGCTTTAGTTTAAAAATAGCTTATGAAAAATTGAACAACTTAGCTTCTAAACTCAACTTTTGCAACACTATATAAACTCAACTTTTAGGAAATCCTTTCTTTTGTTTAGTTATTGTTTTTAATAAAAACTCAAGTAAACTAACTGATCCAAACCTTAGTGAAAGAGTCAATGAGAAGAAGCATAAATAACTTAACACTAGAGATTTTATATTGGTTCACCCCAAATTCACGTGGGTTACTTTTAGTACATAGTTTTTACTAAGATTTCCATTATATGAGTATTTTTTGTAACAACTCAGTCTCTCCAAGCTATCAATATAAGTATTCTTTGGCCATAACCTCTTCAAGCTAAACAACTTTAACAAAAGTGACTTGTACAACCCAGAAGCTCACGTACAACAATCAAGAATCAAAGAAAGGAAAGTAAGAGTTTGTGACAAATGGGTAGCTTTCAAATTACTCATAGAGTGGATTGACACAATTTTACAGAGCTTTCCGTACACCTACAAAGATAGAGTAGATTTGAAAAGCAAGTAGGCATAGATAAGATAGTTTAGTTCATGGTTTTCAATATCAGATTGGCTTTCAAGTTCATAAGTTTCAAATCCTTCAGCTTAGAAGCTTATATAGACTTAGAAAAAGTAGTTGCTAAGCACTCCTAATGATAATTGTCTTTTTTTTGTGGCAAGTTACTATTTTTCTTGTCTTTTAGTTGATGAGTCAGCGTGTGTCTCCTTCAAACTTTGTTAGTGAGAAGGTTCATCTGGAAACCTTCTCACATATTCTCATATAACTTTCTCAACTAACTTTTTCACCGCCTGAAGAACTTTAATCTTCTCATCTTTGACAAGCCACCATTATATAGATGTACTTATGTGAAAATGATAGTGGTGGATGATCTTTGAAGCTTGAGTTGCTTTTGACTTTGTTCTTGTGGAAACTTAGTCTTTCTAACTTTCTCATGAACCTTCTCTGAACTTTCTTATGGTGAACCTTCTTATGTTTATCATGAACTTTCTCATGAGTCCTCTTGAACCTTCTCTCATTAGAATTTGAGTTTCTTAGGCTTCTACAACCACCCAGAATTGTTCATTTTCATTATTCAAGTCATGCATTGGTTAGACTAACATAAACACTTCCATTTAATATTGTTGTGAGAATGAGATTGATTTACTTTTAACATTTTTTTAGTGCTAAGAAATTTTGCTTTAAATAATTTAGGAAAGACTGCATTCAAAAACTTAGTTAATCATTGATAAAAGAGAATTAATATTCATCATAATGGGAATAGTAATAGATTTCTAAGCCTAGGGTTTTAATACATGGTTGACCTCTATCTCTCTAGTCTTGTTAGTTTTGTTAGTTGTTTTATTATTTTTTAATTTCTTTCAATTTCTTTTTTATTTTTATTTTCATTCGCCTAAATAATTAAAGTTGCCATAGTTTGATAATCACACGATTCTTGTAGGAATGATACTCAATCTATTACTTTATTACTTGTTGACAACCCCTGCACTTGCGAATTTTACACAACAAGTTATTGACATCGTTACCAGGGATTGATGCGTATATCAAACGATTGGTGATTTGATTAGTTTAGGCATTTTATTTTTCTTTTAGTTCTTTTTACTTTCATTTATTTTGGTTCTTCTTTTCAAGTATTATTCCACGTACATGCTAGCTGGTGTGTTAGATTTATTGAGTGTTAAGAGTAGCGTATTAAGCACATGCTTAGAGTGCTTAAGGGTATTTTAGTCTTATGTACTATAGTGTACTACATTGTACTGCTAGTTATTTTATTCTATATAAATATATGACCTGTACCCACATTGGGTAAGATTTTTCTCTTAATTAACATGGTATCAAAATCTCTCTAAATTTTTTCTCCTCTCCAATTTTTTTTTCCTTTTCTCCTATCAGGAGTAGTGATAATAGGTGTTGAGACAAGTCTTTTCTTTAACTCTGCAAAGGCTTCTGTGTATGACTCATCAAACTTGAAAGGCACATTTTTTTCAACAAGTTACAAAGTGGTTTGACAAGCATGAAAAAATCTTTAATAAATCTCCGATAAAATCCAGCATGCCCAAGGAAACTCCAGACTCCTTATGTGACACTTTATGGCCAAGTATTATGCCTTCTTGGACCATAAAATAACATTTCTCCCAATTAAGTATCAAGTTTGTTTCCTAACACCTTTGCAACACAAGAGCTAAATTATGAAGACACTCGTCAAAAGAATCACCAAAGATTGAGAAGTCATTCATGAATATCTCCAAACATTTTTCTATCATGTCAGTGAAGATAGCCATCATGCATCTCTAAAAGGTCGTTAGGGCATTGCACAAATCAAAGAGCATTCTCCTGAAAGCATAAGTACCATATGGACAAGTGAAAGTAGTTTTTCCTTGATCATATGGAATAATAACAATTTGATTATATCCCGAATACCCATCAAGGAAACAATAATATGCACAATCTGCCAACCTATCTAGCATCTGATTAATAAATGGTAATAGAAAATTATCCTTCTGGGTTGCAGTGTTGAGATTTCTATAGTCCATGCAAAAATGTGTCATCCTGTGACTGTCCTGGTGGGAATCAAGTCATTGTTCTCATTGACTACCACCGTCATTCAACCCTTCTTAGGCACACACTGAAGGGCTCACCTATTTGCTATCAGAGATAGGGTATATGATGTTTGCATCTAGCCATTTGATAATCTCCTTCTTGACCACCTCCTTCATGATGGGGTTGAGACACCTTTGATGTTCAATGGTTGGCTTGTGATCAGCTTCCAACAAGATTTTGTGCATGCAAATAGTATGGCTAATGCCTTTGATGTCTGCAATAGTCCACCCCAAAGCCTTTTTGTACTCTCTAAGCACTCTCAACAACTTGGATTCCTGCATCTCTGACAAAGATGAAGAAATGATAACTAACAATGTAGAGGATTCCCCCAAGTATGAATACCGCAAGTGATCAGGCAATGGCGTGAGCTCCAACTTGGGTGGAGTGACTATGGAAGGCTAAAGAATGAGCTTGTCAAAAGGTATGTTTAATGGTTCAAAGCTTGGCTTCCTGAAGAACTTAGCAGAGGAGTCAAGTAGCTTAATACATTCCATAACATCATCCCTATTTATATGCTCATATATGGATGTCAAAGATAAAGTAAGGGAATCATTAATAAAAATAGAATGAAATGCATTATTGACTACTTGATCAATCATACCTAAGTAGGAACATTCTTCATGATCATTTGGAAATCTCATGGTTTTGTAAATATTAAAAGGTTACCTTTTCATCATTGACTTGCATAGTAAGTTCACCTTTTTGCACATCAATCATAGTTTTACCGGTGGCTAGGAAAGGTCTCCCAAGAATCAAGGGTACATTACAGTCTTCATCCATGTCTAGAATGATAAAATCAACTAGGAATATAAAATTGTCTATCTTGACTAAGACATCTTCAACAATTCCCCTTGGATAAGTATAGGAGCGATCATCTAGTTGGAGGGTCACCGATATTGGCTTGCATTCCCCCAACTCTAGCCTTTGGAAAATTGATAGCGGCATGAGATTTATACTTGCCCTCAAATCACATAGAGCCTGTCCAAGGAACTGATCTCCAATGATGCAAGGAATTGTGAAGCTTCTCGGATCCTTCAATTTTGGAGGTAACTTATTTTGCAGAATAACACTACGTTCCTCTGATAATGCCACTATTTCATACTCACCCAATTTTTGTATTTTTTGATAGAATATCCTTTATAAATTTCATATAACTTGGCATTTATTCTAGTACTTCAGTGAAAAGAATGTTGATGTGAAGCTTTTTGAGGACTTCTAAGAATTTCTTGAATTGTTCTTCCATCTTTTGTTTAGCAAAGTGATTGGGGAACGACAAGGTAAGGGAGGTTCTCTTGTCGTTTTTCTTGAACTCCTCTTTCTTTGGCTCTTGTTTCTTATCCTCTTCAGCTTTGCTTCGAACTACCTCTTGCTCATTTGATTCTTCCCAAGCTTTGGTTTTTGGATTGCCTTCGATTTTTGTACCACTTCGAAGAGATATAGCTTTGTAATGTTCTTTTGAGTCACCCTTTGGATTGTTAATGGTGTCATTAGGAAATGACCCAATAGGACAGTTGTTTATTGCACTTGCTAGCTGCCTAACCTGTATCTCAATTGCTCTCATTGAAGTTGTTAGGCTTTGAATAATTGAATCTTTTTTAGCCAAATGAGCATCTGTCTTAGACATGTAGGAATCTATTTTGACCATCAGTTGCATGAACATACCTTCCAATGATGGTTTTTTCTCCTGCATGGGCTGCCTTGCTTATGAGGAGAAACCAGGAGGATAATTTGGTCTCTCATTTACAGTAGATGAAGAGGATGCTCCTTGATTATTACTTTAAGAAAAATTGAGATAATTTCTCCATCCTAGATTATACTAATTTGAATATGGGTTGTTTTGCTGTTGGCGATAATTCCCCACATATTGAGCACTTTCCAAGGTGAAAGGGCATCTATCACTTGCATGATTATCACAACACTTGTCACACAGAACTAATGGGCTTTGATGATGACTTAGTCCCAAATTATCTAGCTTGTTAACAATTGCTGCCACTTGAGCTGATAATGAAGTAATGGCATCTACATCGTGGACTCCTACCACTTTCCTTGGAGTGTTTCTTGCTGAAGGTCATTGGTAGCTATTGGTTGTCAATTCTTCTAACAATTAGAATGCATTATCAAAAGATTTGCTCAATAAAGAACCTCCAGCAACTGCATCAACTATGGGATGGTGGTGTGATAGCAATCCCTTATAAAAAGAATAGACTTGGTGCCATGGAGGTATCTAATGATGTGGACACCTTCGAAGAAGATCCTTGTACTGCTCTCAAGCTTCATACAAGGACTCAGACTCATATTGGGTGAATGAGATGATGTCAATCACCATTTCAGCTGTCCTAGCTGGTGAGAAGTATTTGTTCAAAAACTTGTTGCATACATCGGTCCAAGTAACAATTGATCTTGTTAGAGATTGTAACCAACTCTTAGCTCTATCTCTAAGAGAAAATAGAAAGAGCCGTAGACGAATGGCATCTTCAGAGACTCCATTGTGTTTGAATGTGTCACAAATCTCTAAGAAATTTGATAAGTGAGCATTGACATCTTCACTTGGCAAAGTTCAAAATTGCATTGAAATTTGTATCATTTGAATAATGTTTGGTTTGATCTCAAAATTGTTGACGCGAATGGGAGGCCGTCTTATGCTTGATTGAAATTTCTCCATTTGAGGAGTTGCAAACTCCCGCAAAGGCCTAGTGTGGTTATGATCATCCGCCATTGTGACTGTACTTAGAACAGAGAAAAAATGAAAACTTAAAGTAAAATGAACTAAAAGAAACTTGAATTAGAACTAAGTAAGCTCATTGTCAATATTAGCAATATAGAAATAAAGTCGTATCCTCGGCAACGACGCCAAAAACTTGTTTGTCCCTTTTTGTACCGTAAGTACACGGGTTGCACAAGTAATAAAATGATAAGTAGGATATCATTCCCATGAGGACAAGGACTAAATCTAATGCTAAACATCAACTAATAACTCAATTAATTCTATTCAAAAATATTCAATAAGAAATATGTGTATATGATAACGATGAAGTCAAGACTTAAATGCAATAAATTTGGGAATAAGAGATAATGATTAGAGAATAGGGAATCCTTACTCACCCCCTACTTCAATTGGTCTCTTAAGCAACATAAATGAAAGAGTTTTGTTAACTTGAGAAACTAACTTAGTTAAAAGCCTATGTTTAAGTCAATTAATCAAGTTTCATTTGCTTAGTTCACTATGTTTCCATGAGAGCTAGTGCAAACTCCACTCATTAAAGACTATTATCAAACATTTGTTATGCATGACTAAAGGGTATATTTCTATCCCATTAGCTAACTAACTCACCATACCATTAGAATGAAATTAAACATGCATCAACCATATCAATGATCTCAAATCTAAATCCCTATGTCTAGTTCAATAGATTCAATCAAATCACATTAAAATTTGGTCAAACAATCAAGAGCATTAAGAGAAATATGGTTAAACAAACCCAAATCATCATTGTTAACTCAATAGATTACAAAATCACCAATATTCATAGGGGGATCTAAAGGAATTCCTTAAATACAACTTAGCTATCTATGAAACACGAAAATCTAACACAAATATTCATGTTCATGACAAAGGAAAAGAGAAAGTAAAAGGAATGGGAAGGAAGCTCAATGATTGTGGATCCTTGAAGCTTAAATCTCCTCCTTGAAGAAAATGGTCTCTAACTTGGCTACCTTTGCTTCCTCTCAATCTCAAAATGAAACCCTAGCAGCTATGTTCTGTTTAACCAAAAAGCTCTATATTTTTTTGAATGCTCTTAAAGCAATATTTATAGGCTCAGAAATTAGTTTCACGTCGCGGCATGACACACCTTACGCCACGGCGCGCATTAATTTAGGTTACTACACTACGACATAAACTCCTCTGCGCCTCGGCTTGTTAGCCTTGGGTTTAAGTATGTAGTAGGGCTGATGCCACCACGCCGTGGCATGAACATGTCTGCGCTGCGGCGTGGGATGCTGAATTACTCATTGTGCTTTCTCTTCCAATGTTGATCCAAATCTTCCACCAATCTGTTTGTTTGGAGCCCTTCCTACAATTGAGAAATCAATAAGTTAATAACAGTTGTAAATCTACTTAATCACTTAAAGAATATGCAAGATTTTCTCAAGATCATATAGGAATATATTAAGATTGAATTCTACGAATATGAGCTTAAAATCTTCCATTTATACATATGAACAAAAACTAAACTATATATAGATTATAGATATAGGGCATAAATAATTATATTTTATGGAGTTATCATAAATTAAAATACACACCAATAATACATGAACATGTCATGTTGCCCGAATTGATAGAAAAATAAGAATAGACTTTATCCTATTAATTCAAACTCAATTTAATTCCTAATAATCCAAAGTCACATGGGAACTAAAAGGATGAATGTGATATACTGTGGTGAAGAGTGATTCTATGTGTGTGAGTTAATTAAAAAAACTTTTGGTTTAAAAAAAGCGAAAAACAAAATTCAACTTAGATCAAACAAATATCAAAACATATTACTGGAATACCGTAGCATACAAAATCAACTTCACCAGCATCTAATCCAACACAAGCTTAAATAATGTATGGTAAAAGAATGTACATGTTGCAATAAAAGAAATCAGAAACTTCTATTTGGTTAACCTGCACACACCTCTTACATTTTCCTAATATCTACCTCTAACTCTAATTCTTCACGCGGCAAACTCTCTTCGTGTATGTAATTGTGTGTAATTGTGAATGGCTAAAGATTCTATTTATATGCAATTATTAAAACCTTAATTCCCATGTAAATATGGACTCATTAAATGATAATTGATCACAAAAAATCCCAACAAAATTATCCTCCTAAATTATTCTTGGATTTATTTATTTTAAAAAAAATTGAATCATGATCTCTTATTTAAAACACATTTCCCCTTTTCTTTTTTTATTAAACTATCATAATATCTTATTTCAATTCTTTCATTTTAAATCTTCAATTTAATTTTAAAAAGTATCAAATCATGATACTTCACAAAAAGTACATCCTTCAATTATTTAAGAAAATCAAATCATGATTTCTTTTTTAAAAGCATATCCCTTATTTTTCAAGAATATTAAATCATGATTTCTCATTTAAAACACAAAATTATCCTCTTAAATTATTCTTGGATTTAAAAAATTGAATCATGATCTCTCATTTAAAATACATTTTCCCTTTTCTTTTTTAATTAAACTATCATAATATCTTATTTCAACTCTTTCCTTTTAAATCTTGAATTTAATTTTTAAAAGTATCAAATCATGATTCCTCACAAAAAGTGCATCCTTTAATTATTTAAAAAATCAAATCATGATTTCTTTTTAAAAGCATATCCGTTATTTTTCAAGAATATTAAATCATGATTTCTCATTAAAAGCATATCCTTCAATTATTATTTCTTATTAAAATCATATCCCTTATTTTTCAAGAATATCAAATCATGATTTCTCATTAAAAGCATATCATTTATTATTTTTTTAAGACAATCAAATTGTGATTTCTTATAAAAAGCATATCCCTATTTTTTCTCTTCTTTTTTAATTTTAATGTTCATTGGGCAATGAGACTTTTATTGGGTCAAGAATTGGACTTAGAAGTTAGGTCATATTTTTTTATTTCTTTTTTTTATATATTTTATTTATTTATTTTTTATTATTTTTTATATATTTTTAATAAAAAAAATTTAATAAATCGACAAAATTAGGTATTCATAGTTGCCTCTCTTTACTTGTTTCTTACTAGATAAAAAGAATAACCGCAGTTTTTCATATTATCATTGTAAGGAACAATTAAAGACATAAAATCGAATTTTATTCGGGAATACATAAGATGATACAAAAAGAAAAATAAAAACAATGTAAGAACAATAAAATGCGAAGAGTCGATGCGCTCAAAAGTAAATGACAAGAATTTAGAATGCAGAGAGTCGCTCAAAATAAATGACAAGAATTTAAAATGCAAGAAGCCGATGCGCTCAAAATAAATGACAGGAATTTAAAATGCAGTGAGGCGATGCGCTCAAAATAAATGACAAAAATTTAAAATGCAGGGATCCGATGCGCTCAAAAGTAAATGACATGAAAATATTTGTGCTAGTTAAACATGGAATTAATTTTTTTTCTCTCTCTTTTTTCTCTTTCTTTTTTTTTTTTTTTTTTTTCCCTTTATTTATTTATTAAAGTCATTTGAACAAATGACAACTATGGAAAGCTTTTACCAATCAAATTCTTGTTCACGTGTTTTTCTTCATCGAACCCTTCAGTTGGCTTCGAATCCTTTTGACTTTCTCTTTTCCTTTCTTCAATTTTACATATTTTTTTTACCTCGACCCCCCATTTTCTTCTTAACAACAAAAACTTATGTGGCTAGTATTGTAATCATTTCCAATAGCCGCATTGCAATTTGTACTTTGAGTTACGGAGATCTTTTGTCCAAGTCAATCATTGAAGGATTGTTGTTAGAATTTTCAAATCAAACCGTTGACCTTAAATTTATCTTATTTAAGACATAACTTAATGAGAAAACATGCATTCATGAATGGACAGAAATTCATTGAATGAACAAACTTCCTTTCATTACTCTGGTAATCTAACCGTACTTGAACTTTTGGTGAGGCACATACTTGAAAAATGAAAATGTAGAAACAAAGAAAGATGCAAGGATTTTATATAAAAATTTGCTCATATTGGTTCCTTGTCCTTCATCTAATTGATTCCCTGCAACTGCTTGATAACTCGACCGTTGTCTCTGTTGTTACTTCCTTCAACACATCTTCTCCTTAATCTTTTAGAAATTTTGCTCTAGTATGGCCAATTGCCCTTGTGTAGTCAATCCAGCGCAAATAAAAATTACCCAAGTTTGATGAACCCTTCAAGGAGTTTCAACCATATTTCTATAAGATTTTGCCTATTTATTTGCCCTAACTTTTGCTTAGGCCTCTCTTTCGAGTTTTCAACTTAACGAGCTTTTTTTTATTGCTCTAACTTTTGCTTGAGTCACCCTTTCAGGTTTTCAACCTAACGAGTTTTTTTCTTTTTTTTGGCATAGAATCTCTTAACAACATCAGTGTTTACGGGCCTTGGCAATTCTTTTTCATTTATATTCTGCAAAATTAATGTTCATCCTGAAAATGTTTGCTTAACTATATAAGGGCCTTCATAACTCAAAACTCATTTTCCTCCAGCATCCTCTTGATTAGAAAGAATCTTCTTCAAAACCAAATCTCCTGAACAAAATTCTCTAAGACAAACTTTCTTGTTAAAGGCTCTGGTCATTCTGCTTTGATACAATTGTCCATGACAAATAGCTGTCTGTCTTTTCTCTTCTATCATATTCAATTGTTCATAATGAGTCTTCACCCATTCGGATTCCTCTAACTCGACTTTCATCAAAACCCTTAGAGAAGGAATCTCAATTTTTATGGGAAAAACAACCTCCATCTCATATATCAAAGAGAAAGGTGTTGTCTCAGTGCTTGATCATATATTGGTACGATACGCATGCAAATCATAAGGTAACATTTCATGTCAGTCTTTGTAGTTCACAACCATCTTAGCAATAATTTTCTTGACATTCTTATTTGCTGCTTCAACTGCACCATTCATCTGAGGTCTATAGAAAGTTGAATTATGATGCTTGATTTTAAAATTTTCACAAAACTTCTGAATCTCAACGCCATTGAGACTGGTAGCATTAAATGTGATTATCTTTTCTAAAATTTCATATCTGCAGACAATATTGACTACCCACTTTGAGTGTCTTGACACTTTCACAAATACTACTTCTAACTACTTAGTCACCCCCTCCTTGATTTTCAGAGACATATCAAGATGCATTCTCTTTAATGCGTACTAAAACTTTGGTTAAAGCAACTCATACTAAAACTTTGGTTAAAGCAACTCCACAAATACAAAAGGAAATTAGTGTTTGAACAAATTATACATCTTATGGAATCAAATAAATAATCTTATAGTTATGCATTAGATTATGTAAAACAACTTTTTTACACTATCATTGAATTATATCTTGTTATATCATCAAAAGTGTGTGACTTATGAAATTGTTATGATTGTCAATCTCTTCTAATAACATAGCAATACATGATTAAATTAATATAATTTTTTTTCAACAACAATAAATCAAAATAAACTTTATACAAACCTCTTAAATTGTATAATTCAAATGCGTATTAAAATAATAATAATATTTACTAAAACAAAGGTGAATCATGCATGCCCGTACTAACAGGCAAATTAACTTAGACATAGGGCATTATAGTTGACCTCAAGATTTGTAGTCACCTATGTTCTTAGATTTTTCTTCAAGACTTTCATTATTTTGACTATAATTTTTTTAGAATGAATGTAATCTTATAAATTTGTGGAATGTAATTTAAAATAAGAATGTCATCCTATTTTTTTTTTTACTAACAAACATAATAATTCTTTTATTCTAGCATTAAATGCAATGACATTCTATTTTTTTCAAACTAAACATAGCATTATTCATTAAGACAATTCTAACAAGAAAAATGGTTTTTAGACAAAGACTTTATTTGACCTTAATGTCATCAATATCCAATACCAATTGAAAAGGCAATTTTGTAACTCTGAAATGTATTAAATGCACACCTTTTTTAGTTTTTCTTTTCTCTTTAGATAATTAGAAGGATTACTTGTTTGACCTCCTATAAGAGGTTTAAACATTTCTCTTTATGTAATGAATCATGGTGAATATATTTATATAATATATTAAAATGGTTTATTGTGATGAGAGTCCTTTTAAGTAGTCATTTCAAGCAATTTTTAGATTGTGATCGATTCCCACCCATTAATAGATGCCTTAATTTACACAAACTGTTCATAAGCGTTAATATGACACATTTTGAGTCTTCACCTATTAATGGATACATTTATTTGCACAACTTTTCTTGCATGAACTTGGACATAGTCTCTTAAATCTTTGCATATTAAAATATTCATCAAAATACATAGATTATTGTGCATGAACTTATTACACATGAAATCCTTTGAGCCTTTGCCAGTTAATAGATGCATGTATTTACTCAAATTCATGTGTGTGAACTTGGATATAATTTATTATACTTGATGAGGGCCTTCCAAGTAATTTTTTCAAGAAATTTCTCAATTCACGATCTATATTCAAAATATGTCCATTAATAGATGCATGAATTTACACAAATTTCAGTGTATGAACTTATTTATGACATCCTTTGAGTCTTACTTTACTAATAGAGAAATGTATTTAAACAAATTTTTATGCATGAAATTTGTGAAGGCCTTTTAAGTAATTATTTTTGGAAATTTCTCAATTCGCGACAAACTTTGGAAACTATATATAGTTGTTGAAGGCTACAACTTTGAAATAAAAGAAATTTTATATGAAAACTATATATAGTTGTTGAATCTTAAAATCAATTAACAAAAATCTCTATATTGTCAAGGGTGGAAAAGGATACGCCAAGGCAATCACCTTCAAGCATATCACAATCAATCAAACAAACTACCCTGTATATATTGACCAACATTACATGCACACTCCAGAAAATGATAATATTTTTTATCACTAATTATTGTGGATTTGTTTACAGAATATAAGCATAATTTCATTTCTCATTTCATTTCTTATTTGGTTGCAGCCGGATGCATTAAAAGTGCGTGATGTCACATTTAGTGATATCCATGGAACATGAACCAATGAGAATGCAATTGTGTTGGATTGTACCAAGGTAGGGTGCAGTATATTACACACAGTCTAATCAATATAACCTTGATTGATCCAACGAAGCCAGCTTCTACAACATGTAACACTGTTCAAGGGACAGCTACGAATGTTTCACCTTATGTACCTTGTCTACGTTAGTGAAGAGACATGTCTATATTGAATAAATGAAAGGTCAACTGACTTTCTTTGTCAAGTATTTTTTGTAAAGTGTTCTTTCTAAAAATTCAATACAATGTGTTGGACTACAAATGTTTGATGCTCGTTCGTTTCTCCTTATATCAAACGACTATAGAACCAGTGTGTTTATGAAAAAATAAGTGTTCAAACATCATTAAATCTTAATTCAATAATTATTAAATATTATTAATTAACGTATATAAAAAAATTTAAACAATAAAGAAATATTTTTTCTTGAAATACATAAATAATTATTTTACAAATTTGACGTGATAATATTTTTTTACTCATATTATGTTACTATGAGGATTTTATTTTGTTAATAAATTGCTTTTGAAAAAGGATGAACCTATTTTTTAATGAAAAAGTTATAAACATATAAAAAAAATAATAGAAATATCATTACATTGAATTAATTAATAAGTATTACATGATAAAAAAAAATGTGCATACCAAACTATGAGTATTTTCGTACAACAAACATATTAAATAGATTTAAGAAATAGTAATAAGCAAAAAAAAAAAAAAGCATGCAAAATGAATCATTTTGCCTAAAAGAAAATGAATTTGCTGAGATAAGATATTTAAATTGTGGCAAACAATAACAATAACATATTTAGTTTTTAACTATTTAGATAACGTGAAATTGAAAATAAAGAAATGAAAATAAATATTGTGCTGAGTAAGCCACCCAGGTAGTGTACTAATATTTTCGGCCTATTTTTCAAATAGTTCTTAATCCTTCCTTTCTATTTTCGTCTATTCATCTTCCTCCGTGGCCACCCACCCTTCATTTCGTTCTTCCTTAATTACATTGTCGCATTTTAGTTGCTGTGACTTCTCTCTTTCTCCTTCCTACTTGCTGGTGTTTGCTTTCCATTTATGAGGGGTTGGGCTCCATAATTTGAGTTGTAACCAAACCACCCACTTCTTCCTTCTTCTTGTTTTGGCTTCTAAAGGTAATCATAAGGCTCACAAGTACCCATAGTTTGTATTTTATGGTAGATTTTGTAATTAGTATTTATACTAGAGAACGTTATTGTTAGAACTTAGGATTTGATTTTGGGTTTTCATGAATAGAAGCAGTGTTTGGTGAATTTATGGTGCTAAGAGTTAATCCATGGGGTTATCATTTTGTTTGTGGTTTTAGATTCATTGGAGGCTCCTTCCAATGTTTCCATTTGTTACCCGACAACATAGACATGGATCAACTTGGTTTTGGCTTGTGTTGTGAGTTCATATAATATGCTCTATGATATATTTTAAGTTTCCTAAACCCTCTTAGCATGTTTTTTCTTTTCTTTCATCTATCTAACATAAAATCTAAATATCTCATTTTACTCAATGAACTTATTGACTTTCAGCAAGTTTCAGCTTATTTCATTATCTCACTTTCAGCAAGTTTATTTAAAAGTGTATCTTGGAAAAATTTTCTACTTTTTATGATGGAAAAACCTTGGTACATCTTGGGACAAGCACCTTTGAAAATTAGTTCCCTAGTTTAATGATATGGTTATTATGAAATGATGCTTATGAAGGTGAAATTTTATATGATGAATGTATTTTTGAATTATTGACATCATGAACTTCAACTTTTCTGATGAAAAGAGTTTGGATATCAATTTTTAATTCATGATATGTTTTGCATTTATGGAAATATAATTTTATTAGAGGAAATTTTAACATAATACTGTAACTAATGGTAGTAGATGTTAGCCTTGATACACCTTGGTTTGAACCCCAGTTAATAAGGGTGTTCACCAGGTGTGTTTGGCTAACATAATTGGAACTGTTCAGGCCACAATTAGCGGGCATTCCTTCAAGCCTTCAAGTGGTAAGCTTGTTGGTGAGATGTTTTTCTAATTCTGGACTAATGATCTCTCATCTGATAATAAGTTTATGTATAGTTTAAATATCAACTTGTTATATTTCATTGATTTTGATACTTCTTACCACATGTCTATTTGTATTAATTTGGTTTATGAAATCTAGATTTGTATGCTTCAATTCCACATTTTCCTCCAAGAATATTTGTTAATGAAAAACTTAAGCTCTTAAGTTTGTCCCATTGCCAATGTATGTATGTATGTATGTATTATCTCTTACTAGTCTTGTGACTCATTCTAATATCTATATTTTTCATATACGAGTGTTGAGCCAAGTTCTCTTTGATGGGTAATTAAAAGTTTCGAACCCAAGTACAGGTTGTTTCAAGTAATATATTCTCAGGAGCCCAAGGTCGATCCACAGGGAATTGATGAAGAAAAAATTATTTGAAGTAAGGAGAAGATTTGTCACAATACTAAAGGTGATAAAAGTTGTTCACATATGAAAAAAGGGTTTTCTTGAGTTATGAGATTCACTCTTGGTAATAAATTAAAGACAAGATTATTTCTTTTAATAACTCAATTGAAATCATACATAATGAAGGTTCCAATCAGAAGATTTAGCATTCAAAGTTCAATTGAGATTATATATATAATCATATTATGGTTCCTTTAATTGTCCACCAACACTTGTAAATGATCTCAAGCATTCACTATGCCAACGTCTTGTCTACAATGAATCAAGTTTTTCAATATATAAGAAGGGTTTCTAAATTGATTAGAAACAACATACAACACATATAATGATCACTTAAAAATATATTATTTAAGCACAAGAAAAAAATTAATCTAACCTCAACATATTACCAAAAGTTTCACCCTTTCACCCAAGCAAAATGAAAATTAGTTATTCATAGACAAGAAGAAAGAAAGAGAGAAGAAGAAGAAGAAAAGAAAAAGAAAAAGATGAACATAACTTCAACTTAGAACAAAGAAAACTACAACAAGAGAAACAAATAACACAATAGTATAAATTAAACTAAGATCAAAGATGATTTGAATGAGCACCCAAGCTCCCTTTTATAGAGCTCAAGGAGTACAAAAAACAATAGAGTTGTTTGATGATGAGAAGTAAATGCCAAAATAGTTGGTTGATGATGATGAATGAGCTGAAATTATAGAGATTCTTATCTCCGAAATGTTTCTACTTTGAGCTCATGGCATGCGTCAGAATATGATCAAGTGGTCTTCATGAAAATTCTAGGAAATTGTCTTAGCTTTCCAAGCTGCCAATTTCAGCTCATTTTATCACCTACAACCCGAGATATGGCTCAATTACTGCACATAAGTCAGGCCCAACTTCAGCTCATTTGTTCTGACTTCCAAGCCCAATATCACCTTCAAGACATCTGATCTAAATCTTGTGTTCTTCATGAAAGTTGTAAATTTAGTCTTAACTTTCAAATGACACTAGTTTCATTTCCAAAGCTCTCTTATAACTCAAAATATGATCTGATGAGTACGCATAGATCAAGCTGTCAGGTTCAGAACTCTAGATTTTACTTCAACTCTAATTTGAGTTATCTAAACGTGTGTTCCGGGTCTTGAGAT
Source organism: Ormosia emarginata (assembly GCA_029884605.1). NCBI lineage: Eukaryota > Viridiplantae > Streptophyta > Magnoliopsida > Fabales > Fabaceae > Ormosia > Ormosia emarginata. Next base: position 43,480,220 of record JAQQTP010000074.1, on the reverse strand, counting down.
CTTCATGAAAGTTGTATAAAATTGTCTTAGCTTTAAAACAAGATCAAAATCACATCCATTAGATATTTGTAACTCAAATTATAGCCAGTTTATTGAAAAAGTCAAGTGAGAAGATTATATAATGAATGAAATATATTGCTATCAATGTACCTCATGCTATCAAGTGAATAGTTATTAGAGAATTATTTTAACTTTCCAACAAGACTAGAATCACATTAATCAGATAATTGTAACTCAAATTGTGGCCAGTTTACTTAAGAATGCAATCACTTAAATTAATGATAATTTAAGCAATAATTTCTTCAATGATCCAATTAAGCTCAATTTCATAAAATGTGACAAAATCAACTTAATTAAGCCAAATTGAACCTTAAAAAGTCTAGTGAGAGGATTATAAATTGAATAAAATACATTGTTATCACTCTTCTCTAGTCTACTAGAGGAGTCATTTGTTTTAGGTGAGCCCAATACTTGTTTGCGTGGACATCTTCTTTTGCTGCATGTAATTATGTTTTCTTTAGTATCTTTGGCTATGTATAAACTCCTTACGTGCTCCATTATCTAGAAGTAGGATCTAACTTTTGTTGTGTTTGTAGTTTTAGAAAGGATATATGCATAAATACTTGTGATGTGCACTGTGCAGATGCTTTGCCAATCTGATAATTTGTGTATATAAACATGTTATATCTGAATAAGAGAATGTATCTTTTAGGATAGTCGACTTTTAAAGAAAATTCTGTCAAATTTTTCGTATAGTTTGTATAAGCTAATTTATTTTGTTAATTAATTCCTTTAGGCTTGTTAGGTTTATGTTGGCTAGTCCACCCTTATGTCGGTCATGCCACCTCGAATTAAGTTCATGAAACATTATCCAAATTTAGAGAATTTTGGTTCTAAAACCCTTTGGTAATCCTTCTAGGAAATGGAGGTTTCCCTATAATTTTTGAAACCAATGAAGTCTTTGAAATTAATTCACCCACTAGTGGGTGCCAAATTCACATTCCCAACAAGAAGACAAAAACTTGATGACTGTCGTTGATTAGTCCACCAAATTTAAGCTTGCAAATTATTTGTAGCATACATATGAATTTAATTTAATGGTGAGTAAGAGTTATTCTCGCAAAAGATTGTGGTCGTTTTCATTACAAAGCTTACCAAACCAAACACAAACACAAAGGGGGGGGGTTTCAGTTAGCAACAAAAAGTAGATAACATAAACAAAGAAAACTAAATAAATTTGTTGAATTTTAAGTTTTGATGATGCATTTAATTTTTTAAGCATGTGAGTCTTTTAGATGATTTGATTTTCCCCTTTGTTAATTTGTTGATATGTGATTGATTGTGAGTCAAAATTTTCCATTTAAAAGGAACAAATATCTCTCTCAAATATATATAGTGATTTGATGAGTTGATTGGTTTTTATTAGGATTAAATGACTTTACCTACTCATCTCCAATGGTCAAGCACGTTTTTAGGAGATCCTTTTGGTTCCAACAGATAAAAGATTGCAAAATGCTAGTTATACTCAAACCAGAGAAGAATAGCAACTAAAATAGAACCTACTGGGCGAACTAGCAACTACTTGGAACTAAAATAGCACCTACTGGGTTAACTAGCAACTACTGGGAACTAAAATAGCAACTACTTAAAAAACATACGAATTGCATGTCCCATATGTTTTAAAGCCTCTTAGCTGATTTTTTGCAACCTCCAACGGCTAACAAATGTTAAGGGAAGCACTCCACTATTTATAGAAGGCCTTGGAAATGATCAAACACACTTGCGAAAAAGAAAAGAGGTCCAACTATGTTTTTGTGTATTCATCTGATTCTTCATTTTTTGGTTGTTTTGAAAACTACTTATCTACTCTTGAGAGAGTCTCAATATCCATTGTAGCTCATTGATAAGAGCAAATAATTTCTTGTTGATAAGATCCTTGTTTAGAGAGAAGGAAGAGAGTGTGGGTAGCTTTCCTTCAATCTAAGTACTCTATCTTGAGTTAAGGTAGAGGGAGGTTTGGTGGTATCCTTGAGTGTTAGAAACCATTGTAACTCTACTTTGGAGCTAAGGTAGAAGAAGGTTTGTCAGAGTCCTTATAAGAGAAAATTTGACAAGTGAAGAAATACTCAGGAAATTGTTTAAGGACTAGACATAGGTCACGTATTGTGGCTGAACCAGTATAAATCTGTTTGTGCACTCTTCTCAACCTTTTCCTCTTTATCTTCAAGTTTTGAATTGTTTCTATTACAATTGTTTTTTAATCTTTTCAATTTTCTGTTATTAAACCTCTTACAACCAATTCACGCCCCTCTTGGTTTTGTCAAAATTAATGAAATCAAACAATGAATTAATTAACAAAAACAAATGATAAAGGTTGAGTTGGTGAAACAATAGCAATTAAATTGGTTAAATGATTAATCCCCACCACTAGACCATCAGTAGGATAAAACATACCACTTATGATTGCTTGATTTTAATGATATTTCTCACCCCCTAACTGAAACTAATAATCGTAGGTAGCCGAGATTTTAACCTATACTACCTTCATCTTTCCTTAATCCATCGTTTAGCATGCGTTCTAGTTAGTACCTAATCATTAATTATAAACACTCAATTTATCTGAACTCATTCATGGTTGCATTAAGAAGAAAAATGTATTGTTATTCTAAGCAATATCCACAAAGAGAATGAATATTTAGAGTTATGTTGTATTCCAACCAAGAATAACAAGCACCCCCCCTCTATCCTTAATTTGTCATCGAGGTTAAGAAAACACAAGGTCTACCAGTTAGTGAATTCCTAAAGTAGCATTAGAAACATGTAGAGATCAATTTAGTCATGTGCCCTAAACAAATCAAAACATAAATCATAAACATTAACAATAGAAGAACACAAACAATCTCAATTAATAAGGAAAAAAATAACATCTACATCAAATATAGTTATGTCTAGGGCTTCAACACCCTTAACCATAGTTGAATCTAGCCTAGCATAGTTGGGGAAAACATAGATAAAAACATTAAGAACGTGATAAGAAGTTCAAGAGAAGAAAAACGTAAAAAGATTAGTGTAGTTGTCTTCTTGAATCTCTTTGCTTGGCTTTCGATATTTGATACTTTGGGAAGTCTTGCTCTTGGATATGACAATGGAAATATCAAGACAGTCACTTTACAATCCTATTGTTATTGCTCGTGCCTCTCACCTTTTTCGTTCCTCTCTCATTCACCTCTTAATTGTTTGCTTTGATGTGCAGCTTTATATTGCTTAAATAAGGAATTGTTGTGACGTATTTTGGGAAGGTGAAACCCTAAAAACTGATGTACAACATTCTTGAGCTGAAATCAACTTAAAACGGCCTCCAAAATCACGTGCTCAGATCACACGACTATGTACTCGCATAGCTCACAATAGCATCAATACAGTCAATATGATATGTTATTAAATAACATAAACAAATGATAAAGGTTGAGTTAGTGAAACAATAACGATTAAATTGATTAAAGGATTAATCTCTACCATTCGATCATCAATAGGATAAAGACATATCACTTATAATTGCTTGATTTCAATGTTATTTCTCACTCCCTAATTGAAACTAATAATTGTAGATAGCCAAGGTTCTAGCTTGCACTACCCACATCTGTCCTTAGTTCATCATTTGGCATATGTTCTAGTCAGTGCCTAATCTCTAAGTATAAACACTCAATTTATCCTAACTCATTCATGGTTGCATTAAGAAGAGAAAGATATTAGGTTATTCTAAGCAATATCCACAAGGAGAATGAATATTCAGACTTATGTTGTGTTCCAACCAAGAATAACAAGCACCTCCCCCCTATCCTTAATTTGTCACCAGGTGTTAAGGGTATTTCGAAATTTCTATATATAAAGTTGTAATTGGTCATTAACTCATGAAGACTTCTATTTTGATCATAACAAACGTGAAGATATTGCAAGATCTTGTCCAAGACTTTTACAGAATAAATAAAGTGTTTAGGAAGGATAAACTCTTAAAAGAGCATATTACACAAGTTGAAGCTCAATGAGTATAATGATTTTCACACTTTTAGCTCATAAACAAAGAAACTAATGGAATGACTATGAAAACTTGTATTAATGCTCAACCCAGATTCTCAGAATGTTTTTCCAACTTTTCTTTGGTGCCCAAATACTTGTATTTATAGCTCATTAAGATTTAGAGTCATTGGATGGGTGGTTGGAGTATTAATTGCTTCAATATATCCGTTAGTTTCTGATTCTGGAAGCTGGTCTATTCGAATAGAATGAAACCCTATTCGAATAGATCTTCATAACACGTTCTGCAAAATGGTCCTAGAACTAGTTATTCGAATAACCATTTTGGTTATTCGAATAAGACCTTTTAAAATGCCTATTCAGAAACATTTCTATTTGAATAGAAATCAGTTTATTCGAATAGATCTTTTAAAAACATAGCGCGCTACTTGGTTTGAAGTTGTTATTCGAATAACACAGGGTGTTATTCGAATAAGGCTTGATCAGATAGAATTCTGGGCTTCTCTGACTTTTGTTATTCGAATTAATGGATCCTTATTCGAATAAACAACATGAAAAACATTTTCTCAGTTTTTGAACCATGCCAACTGATTCCATATGGTCTTCAAAGCTTTTGGGCTCTTAAAATTTGTTTCTTTGAAAACCAAAAACCATTTTGAGGCCTTTAAAACCATGTGTTCCATATGAGTTCTTTGAAAAACAAGTTTTTGAGTTTTAGTGTGAACCACAATATACCTTTACAAAAATATCTAAGTCCTAAAAACTATTATTTAATCTTAAAGGTCTTGGACAAGATCTTGCAACATCTTCACATTTGTTATCATCAAAACAAAAGTCTTCATGAGTTAGATGTTGGTCATTAACTCATGAATACTTTTGTTTTGATGATAACAAACGTGAAGATGTTACAAGATCTTGTCCAAGACCTTCAAGATTAAAGAATAGTTTTTAGGACTTAGATCTTTTTGTAAAGGTATATTGTGGTTCACACTAAAACTCCAAAACTTATTTTTCAAAGAACCCATATAGCACACATGGTTTTAAAGGCCTTAAAATGGTTTTTGGTTTCCAAAGAAACAAATTTTAAGTACCCAAAAGCTTACAAGACCATATGGAATCAGTTGACATGGTTCAAAAAATGAGAAAATGTTTTTCATGTTGTTCATTCAATGAGAATCCATTTATTCGAATAACAAAAGTCAGAGAAGCCAAGAATTCCATCTGATCAAGCCTTATTTGAATAACACTTTGTGTTATTTGAATAACAGCTTCAAACCAAGTGGCGTGCTATGTTTTTAAAAGATCTATTCGAATAGACAGATTTCTATTCGAATAGAAATGTTTCTGAATAGACATTTTAAATGTCTTATTCGAATAACCAAGATGGTTATTCAAATAGCCAGTTCCAGGACCATTTTACAGAACATGCTATGAAGATCTATTCGAATAAGGTTTCATTCTATTCGAATAGACCAGCTTCCACAATCAGAAACTAATGGCTATATTGAAGCAATTAATACTCCAACCACCTATCCAACTACTCTAAATCTTAATGGGCTGTAAATACAAGTCTTTGGGCACCAAAGAAAAGTTGGAAAAACATTCTGAGAATCTAGGTTGAGCATTAATACGAGTTTTTACAGTCATTCCATTAGTTTCTTTGCTTATGAGCTAAAAGTGTGAAAATCATTATACCCATTGAGCTTCAACTTGTGTAATATGCTCTTTTGAGAGTTTATCCTTCCTAAGCACTTTATTTATTCTGTAAAAAAGGTGAGGTATCCCTCTAGTAAAGGGTGAGGTATCCCTTATTGTAAAGAAGGTGAGGTATCCTTCAAAGGTAGTAAAGGGTGAGGTATTCCTGTTTTTAAGGCTCAAGCACAAAGGGTGAGGTATCTCAAGGTGTTGTTGAGTGCTCAAATCTATAAAGGTTTTCAAGCACCTGTTCAAGCTTGAAGTTTAGTGAAAAATCTCGAGTGATTTGCTTGAGAACTAGACGTAGGTCACAAGGGGTGGCTGAACCCAGATAAATCCTTATATTTGATTTTCTCAACCCTATCTCTTTACTTTGTACTTGAATTATATATGCTTGAGTTGAGTTTGATATCTAACTTTGCTTGAATACTTTCTATCTTGGCTTGTTTATTTGCGAGTGACTTATTCAATCTCATTTATTTATTCACTTCAATTAAACAATAGCTTCAACAAAAATTTGATAAATAAGTGTTTTGCGAAAGATTTGCGAAAATATTTTATAAACTCAATTCACCCCTCTCTTGAGTTTGAGGCCACTTGGTAACAAAAGTTAGTAACATGAAAGAGTTAGCATGAATTTGCAAATGGATCAATAAGCAAAAGAAACACATGACAAAAGAATAAGGGTGCAAGAAGTTGACATTAGGAAGATATTGACGCAAGAAAATGGAGTCGACATCAGGGAAGGAGTTGACATAAGTTGAGTACATGTTGATCAAGGCAAAGAGTCACCAACTACTTGGAACTTCAAGAAACCTTCTAAAACTACATGTAATATTCAAAGGCACGTTGCTAAAGAGGAAACGTAGAAGCTGGTCTTGATTGGAAAGATCAATTGTTATAAAGGCACCTAAATAGTAGAGTTTTCAAATTAAAAAGGTAGTAGGAATGATGAAAGTCGGAGGAGTATAAATAGCAAATATGAAGAAAGAAAAGAAACTTGACACTTGCAACTCCTCATACACACATAACAGGAAAAGAGTCCTTCAAGCGCCTTTACATTTCCAGAATTTTCTTTCTTTTTGTTTAGTCTTTTTGTTCATTTTTATCCTTTGTTGTTTTGTTGTTGCCGTAACTCTTAGGACTTTGAAAGTTGTACTCTTTACTTTCAGTTAAATCCAATTACTATTTCTTATATATGTTAATGGCATTTTGCATTTCGTCACATAGACATTTACATGCATGAGTTTAGACATTGTGTGAGAACAGAGAACACATTGGAGGAAACAATTCTCTTTCCTGAATTAAGATTCTAAAATCACACCATTGATTAGATTGTCGAAATCTGACGAAAACAAATTGACACGCCTAGTAGGACCTATTAAAATCATAGGTACCAAATCTTATGCCATAACTAAGAAGCAGTATGAAAACAACCAATATGTCCACAAACAATAGTACAAACTCAAATCCCACAACCACAATCCTGACTGCACTAGAAGTCAAGGAAACACAAGCTTCGACTGCGACAGTTGTAACTATTGCAACATCAAGTGGGATGAACACTATGGGCATATAGGTAGCTTGGATTTTCAAAATTTTAATTTTCATCCTAGTTTTGTACTAATGTATGGAATGCCTATAACTGTTGGCACCCCAAGTACTTTCCTAGTAACCACTATCACATATACTGCTTCGACTGCAATTCCAATGGCTGGTGGAACCTCAGCGTTTAGGCCGAACATTGGTTTTGACCTTGGCTATCTTTCGGCCATGAATGCTATAAACAACCCACCTGAACCGAATAGTGCTAGCTCAAGTAATTAGAATTATCTAGCATAGTTGTAAAGGAGTGTCGAAGGAGATGCTACTCAGCCTCTTGGACCCATATTCCAAACTATGACAAACAGAATGCCAACATAGTCCTCAAGTTAAAGCCAAACAATTCAAACCTTGGCCAGCATGAGACAACAAAATTATGAAAGTAATCATAACATGGTTCATATGTTAACTCAACACATGAATACAGTTCTTAACTCATTGATTGAGATAACTAATAGTACTTGTAATGTCTTAGTTCAACAAGTGAGTTGACTCAATACTGTGGTAGGGGGTGTAGAAAATGAACAATCTTATGGTTATGAAGTTAACAATACTCTTGGTACACAAAACCAAGATGCACATTTTTTATTTAACCACTTAGTCATAATAAGATTCATGTAGGAAAAGAAAATTTATAAATATTTTTTTAAATAGTGCACTTAGCCTCATAATTAACAAAGATTATAAACCTACACTTAGTGAAAACTAAATCTTGGTTTGAAAAAAAATAAAAGTTGCATTTACTTAAAGAAAATAAAAGAGATGTCTAAACACCCCTCATAATTTATAAGGGAATTTGCAGATTCACAAATGGGATGCAAACAAATATCATACTAAAATAAAGTCGCAAAATGAAAGTAGAAAGTGATGTACAAGGATTTTATTTAATAGTAAGATATTTTACGCTTCTAGGATTTAGAGTTAAACGTCATAGATATGATGAAATTAAGCAATAAATTTTTGCAGGTCCTAGAGTATAGTCTAAATGACCAGTCTAAATGATTGGTCAACTTGAGAAAGATAAAATAAAATAAAGAGAGACTAATCAATTTTCTAAGGTTAGTTTGACAATTTTTAAAATTAGTTCAGAATTATTTAAGATAAAATAATTATAAAAATTTAAGTTATTTTATAATTAGTTTTAATTTATTCTTAATTTAATTAAAATTTGTTCTAAACCAATTTTAAAAATATAAAACTTTAATTTTTTATTTTTTTTTACTGTATAACTAAGTTTAAAATTTAAATATTAAGGTAGAAACAAATTAAGAGAGAGAAAGAGTTCACAAAAAAATTGGATTAAGAAAGAACTTACTTTAAATTAATTTTTGTTATAAAATGTTATAAATGGAAAAGAAAAATATATAAAGATCAAGACAATGAAATATAGACTCAAAATCTAATTCTTTATGAACTAGTTGTATTATGTAACACCCGAATTTTAGGATAAATGACTGTTATGTCCTAATTGTACTGTTTTAAGTTTTTCTGTATGATATAAAAATTATTTGACTGTTTTGAGTTCATATATGAGTGTTTTATATGATTTGCTCTGGGTCGGGAAAATAATAATTTATGGGCCAGAAAAATCTTATTTTAATTATTCGGAACTAGGGGATCTTACTAAACCCAATTCTGAATGAGATGGTTGTTAATCTTTTAATTTTTAGGATTTAACTGTGTAATAAATAATTTTATATTATTATAATATTATTTTATTAATCAGTACAAATAAGCGATAATGGACTTGAAAATGACTGTGGGACCCACTTTTGATTTGTAGGACCTACAAATGTATTGCGGGACCCATGTTTAGTAAGAGTAGTCAACGTTAGTGGCTTGACTTATTTTAAACCAATAGGAATTAAGTCAACAAAGAGGGCTTGACTTGATTTACACCGTTGGATGAAAAAGTTGAGTTTTGAATATCAACCGTTGATCTAATCTATGGTTGTAAAGAATGAGCTTGGTGAGGAAGGCTTGAATACCCACCATTGATTTAGTGGACGATGGAGATTGGTCTTACAAAAATGGTTAGATTCAATTATGACCATTGGATGTGAAGAATGTAGAGAAGATCTTGACCCTTTATTTGAGAAGATGAATCTAATAGTTAGAATTTCATGGAAATAAGATCTAATGGCTTAGATTTGATCATATTATTACCTAATATCAACCATTGATATGATAAATGGCTCTTGAAGCTTGGATTATAAGAATGTTAATTAATTAGTAAGGTAACTAATTAATTTAATTAAATTAGGTTAAGTGTGCTTAGAAGCTTATTGGGATTAGTAGCTTAATTAATCACCATTAGGGAGGAATCTTCAAGAACAAATGACAAGGCTTATGACAAGGCTTGGATTAGCCAATGGAAGACAAGCTTGGTGATCAAGTTTTAATCTTGACCCTTGATGAAGTTTAAGGCTTGGATGGAGTCTTGGAAGGTCAACCAAAGTGGCCACCTTTCTCTTCATTGAGTTACACGGCCATGCACCATTTGGAGAGCAACAATCACTTCATTCTCTAACACTTTCTCTCTTCTCTCTCTTCCAAAAACACAAACCACCATTGTTGCTTCTCTTTGAGACCATTCGGCCTCACCATCTACACCATCAACCACCCACCTAAAATTTTATCTAACTTTACTTTTCAAACCTAAACATTATTCTAAGAACATCTCTAGTTGAGAGTTCTTCTTGAATCTATCATCTTGAGCTTGAAAAATCACTTTAGAGATTTTTCCTAGAAGGTGAAAATCCTTATTTTTCATTTCTAATCTCTTTTTCAAGGTTCTAAGCCATGATTGATCCATGGTTTATGATTTTCTCTTATAGTTATAACTCTTTAAATTTTTGTTTAAGGTCTTTTAGGTTCTTGAAGGAGAGTCACGAAATCACTAGGAAGGAGAAAATAAAGATTTTATCTTCCTTTAAGGTAAGAGGGAGATTTAATCTCATCAACCATGTGTGGTGATGAGAAAATGGACTTGTATGTGTGTGAAGAATCCATAAGGATTCACTTGTGTTGATTGTTTAAAAGCTTCCTTATTTGTGTTTGATATTGTTTGTATGCATGTCTACAAGCTTTAAAATATATTGCATGTGTGAAATATTGCATGATTATTACTTAGGATGTGATTAACATGTGAGGTTTGCATGAGTGTTCCAAAGAACACATGAAGAGGCTCACGGCCTCAACCAAGAAAAGGGAACCAAAATGTTCTCAACCATTTTCTAAAGGAAGAACTTAATGGAGTTAGGTAAATGAATGAATTACAAAATGATTTAGAAGAAGAAAAATGATCCAAAGATCAAATGCCAATGTTTTAGTAATTTCGGCCAATTTGCCTAACAAAAGTGAAATCAATCCAAAAGTTATTTTCTAAAGTGTAAAGTTGATGTTTTACCTAAAAAGAATGCATTAGTAATGAATTTCTAAGATTTAAAGAATTAAATCAATTTTTATTAAGGATGTGATATGGAAGAAAAATGATTAGATCATTGAAAAATACTTATTTTTAAATTTTAAAGTATAGTAAAAATTTCTAAAGTGGATTTAGAAATAATAAACCAAGTCAACGAATTTTTAGAGGAAAAAAAAGTAGAAAATACAATTTTAATAGATTTTATAGACAAAATGCTATCAAAATTTATTAAAAATAGACAAATGAAATAAAACGTTTCATAATATATTTTATAACGTAAGGAAAATTATTCTACGTAGTTTTAAAGTAGTGAAAATAGCTTACGTAGTTTTAAAACAGAGATTTTAAAGCTTTTCGGTTAAGAAAACGATTTAAAAATCTTACGCGATTGAGAAAACGATTTAAAAATATTTACGTGATTTTAAAAACAGTAAAATATATTTACTCGATTTAAAAACGTTTGTAAAAATGACAAAATTGTGAAAACTCGATAAAATTTCAACGCGATTAATTGGAACAGCGAATTTTTACTGTCGTGGCAAAGTGGTGGACCCGAACATGTGAAAATATAGTGCGTCAAGTGGGAACGTACTGTATTTTGGACATGTGAAAATATGGTACGTCAAGTAGAAACGTACTGTATTTGAGATTTTTGTCACTGAGGGCATTTACGTAAATATGAGTATATTTTGATACTAAGGGTAATTTGGTAATTATTATTTTTATTTATGCATAGAGTTGTGCCAATTTGATTGATAATTGGTGATTTGATTGACAAGGTGAATTACACCGTGTTGTCAGTGTGATAAGCGTAGTGTGGTTCATTTCTTCGTATGGACTTGGAGGCATTAGTGTGCGGAGTATTCCACATGTAGACAGTTGGTCGCTCCTCTGGACCGTGGTAACTGGCAACACACTAATAATCTCGACACGCACTATACTTAATCAAGATCTTGTAAAGACTATTTTAGTACAATGCCTGTAGTTACACGATGTTGGACTGTGTGCTACTACACAATGATTGGACATTGGGCTATAGACACAATGTTAGACAGTGCAATAGTTTGGTTGGGCAGCCTGAGGTACTGATAGTTCTTTACGGGTCATTCTCTCTGATATCTGTGTCTAGCTCCATAGAGTAGGAACGAGTCGCATTACATTTGCATTTGTGTCATGCATTTTAACATTGCTATCTGTGATATCATATGATGCTGTTATATTAAAGAAAAAAATTTTGTATTGAATTTTATATTATTAATTATAATGTTAAGTTAGGCTGTATTGTATAAACTGCTATATCTGTTGTATTGGCGTTTTCTTATTTGCCATACTGGTATTGATGTATGATTATCTCACCTCTTTGTATGTACTGTTTCTGTATTATTAAATTATGTTGTAAAGAGTTTGAGGAAGAGGATCAGCTTCTTGAGAGTGTGTATCCTGAGGAAGAGGAACAGCAGCAGACGGAAGATCAGTTCAACAAGTGTGAGCCTTCAGATCATCCATATCCATTGGACTGATTTGGCGAGGATGGCTTTGCCGGGATTTCTTGGGTTCGTGAGACTTGAGTTTCACGAAGGTTCAGAGGCCTGGCGATTGCGTGAAGACAGAGGATCGGTTGTCTATGTGGGACGTTTGACTATGTCCCTACGATCAGAGTTTGATGGGAAACATGCTTTTACCATTACTCTGTATTTGCATTTAGAGTTGCCGCTGTCTATTAGGCGTTACTGGGAAGGGATGTTCCATGCGCCTAGTAAGATCAGCAGTGTGTCGACAGCACGGACTCGTGTCCGTAGAGCGTCGAGACATCCTGGATATCTATCACCTGAAGTTTCATCTGAGAGTGATCCTTCAGAGGGTTAGAGATCTATGATGTGCACTTGGGCACTTTTTGGATGTAGTATTGTATATTAACTCTTTACTGTTTTGTTTAAATACTTTGTAGTTGTAAATTATTTGTATAACTTAAAACAAAATCCTATGTATATTATGTGTGTGATGACAATTTATATTATTCTGTGTTCCATGTTATTTTATTCGGTAATATTTTGTATAAATCGGAAAAAATTTTACAACCCATATTATGTATGTAACAAATGTTTTACAACTTGGGTAATATTTTATTTATCTTTCTTTATTGCATCATAAATGTGATATCCCACAAGGGTGTTATATTAGTTGGTATCAGATACGGGACCTCTCCCAGTACGGTGTGGTTCGGGGACGAACCAGGCGGAAGCTGGTGGGCATGTGGTGTCCTGAGATTGATGAGGGCGGGAAGTGGATGCCGGTGCATGAGAAGCACGTACAAGGAGCGGCTCCTGGCATGCTTCTAGGCGAAGGGTCCCATGAATGAACTGAATATGCACCGGAATGAGAGGGATTCAAAGACTGTGCAGGTATAGGACTGCATAGTTGAGGATGGCTTAAAGGAATTGATTAGGCGTAACCATATCAACAAGTTGCAACTTCTTTTCAGGAGCCTAGAATATAAGAACTCCATTGTTAAGCATGCTTGACTTGGAGCAATTGTGGGATGGATGACCTCCTGGGAAGTTTCCTAGGATGCATGTGAGTGAGGACAAAATACGCTGAAAAGACCCGTGTTAGTTTGTGGAGACACTCGTCAATCCTGCAGACAGTCCCAGGATGTTACATATTCTCTCATTCTCTTCCTTTCTTCATAGAGAGTCGTGCCCTTATATACAAGAAGCCACCAATAGCTTCTTTAAGAAGCCTCTAATAGCTTCTTTGAGAAGTCTTTCATTTGCTTCTCTAAGAAGCCTTTCATTAGGCCTCTAATAGCTTCTTTGAGAAGTCTTTTATTTGCTTCTCTAAGAAGCCTTTCATTAGCTTTTCTAAGAAGCCTTTCATTAGCTTCTCCAAGAAGCCTTCTATTAGCTTCTTCAAGAAGCCTTGCAAAATGTTACAAAGTAAATGCTATGGTTACAAAGTAATTAGTCACACCAAAGGTTATAACCACCAACCCTTACTAATGGTGTTCTTTAAATCAAATTAAGGTAATCATCCAGCACATGCAAAATGTGCATGTTTTACAATATTTCCCCTTGGATGACTATACATTATGAATATGCCTCGTTAAAACCTTGTTAAGAAAAACTCAATGGGATAAAAACTTAGCGAAGGAAAAAGACTACAGTATTCATAGATAACTTCCCCTCAAAATACAACTAATCATAAAATATCTTTAAGTCGGCGCTTTGCAAATCTTGTGACTCTTAGAAATCCATCTTCTATATTATTCATAGCACTTCCCCTTAAGAATTTTGGAGAAATATACTTTGTTCTGTCACCTTTGATATATCTTCCTTTCAGTTGAGCTTTGTAAGCAATATTATCTTTAGTTATAATTTTCTTTTTCATAAGATGATCTACAAAATTCTTCAATATGATGAATCATAACTTTCAACTAAAAACATTCATGACTTCCTTCATGAATTGCTATAATTTCTGCATGATATAAAGAAATAGCAACTATATATTTCTTTGTAGATCACCATAATATAGCAATACCACCACATGGAAATAATAGTCTATTTGGGATCTAACTTTATTTGGATCAAATAAATATCCTGCATTTGCATAATCAATTAGTTTGACAAAGATTCATGTGAATAAAATAACATAGATTCATGTGAATAAAACAATCTCTTCAATTGTGCCTCAAGGATAAGAAAATAATATATTTAATTTCGTTCCAATGTCTTCTGGTTGGTAATGAACTATATGTTGCTATAAGTTCATAAATTTATATCAAGTCATGTAGTATTTAACAATATGCATATGTGCTTCTATAACACTAAGGTATGGTACTTCAGGACTAAGATCTTTGTTATCTTCTTTAAATCTAACGATATGATAAGCATTAGTGTACTTAATATATATAATTTATATGTATAAATCACTTAAGAACATATTCTCTATAACTTGATAAATAAAATTTAATTTGCTAAATGCTCGATCTACAGGCCAAGACAAAATTTTATTATTCAAAGATCTTTCACTTCAAATTCTTTAAATAGACACATAAGCAAATAAAGCACTTTAAGAAATTTTGAAATAAATATATAATGCATATCAATAAGTACTAATGCTCAATAAGAAAGTCTCAATATGATGAACAAAAGAACACAAATTGTTATGTAAATATTAAGTTCATTGGATGTTGATATTTTAAATCCTTCGGGTATTTTCATATAGATAAAATGTAATAACAATATGTAAAAACATCCATTAGAAGTATTCAACTTTTTGTGTGAAAAAATAACTTTTCAGATATCAAAACGTAATTGCATCCATTTGTATCAACAGATTTTGCACCTTTTGGG
The DNA here is from genome assembly GCA_029884605.1 of Ormosia emarginata. Lineage (NCBI taxonomy): Eukaryota > Viridiplantae > Streptophyta > Magnoliopsida > Fabales > Fabaceae > Ormosia > Ormosia emarginata. The sequence goes on along the minus strand of JAQQTP010000074.1, from coordinate 43,465,109 downwards.
ATTTAGACTTCAGGTCCATTAAAACCTCTTTTAGAGTTTTAGCTATAAATTCAATAACCTCACGTTTTACAAGTGAGTTCAATTCTGCCTACAAAGCATTCTTCTATTTTGGTCAATCATTTATTCGTTGATATTCTTCAACGATTCTAATTTCAAGATCCTCATTATTATTCATAATATTGCGCACTATGAAAATATGTTGTTGACAACTATTTCTTTTCGATTCTATCATTTTGCCCGTATCGACATAATTTATTGAGATATTATTATTTTCACTATTTTCAGGTATTTTAACTTCTTCTGGAGTTTGAATTACTTTTGGAGTTCGGATTACTTCAAGAGTCCTACTTATGTCTCTAATTTCTTTTTCAAGAGTATCATTTTTAGGATTATTTGTCTTCTTAGCAATATTATTTACTCCTTCTCTTTTCTGAGCTTTGTCTTTAGAATTGATTGGTCTACCATGTTTCTTGCATATTTTTTACTAGGGATGACAAAATTACCCGTTCCCACGGGGATCCGCGGAGATTACCCACGACGGGGAGGGAGATGGGTACCCGTTTAATAAATGGGGACGACTAGGCGGGATTATAGTACTACGAATGCATTTAAACCCGTTTAGTATATATATTTTATTTAATATATATCATATATTATAATTTTTTTCTTTTTAACTTTGAGATGAGATGAAAATATGTATATTTTATTATTTTAAAATAATTTTTTTTATTAAATGAATCCATAATGATAAAATTTGTTGAAAAAATATATACTATTTATGTAATAGTTATTTATGTAAACTAATTATTACAAAATATAATTGGATTTAGTTTGTTATTTATAATATTCTTTTAATTTTGTAAGAATCTTATATTGATAAACAAAATTGTAGTATGTGATGTTAAAATTTATTTTATTTATGTTTGTTTTATAATTTTTAAGATTTTATTTTAAAATATCAAATACTTGGATACCATGGATATCTATCTATCCGCGAGGATCATAAATGGGTGCCATGAAATAAACGGGGTAGGGGCGGGGAAGCACTATCTGCCCCATACGCCCCATGCCATCCCTATTTTTTACTCATTTGATATCAATTCTAAATAGAGCATTTATAGTTGGTATATTATTTATTTATCCTTTTGCAATAGAAAATGCTTCTAGCAATTCATTAATTTGCTCTTATTCGCAAATGTATTATCATTTGAACTTTCAGTTCAAATTGTCTTGTATCTCACAATTTAACTCATTTTTTTCATACAAAGACTCATTTATACCCAACGAGTTTGGCATCTTTTAGTGTCTGGACTACTGGTCCAAATACATTATGTTTGACTAAAAAATCTAACTCAGCTTGTATTGCTTCTTTCCATTTTGGGCAATCACTTCGATGTCGACATTTTTCTACACTTTGAGGCTCAAACTCATTATCATTGATAATTTCAGAAGCAATTGCATATACAAAAACATTATGAACAACAATTTCATCTCTTCTCCTCATATTTATAGATTTTAATGAGATCTCATAATTTACTGGTACCAAAACTACTTTTGGGGTTACTTCCCTAGAAATATGAGGTTGTTGATCTATATTGTTTTTGACCTCTTCAGGAGTGTCAATGACCTCTTCTATAGCGTCATTTTGAAGTTTTTTTTTTCATTTTCTTCTTTTTCCGAGGAACAGTGTCCTTTGCACCAATAAGTCTATCATGCTTCTGGCGTGTTTTAGATTTATTGACTGTCATACCTACAAGATGTCCTGTAAGGACAACTAATCATGCATGAGTGACTATATCGCACATAGGAAAATTTTTATATGATAAATATTTAGTTTCAGGGCAAAATCCAATTGTATAAGAGAAAACTTATAATTATTTGTTAGTCTTATACTAACAAGTGCTACAACATGTAAAAGGCATAATTCAAGCAAAAACTTGGGATATTATTCTCACAATATGTTATTTAGCTATCAATTAGAGGCATTTGAACATAAGCAACAAGATATTCAATATTTTACCAATTGTCATATAATAATCATTAAAAGATCGAGAAGTAAATTCACTAGTATTATCAAGACAAATTGTCTTTATCTGAAAATTTGTGCTTTTAATCAAATAACTTACATAATCTCTCAAACATCAGGTTGTGAATTGATAATAAGTACACATATAACCAACTGGCTTCTGGCCATAAAATATCTAAATAATACACATGATTGATGATATAATCCACAAATATCATCTTAAATTCGTTCTATAAATTTTGTAAATTCAACTCTATTTTTAACTATTGATACCTATACCTTATAATCGATTTGCATTGAGAACACTCTGCACATAAAGTCTCATTATATTGAAGAATCTTCTGGTCCTTTAATGATATCCATATAAATTATCAATATTGACTCAGGATAGCCTTACTGGTCATATGCCAAATAACAAAATTATTTAGACTAGTAAACTTCTGATTTACAATAGTATGTGTTTCAATTACACTAATCATATCTATTTGACTTGATTAATAAATAAAGCATAATGTATAAAAATTTTGTTCATTGAGGTAACAAAATATAATAGTTATTCTGGAGACTTAAATTACTTTTGTACTACTAGATATCAAAACTTACCATTGATCTATATATAAAGAATTAGGATCACACATTTTTTTTCTCCAATCAATAAAAATTCTAAGAAATCATACCATACATATTTTATTTAAAATATTACAAACTAACAAAATAAGAGAAAATGTGTACGTGATGATTTTAAATCACATTAAAAATATACATATGAAATGACAAATATGAATTTCAAAAAAATAATTCAATCACTCAAATAATTAATCAAGCGATAAAACTTTTCTGCATAATATTTAACGAAAATAGACACATCCAAAAGCATATTATTTGTAAGACCATGGTCAAATGAATGATTCTCATCAATATCTCTATAATTCATTTGATATGTATTCTTAGAAGAGTTGGAACTACTATGGTAATGATCATCTTTCTAATTTCTGTCACATCAATGGTCATAACTACGACCTTTGTCATACCCAAAATTATAATACGAAATATTCACTTCATGGAATGGAGTTCAACCCATTGGGTGGCCTTTATGGTTTTTCATTAATAACTCATTTTTGTGTTTTAATCATAAGAAAACACAAACTTGATTCAAAATATTTCTTGAAATAATTTTCTTATTTTGCTACTACAGGAGCATATTTAAGTGACATAAAAAGATTGATGATGTTCTCTCTCACATTTCTTTGTTTCAAATTATACTAAGATTAAAGGAAATTTTTTAGATTCAATCACGATCTAAATGAGTAGTTCTTCAGGAACTATACCATAAATCTTCATATAAAATATGACAATGAAAAATCATTAGTTTTGTGCAATCATTCCAGGATGCTTGAGTAGTAACCTCTTCCAGAATTTATCAAGAGTAACAAATTCAATATAATACAAATATGATAATTATGTTAGTCAAACAAAATTGACAATAAAATTTCTATGGATGAAACACAAAAATATTTCATAATCAGACTAACATTAAGGATGTCATAAGAAAGAACAAAAAAGTGAATTAGATTAATTCAAAGAGAGTGATAAGAAAATAAACTCTTTTAGTAGAACTTTCCAACTGTTCAAGTCATCACCCATATGATAGAGTCTCGTGCTGATTATGTGTTATAAAATGTTATAAATAGAGAAGAAAAATATATAAAGATCAAGACAAGGAAATATAGACTTAAAATCTAATTCTTCAGAAACTAATTATATTCTTTCATTCTCTTCCTTTCTTCATAGGGAGTCATGCCCTTATATACAAGAAGCCATCAATAACTTCTTTGAGAAGCCTCTGATAGCTTCTTTGAGAAGTCTTTCATTAATTTCTCTAAAAAACCTTTCATTAGCTTTTCCAAGAAGTCATCCATTAGTTTCTCCAAGAAATCTTGCAAAATGTTACAAAATAAGTACTATAGTTACAAAATAATTAGTTACACCAAATGTTATAACCACCAATCCTTACTAATGATATTCTTTAAATCAAATTAAGGTAATCATCCACCACATGTAACAATAATTTTCTTAATAATCAATTTTATCTCAAATTCAATTAAGAAATGAGCTTATTTTTAAAAAAATTTATAAAACAAAAAATATTTATCTAAAAACCAGCTCAACTATACTTATATATCTATTTTTTGAATATTTCCAAACACCCTCTAGAATTTCACCTTGCAATAGATTGTATAGAAATTAACAAACAGAGTTCCTGATTTTTTTCGCTTTAATTCCTTAGAGTGTCCTTAACCCTCATAGAAAGACTCTAGATGTACATGTAACATCTAAACCGAAATCTTAATAGGCTTAGGTTGTTACAATATTCACTATCGAGAATTAATTCTAACAACTCTGGCGAAAATCATTTCTAAAATGCAAAATTGATTTTGGGTGCAAAAGTCAGCCAAACATAAATATAGTCACATCCAACCAAAGCATGTTTTATGTAACAATTCCCAATTGGAATTGTTGTTGAATCTGTTTTGGACAGGATCGTCATTTTGAATGGAAATCATGTTTCTCTATATATATATTCACAAGTTATTTTTTTTAATAATATAGAGTGCGTTTATTTGTACTTAATTTGGAAGAAAAATATTTCTTTTATTAAGCTCGTATGGATATATTTTTTTATTAAAAAAATACTTATTTTTTTAAAATATTTATTTTAACATATTTTAAAGTTACTTAAAAAATATAATAAAAAAAGCAAAAGCACTAAAACCATTTTATTACGAAACTAACAATTCACTACTGAAAAAGTGGAAAAAGAAGTGATTCTTTAATATAATTTTATGAAAGAACTACTTAAATAAGTGCTTTTTAAATATTTTATTCAAATATAAAATAAATTTTTAAAAAATACTACTAAAATAAAAGTATAAAAAAATACATTTTTTATAATAGTATATTCAAACGAATCTTAAATCAATTTTAGAAGAAATATAGTAAAAGAGGAAAACAAGTAAAAAAAAATATTTTTTGTAATTTTATCCAAACACAAGTTAACTTCTATTTTTCATAAAAAATATATATATAAAAAATTTTCTTTTACTTTCTTAAAATTATATTTTTTAAAACTTATCCAAACGTACCGTAATTACAAGTGATTAATACTACCATAATATTGGTATAATAAATTATTACTACTTTCCCATTTGACTATTGAAAAATGATTTTTGACTGCAGGTCTTTTAATTTTTTAAAAAAATGCTTTTCTGCAATCTTCACAGCTTGTTCTCATCACTAAAGCTAAAGTTTTTCTTCATACAATGATGAAACAATTTAACTTTATACAGTATAAAAATTTATTGAAAAAAGCTACACATTCCGACTTTTTAACAACTCGAGTAGCACGTGTAACCGTTTTTGGCTTTAAGTTTTGAATTTTAGTTTTTATTTTATTTCAATTAAAAAACTTTGTAATACAATTATAAAAAGTATAGCTCTTCCTGACAACTGTGAAATGGGATTCTTAGCGTATCCCAAATTTATTATACTATTGCTTAATCATTGATCGTTATTGAAAAGTTTGACTCTAACAATTGTACGGTTGAAAGTCACGATCATTGTGATAATATATTATTGAATAATAATATAAAAAATTTATATTAATAATAGATTAAAATTAAATTAAAAAAATTAATTTATATCATCAATTAATTATATATTTTAATATTATAAAAATGTATGACCTTGTATATAATTGTTAAGAGTGTCAAATTCTTTTAATGTGACGATAATGTATGATTAAATATAAAAAATGTAATTGTGAAGGATCAAAATCAAATAAAGAAAAAACTCATTCCTTATTTTTATTTTTATACAACATGCTTGGATTATAATTTACAAGTGTATCAGCAAAGTTTTTTTATCTATAAATAATATTTTTTATTTTTTAGATATTATGATCAAATAATGTGAACCAACTTGTGAATACTTTAATTAAGTTTGATTAATTTACAATGATATTTTTATAAATGTAAAACAAAATATTATAAATAATATATTTAATTATTTTTTGTGAAGACAAATTTGAAGTCAAATAAAAAGATCGCTGCCTCATTCTAACATCTCACAACTAACATATTTGATAAAGTATAATTACATTGTGTATGAATATGATTTTGAGTATCAAACTATGATATAAGTTGAAGGGGAAAAAATTACTTTTTTCATTAAATTTGCAAAAATGTAATCATGCAATCATCAATGCTAGTAGCCATACCTTTTCCACTTCTCCAATTGTTACTTCTACTTTTACCACATCAATCAAAATCAAACCCAACCCTAAAAAAAATACTTTCGTAAAGAAGATTCGATCTAGAAAAATATTTATGTAAATTTTATTTATATGAATTATGTGAATTAAATTAATTAATAAATAATATATTATTATTTTTAATACAAATAATTATATAATAAAAAATATATAAAATTATTAAATACAAATTAATTTAATCTACATGATTAGATAGATAAATTTTATCTATCTATTTTATTCAATCCTTTTCATTCCACTTCATTAAAATTTGAAATATTCTTAAATAGATACAAATTTAATATATTAAATTTATCCATATTTATAAAAAAATTAAAGAAAAATAATAATTTTTTATAATGAATAAAATTAATAAATTCATTTATTATTTTTTTTAATTTTTATAAATATGTACAAATTTAATGTGTTAAATTTGTTATTACTCAATAATATCTCTTAAAATCCACCTCTCTCTCTCTCTCTCTCTCTCTCTCTCTCTCTCTCTCTCTCCTCTCTCTCTCCGACCACTGACCCCTTCCTGCTCCCTCTCCCGAATCCGCATCCCCATCCTTTACTCTTTCTCCGGCAAAGCGAAAAGGTGGCTCTATCAGCGACGGTGTCCTCAAATAAACAAAATCGCTGCCTCATTCTAACATTACAACCAACATATTTGATAAAGTATAATTACATTGTGTATGAATATGATTTTGAGTATCAAACCATGATATAAGTTGATGGGGAAAAAATTACTTTTTTTAAAAATTAAATTTGCAAAAATGTAATCATGCAATCATCAATGCTAGTAGGAGATACCTTTCCCATCTCTCCAATTGTTACTTCTACTTTTACCACATCAATCTAAATCAAACCCAACCCTAAAAAAAATACTTTCGTAAAGAAGATTCGATCTAGAAAAATATTTATGAATTTTTATTTGAATTAAAAAAATAATTAATAAATAATATATTATTATTTTTTATATAAATAATTATATAACAAAAAAAATATATAAAATTATTAAATACAAATTAATTTAGTCCGCACGATTAGATAAGACAAGTTTTACCTACCTATTTCGCCCAACCCTCCTCACTCCACTCCACTAAAATCCACATCTATCACACTCACACACACGCAAACACTTCTCCGAACACTGACCCCTTCCTGCTCCCTCTCCCGAATCCGCATCCCCGTCCTTTACTCTTTCTCCGGTAATGCGAAAAGGTGGCTCTATCAGCGAAGGTATACTCAAGAAGGTCATCCTCTCCTACACCTACGTGGCCATATGGATCTTCCTCTCCTTCACCGTCATCGTCTACAACAAGTACATCCTCGACAAGAAGATGTATAACTGGCCTTACCCCATCTCCCTCACCATGATTCACATGTCCTTCTGCGCCACCTTGGCCTTCCTTCTAGTCCGCGTCTTCAACCTCGTCGAGCCCGTCGCCATGTCCCGCCACCTCTACCTCTCTTCCGTCGTCCCCATCGGCGCACTCTACTCCCTCTCCCTCTGGCTCTCCAACTCCGCCTACATCTACCTCTCAGTCTCATTCATCCAAATGCTTAAGGCCCTCATGCCTGTAGCCGTCTATACAATCGGCGTAGCCGCCAAGAAAGAGCCCTTCAAGACCGACACCATGGCCAACATGCTATCCATCTCCCTCGGCGTCGCTGTCGCTGCTTACGGTGAGGCCAGGTTCGACGCCTGGGGTGTCATCCTCCAGCTCGGCGCCGTCGCCTTCGAGGCCACCAGGTTGGTGATGATCCAAACATTGCTCACTTCAAAAGGCATCTCGTTGAACCCCATAACCTCACTGTACTATGTTGCACCTTGTTGTTTGGTGTTCTTGTCCGTGCCCTGGATCTTCGTGGAGCACCCCGTTTTGAAGGAGAACTCGAGCTTCCGTTTTGATTTTATGGTTTTTGGGACTAATTCTTTGTGCGCTTTTGCTTTGAACCTTGCGGTGTTTTTGCTTGTGGGGAAGACCTCTGCTTTGACGATGAATGTAGCTGGTGTGGTGAAGGATTGGTTGTTGATTGCGTTCTCTTGGTCGGTTATTAAGGATACTGTGACGCCTATAAATTTGTTTGGGTACGGGCTTGCGTTCCTGGGTGTGGCTTATTACAACCATTCGAAGTTGCAGGCGCTTAAGGCAAAGGAGGCGCAGAGGAAGACTGCGCACGGTGATGAGGAGGCAGGGAGGTTGTTGGAGGAGAGGGAAGGAGATGGAACGGGGAAGAGGAACGAGCAGCGGGATTGATTTGATGGCTGATTTAGAAAGAATGTAAAAAAAATAGAGAAACAGATGAATATGAAAATAAAAAGAGGAGGAAAAGCAATCTATATAGTTTGGATCATTCGAGGCAAATTGCACATCCGGAATGTTGTTTATAGGTGGCCGTGGCCAGTTCTTAGTATTAACATGGATTTGAGATTCGCGTTTGCTAGCCAATAATGTGTTAATAGAGTAAGAGTCTCAAATCCTTTTGTTTTCCCCTTTTTGGTCCTTAGTTTTGTGTTATGTTCTCTTACGAATGTGTTATGTTCTCTTAGACTCTTACGAAATCAGTTTATATATTTTAAATGCTTATTTATTCATTAGTATTTAGTCGCTTCAGGTACTGTGAATTTGGCAGTTATCATGTACATATATATACTTGGTGTCAAAGGCTGAGCAATATCTTTGGTTCTGTCTGACAAATTGTAATTGTCAGTCAAACTGTAAACGAATGAATCTACGTACTCTGGTAATATTAAATTTCTCATGCTGAAAAATGATTGAATGGGAGAAAGATTAAACACTGGGGGTAATGGTTTGACTCCTATAAAACCTTGAGCTTATCATAGGTTAATTATTAGCCAAGTTGTTGCCAAATTACTTTTGCTTTGGTAAGATTTCTTCTGTTTTCTGTATCCCTCCTTTTCACTTCGCCATGGTTTTGAATTGCTGAGCGTTGGAAAAGAAATTTAATGATCTGGTGATCTGGTCCCTTGACTCCTTTCTATATACTTCTAGTCCTAAAATTATATGGGGTGTTTTCTAGTACCCTACTTCGAGGTTAGTGACTGCAGATTCTCTGTTAGCTGGAACATGTTAAGATGGCCATGTGAGTATTATAATGCTGTCATTGGTGCAATCATGCATCCAGCAGACCAACACCTATGGGATTTGAATCAGAATCCAAGGCATTGTGATTGATATAATTCAGTTTTGATGTTGGAAAAACATAATTTAACGATTGTGGACGACTTCAGTTGCAAGTGTTGGAAACCTTATATTGTCAATGCTTCTTAATTTCCGTCCTTTCTTTTTTCCCCACCTTAATTCCTTTAATCGGAAAAAGTGCTATATTTCACGTTAGAAACGTAGAATGGATGGGGACATGACAAGTTCGTTTATATCTCGTTGTAAAGGAGCTTATGTTGCTACCAACAAGAGTTTGGTGTAATTGTAATCGAGTTGCATTTTAAAGGAGATGACAAAGTTTAAATTTTAGAAAAAATAATTGTTAAAATTACCTTTTAGTTGCTACAGTATTTGAGAATTAGTTTCACAGCAAAGCAATACCGATACGGTGAGGATACAGATACTTGGTCAAAAGACAAAAAAAGAAGAGGAGCTTATGTTCCCTTCACAAAAAAAAAGGAGCTTATGTTCCCTTCCTGGTTAGAAATCTGATACTTCACGAAAGGTTGTTCAACTAACTTAAACAGACAGTTTAGTTTTTATTTGTGATTGGACTGTTAAAACTTAAAATATCTTGTAGTGTGGTCTGCGTTCATCCAGTGTGATCCAGTAAATTTTGCACCAAGCCTACAGAATATGTTACTGTTTAGGAACTTAGCCACATTTGTATTGAAATCATTCTTGGTAGTTGTTGTTTTCCCTTGTGTGTGGGCATCAGTAATCTGAAGATAGTCGTACCACTTGTTTTATACAGTACCTGTTATCAATAAAACTACATAAGTAATTAAAGGAATGATATTGTCTGTATCAACTAATAATATTTTAGAGTTCATTTGGTGGTATTTTGGATTAGAAATGATACTTTTTAAATAAAAAATTACATTTTACATTTTTTAGCATGTTTGGGTGAGTTTTAAAAATAATAACAATAAAATGTTTAAAAAAAGCATAAATTATGCTCTCTTTTTTTAAGATAGATTTGTTGAGTTTTTGAAAGAAAGACCTTTTTAACAATATAAAATAAGTTGTTTAAGGATTTAAAAAAATATCTTTTTAAATACTACATTTAAACATAAAACAATTTTTACTTTTTTAAAAGATCTTTTAAAAAAATATTACATAAAAAAAATAACTTTTTTGAGAAGCCCATCCAAACGAGCCCTTAACATTTGATGGTCATCACCTGTGTCAATTCTAATTTACTAGGTCAAAGAGCTGGATTTTAAGGAGGTATCGTTGCAATCTGCTCTCTTGGTATACAGCTATATTATTGGATCAAACGCTTATTACTAGATCAAAAATTATACCTATTAGTCAAGGTACAATTTTATTTTTTTGTTGTGCCTATATGTTTATACGTGCTGCAGGTAGGAATGAGAGACTTCGCAGTACATACTTAGCGCACTGACAAGTTGGATTCTCAAGCACATTTAATTTATATCCATACGTACAAACGAATCTTAAAGTGATTACTAAACTCTCATATATCCAATATTCTCTCCCCCTCCCAAGCGATACTCAAAAGACTCAAACCTACAATCTTACTCTACTACCACTTATTCAATTAAGTGTTTATTATTAAGCCAAAAATTATAATTATTAATCAAGACACAATTTTATTTTTTTATTATAGTAGTGCATAATCCCACATCCATAAAGTGTTATGATGTGACATGTAGAGCTTTATAATATATACATGACACATCGACATGCTAAACTATCAAATACTCTTGATATACGCATATATGTTCACATACAAGTCCGACTCCCGTAAATCCAACATATATGTGCCGATTCATTCATGCTTCATTGCTGATCTCAAGAATGTGATTTTTTTTTTTTGGTCATAACCTCAAGTATGTGTGCACTGGCAAATAAGAGACACATTCCATGACCTAGTACCTTCAACGGCCCATCAATAAATTTGTTCCATTTTGCCAAAAAAAAGGGAATTCGTCTCATTGTGCCCATATACGCTTATACTTTATATGTGCTCGTTGACTGTGCTAATAGTATGGGTTTCATTTTAAGGGTGCGTACTCATGGGCCATGATGAACCATACATAGAAAACGCTGGTTGTAGTTAGGTACATTGGCACCAAGATGATCACTGACAATTACTTGGAATTAACGGTTTAGTAAATAAAAATATGCATACTATAACTTTATCAACTTCAATGTACCCACAAAAAAAAAAAAAAAGACTTTATCAACTTCATGAAACCCAATGTTAAAATGCTGAGATGCCAGCCTCACAAAATTTGGCATCCAAAACCATCTCTAGCCTTGGTTTTTATTTATGGAGAGGAGTCACCAACTGAGGACAGCATCCATGTTTGACATAAGCAGAAGAAACTTCTAGTTTCTGCTGAATTGTTACCGTGGGAGGGTTAAAACTGACTCTGGTTTATATCTAACTACTACTCAGCCTTCAAACAGGATTAAGCACATGATCGAACTCTTCATAAAAAATTAAAAAAGCTAATCTGGAAATGCTATTCAGACAAGAAAATTTAAAGATTTCAGCAAATAAAAATAAAATCTTTTATGCTCTAATCAATTCGTCACCAGAAGTCTCCGCAAGAGCACAAACCATTCTTGAAATGGTGAAAGCGATTGCGGTCCCTCACCACAACCTCTCGGTTATAAACCTTAGATATGAACTTAGTCGCAGAATGACAATCTTCACAAACGCGCAAGTTCTTCACAATTCTAATGGGTGTTCCAGGGGGCGTATTCAGAAGAGCAAAAGCTATAGCAAGCTTTTCACTGTGTCTATACAAAGCATCTTCTTTGTCTTCTTCGTCAATGTCAAGCAATACCTGTGATGTTGTAGGCACATATCCTGCCCTCTTTATCTCCCTTCCCATCTCATCCACCATTTCATATATTTCTTTATACTGATTATGCGACTTATCTCCAGCAATAAACTCGTACATTTCATTATTTAGCTCAATCATGGTGCTCCCTGGAATCTTCTTCATCCCTTTCATATCCATCATCTCTCTAACCTTGGTTTTCTTTTCCCAGCGTAGTAATTTCGCATAAATGTTTGAAAGCAGTACATAGTTAGATTCATGCATTGGCTCGCTTCTGATTAGCTCTTTTGAGATACTCTCTCCAAGCTTGAGCTCGCCACGGGCATGGCAAGCAGTGATTATGCTTCTCCATATGATTTGGTTTGGCTCAACAGGCATCTTTTGAACAAACTCCAGTGCCTCCTTGACAAGTCCAGCTCTACTCAACAGATCCACCATGCATCCATAGTGTTCTACCTTGGGCACAATGCCGAAACTCTTCTCCATTGAATTGAAATAGTAACGTCCTTTATCAACTAGCCCAGAGTGACTACAAGCAGAGAGCACCCCAATGAAAGCAACATCATCAGGGGCCACACCTTGCTCAACCATCTCATCAAACAAGGAAACAGCCTCTAAGCCACAACCGTGCATTGCCAGACCAACAATCACCGAAGTCCAGGAAACTATTGTGCGCGCGCTCATTTGTCTAAACAGATTCATAGCTTTGTCAACATCGCCACACTTTGCAAACATGTCTATCAGCGCATTACATAGCTCCACAGACTTCGATATGTTCTTCCTCTCAACATAAGATTCTAACCACTTCCCCAGCTCAAGTGCACCTAAATCAGTACAAGCAGACAAAACCGAAACCATGGTGATCTCATCAGGGCAAATTCCCATAACCTGCATTTCCCTAAACAACCAAATAGCTTGTGCAGAACGTCCCAAACGTGCATACCCTCCAATCATGGCACTCCACGTCACTGAATCTGACTTGGGAGTATCATCAAACACCTTCTTAGCAAATTCAACCCCTTCCTCACAACAGCAATACATGTGAATCATGGTGTTCAGAACATGAAGGTCATCCTCAAAGCCAAACTTTACCACAGACCCGTGAACTGTTTTTCCCAAATTCAAATCCGCAAGTCCAGCACATGCCTTGAGCACAAATGGGTAGGTGAATTTATTAGGCAGAACTTCGTAATGGAGCATGGTTCGATAGAAATGTAAAGCCTTTGACTTGGAATTAACCGTTTGAGCATAAGCCCTGATGACGGTGTTAAAGAGGAAGGAATCGTAGAATGGATTAGGGGCGTCGTCAGAGGAGAATACAAATGAGGAAGCATAGTGTATGGCGTCAAGGTGGGAGGAGATGGAGGCGAACTTGGTGAGAACTAGAGGGTTGTTTCGGAGACCCAATTTGAGAATGAGGGCGTGGATTTGGGTGAGGTTAGTGAGAGTGTTGCAGGAGTGAAGGAGAGCTAAGCAGGTCTGTTCCGCAACTCTTCCTCTGGTGGTATCTGGCGGAAGTTGGAGCGTTAAGGTGGTGATTGCGCGAGATAGTTTGGTTTTGATGATCGCGAATTGCATTGGTTCATTTCAAAACTCGTTAAGAGGAAGCAACTCTCCAGTCAACCATACAAATAGGACCGTACCCCAATTCATCATTCTCTTTCTTCTTGATACCTGTCCAGTCTCAGGTTAAGCTAAGAGTCGCTTTGGAGGAGCGTCACGTATGGCAATTTTCGAATATCCAACGTTGGTTTAACGATACAAATCGATAAATATATCCGCGTTCTATTTTGTTTAAAAATTTCTTTATTTTTGTATTCTATTTATTTTATTCGAATGTCAAGTATGTAAAAAGTAATATTTGAAATACTTAAAAATAATATTATGAATCTTGAATAATATTCAAGTTAGCCGTATTTCCATACTAAAACTCTTAATAACTATAGCCGTTAAAACGGTCGGCTTATTCTGACTGCATTAATTCGAGTTGAGTTATTTTTAAGTTGAGTTAGATTAAATTATGTGTATTTTGGATTAATATTTTATTAATTCAATTTGTTTCTATATAATGTTAATAGGTCGAGCTTAATAAGTCAACTCATTTGGATTTGGTAAATTTAGATTATTTTTAATTTTGTATTCACTTTTATTAGTTTAGTTCATCTATTTTGTCAGACTATTTAAATTAACTTATTAAACTTAATCTATTTTGACAACTCTATTAATAACAAGATATTATATATGTTGTTATTATTTTTGAATAACTTTGGGTAATTACAACAAACTTGGTTGAGGTTGTTAGCGCAACACCTTTTTTTGTTAAAAAAATTAAAGCCATGTCTCTTATTTAACGTATTTTTTTTAACTTCTCATGTCTTTCTATGCTTGAAAAATTATATTTACCTTCTATATTTCTTGTATAATTTTTAAGAAAAATTAATGCAAAAGATTATTAAAAAGTAATATTTAATTTAAGTCATTTCTTCCCTACAAAATCCCCTCACCAACACAGGTCACCACTAACATTAGTAGTTGGACTAGACACCCTCACCAACGTTGCCAATGCTTTCTTTTGCCCTTCCTCTCTTCCTCATGATAGAGGTTGCAAGGTCTATTTCGATGGTAATAAGATTTGAGTTTTTATTTTTTTTTATTTCATTATAATTATAGGGATGTTTTGCTTCACTGTGTGGTCAATGCATATCACGATAGTCATTCAATGATTATTATTGACCACTCAAAGATGAGCGATAACCATCCACGTGAGAGCCACCTAGTGTTTGATATTGACCAATCAGAGATGAGTGATAGCCGTTGACAACAAATATCAAACTATTGGCCATTCAATGACTACTATTGACCACTCAAAGATAAGCGATAATCATTCATGTGATAACCACCTAGTGGTTGTTATTGACCAATCAGATATGAGTGATAGTTGTTGACAACAAATATCAAACTGTTTACCACTAAATGACTAATGTTGACCACTCAGAAATTAGGGAATGTGAAGAAAAAAGATAAAGATTTAAAAACGTATCAATGGTCCCTAATATATTTTGAATTGTTTATGCTTAAATAAAAGGAAGAAGGAGGGAGTTAAAGCCATAGCGAGACAAAAAGTGCAGCATAAGAAGAAAAGAGAGATGAGAGAAACGAACATGAAAAAAAAAGGAAAGAGATGGAGGGTTGAGACTTCACTAAGGGTAATTTTGATTATTAAGTGAAATTAGATGGTTCTTCTCTTTAATTAAAACTTAAATAATCCTTTTTAATAATTTAAACTTTTCATCCCTTTAAATTAAATATTACTTTTTAATAGTCTTTGACGTTAATTTTTCCTAATTTTTATACCATCTTTCTTCATAAAATATAAATAACAAAATAAGGTGTGATTTTTTGAACAAGAGGTAGTGTTAGGTATATTAAACGTTAAGTTAATGTAATTAACCCTAAATACTTGTTATGTAAAAGACTACATAACTTTTTTGATCTATTTAAAAAACTAAAGAATAACAATGTGTATGCGTCTATATATATATATATATATATATATATATATAAAGAAGGAAAGATTGAATGAGGAAAGTAACATGTGTTAATACAAGGTTCAATTATAAGTAAGAAAAAAATTCATATGTTCATAAAAGTAAGAAATTTATGACAACACGAGTTCATCTCATTCTGGTTTGATAGATGACTTGATAAGAGTCGTTTATGTGATCAGGTTCCCTTTGTTAATATTCAAGATGCTCATCTTTTGATCTTTGATATGTATGATAACTAGGCTTGGTAGCTAAACAAGTTAGTTACAGTAATTCCATGTAATCTTATCCCTTTGATCTAACTCATCCAAGCAACTCCAATGGCTCACAATTGTAACATTCAAGATACAATTGTTTGGGTTGCAGAAATTTCAGGTATATATTTATACAGTGAAGTCTGGTTATTCTTGGCTCCTTCACTGGGATAACATACATCATCCTGAGCAAGAGGATTGGAGTTAGCTGGGGGGGATTCATGCTTTAGAAAAGTTACGTTATTTTCTTTGGTTGATCTAGTATAATGCTCTCCCCACATGTGTCATGAGAGCTTGAAGGAAGTTGACACTTGACCTTTTCATATGGTCGTTATGCTTGCCCCTATGAAGATGTATTACATTGCCTTCGTAACTGTCCAAAAGCTAAAAAGATATAGGATTGGTTGTGTCTTTCTATAGTAGATCATTTCTTTTCCTCTAACATAGAAGAGTGGATTCTTTCTTGCATGGCTCCTCTTCTAGAACTTTTCTTGTTGGTATTTGGTGAATTTTGCGAGTCCATAATGACGAACTTCTATCTACTAATACATGGACTAAGTATGAGCTTATCAAAAAAATAAGCATGATGATGGATGACATGTGCACAACTTTTTGTAGCTCTGGTTTCAACCATTCCTGCAATATGTGGTTTACACAAAAAATAAATAAATAATTAAGATGTCTTCTTATTCTTCCACATATAATACGCTTTTTAAAGTTATGTAGGGAGTGAATTGTTCAAAGATTTTAGGTCATATATTATATTAATTGATACTTAAGTTTTGCATTGTTATGTGTTCTGAAGTGGATTCAGAAGGTACCTGAGATAGACATGTGTATGGCGGTTTCCTCCTTGCGCAGCTGCAGCCAAACGTATGGAATTAAGGGGGTGGGTACCTGCAATGGGACTCCAACACTCAAGTCAGATAATGCACAAGTAGGTGTTATGCAATGAAATAGCAGATATATTATTAAGTTAATTTAGCCTAGTATATATAGAGAGCGTGACTGGAATCCTCATGCAATCCGTGTAGGACAAAGGTACATTAAGATCCTGCCTTGACAGAGGTTTCAGCTCATGATCATTGAGATCTATCTCTAACTTGTCGGGACTGTCCCACGATCGTTGAGGTCTGTTTCTGACTTGTTAGGGCTGTCTCCTTAGTGGTCAATCCTTATGATGGGCAGTTATGGGAATCTGCATAGGTCTGGCTATCGTTAGAATCTGATGCCGTGGACTGAGGTCATAAGGCCTTGGCCGGAGTTTTGATGGTGGAGTCTGGCGGTTCGTGTGTCAGGTCGATCCTTCCGGATGGGACCCCGGACTACGGTCTAGAACAGTTGCCCCCAGCTTGACGCTTGGATAAGACCTAAGTGTCAAGGTATAGGATCATCAAGCTCGCCACGGACTTCGCCCCAGCTTTGAAGTCAAGTTTCGCGGTGTCTCATGTTGAGACCGAGGTCCATCATTGAGTACGGGGTACCCCGGAGGTTGGGATGTGGTTGGAGATTGCGGTGGGTCCTTGCCTACATTGTCATTCCCCCGAGTGTGGTTCATGGGATCTTTTGACTTGCAGCAGCGTCCTTCGTTGGTTTTAGATCCTTTGGAAACCGTTGCTCTTGATTTCCTCGAGAATTGAGGAGCCTTTAATGGGGAGCGTCAGCTTCGCGCAATTTCCAACCGTCCGCTGCTCCTGTAGCCAATGGTAGCGGGAGAGCATTAAACGCAATTTTTATGATTTGACAGGCACTTCCTTCCTTAGGAACCGATCGGAGCGTTCCATCCTCTTTATAAATAAGGGATGTTTGCGTTCGATTTTGGCATTCCCTTCTTCCTCTCTGCGTCTCTATTTGAAAGTGACTTCTATCAGAGAAATGGTTCCTTCTTTTCCTGTGCATTTCTGGAGATTTTTGCCTCTTATGAGGATTTTTTTCTTATTCTTCCTCAAATCTCTGAAACTTTATCACGTCTTCGTGAATGGTTCCTTAAGTAGATATCTCACTTTCTCAACGTATTAGCAGTAGATGTCTTACTTTCTCAACGTATCCTGATTGCTTGTTTGATATTTATCGTCATTAGGGAGGCTTGAGATATCTATCATGTTGGGCGGAGGTAATTACAGAAATAGAGCCCAAAGTCACTCTCCTTGCCAGTAGATCCTAAGAGCAGTTGGATATGTAGGAGGGACTATTGGAACTGCTCTTGCAATTTGGAGTGGCTTGGGGTGATCATGGTTCCAAAGGAACGATCTTCCCATGAAAAATAGTGCCCCATCCAACAAAGGAGAGTGTGCCTCGGTCTCTACTATCCTGGCGAAGGAGGTAGTGAAGAAGAGTGACAGAGCCCCGGAGTTTGGCAGCAGTGTTCTATTCCGGGTTGCGAAGCCTATCCACTTTTTCAAGATGTCGTTTCGCGGGGAGGAGACTGGTGCTAGTTCTGGAGGAAATGTGGATGCGACATTGACCCGGGATGCTGATGATGTTCGTTCCCTCCTCTGGGGTCTTTCATGCCTCTATACTTTCTTTTCCCTCTTCTTGATGTAAGATGATGTATGGAATGAGAGATTAATAAAATTTTTCTTTTGCTTTGAATCTTGTGTCTTCTATTTTTATCTCTTCTGTTATTCGTGGTATTCGTATTATACCGGGGTGAGTCCAACTCTCACCTTGACAACGCGATATGTTAAGTTGCCCCCTGCTTGGGACTTAGTTGAGACCGGCGAAGTGCCAAGTTTAAAAACATAGATCCGGGGTCTCTGTGCCTTACGAGAACTTTAACCGGGGTAGTCAAGCTTTCGGGGTCTGAATGAGTTTTTCGAGCTCTTGGATCCTACAGTTGTGTATCTCTTGGTTTGTTGGATAACTGTCTTTTTGACTGCCATGACGGTTACGTGGGCCACATGGCGTGCTCGAGTCGAACGGACGTGCATAGTACTTCGCGCGCCTTGATGAATATCTTTTCAAATCTGAAGTGTTTGGATGAAATTGCCTCATAATTGTAACCCATATAAGTAGGGTGTTAGCCTTTTTGTTTTGTTTCATTGATTTTCATCAAAATTGGTGGCCTGAGATGATTTCCGATGAGCATTGTGATGGTGTGAAGCGGTTCTAGAGTTTTTGGACTTCCCAGAGATTGATTTCTTCCTTCTATTTCCATATTTTTCAAGGTATTTCCTTTTTGTCGACTTTGATTCTATTTATTTTCATCTTATGAAAAGTTACACACCCTTTCTTTTCCGCGAACGAGGTTGGGGAAAACCGTTTAGCCCCCTATCTTCTGATGGTGTTACCCTATGAAGCACCTCCTCCATCGTACTGCATGCGACGGAGGTGTCCTTCCGAGGTTTTAACCTTGGTGGGTGCGGAGACCAGTGCATGGGTGCATTCAGTCTTCTTCTGTTCGCCCATTACCATATTTGGATCTTTGAACTAGACTGGTTCTGATCCTGCGCCTCTGTGTGTCTTCCAGGGATTCAAATGGCCAGAAAGAGAGCGCTCGTTCTTGAAGCGCCTGCCCCCATTCCAGAGGTTCAGGAAGTGGAGAATCAAGAGGCTGAGGAAAAGGCGTTTCGTATTTGCCGAGGTTCAGGATTGCCTTATACCTGGGTCGCGGACGATGCCTTCAATAGGATCTCCCACTATGAGTCTAGGACTGAGTTGGACAAATTAATAGAATATTTGGAACTTACCGAGGGAGGATCCCGGGATGATGAGTTCTTGATCTTGTCTCCGGAGAGAGAACGGGTGTGTTCGACCTGTTAAGCGAGAGAACACTTCATGTTTCTCTATAAAGACTTCTTCACGAGGTTTGGGCTTCGCCTCCCCTTCAACAATTTCCACATTGCCGTCCTCCGGACTTTTCACGCTGTCCCCAATCAAATCCACCCCAATGGTTGGGCAAATATCCTGGCTTTCGAGAGAATATGCAGGTTGTTGGGGTTGCGATGCTCTGATGGGGTGTTCTTCTATTTCCATACGAGGTATTCAGTTCATGGTGCCCGCACTCGTCAACAATCTTGGTTGTCGGTGCGATCTCGGCAAGGAAGAACGGTCTTCTTTCCGTACTTGAAAAGTTATAAGGACTTCAAGGAAAAATTCTTTAAGTTGATGGCGGCCGGCGGCACTCGTCCTTTCTAGTTAGGGAGTGGCGGGAAGCCAACATTCAGCCTATACTGGAATCCAGCGGCATGGAGCATCCCCCCCAATCATTCGAGAGGGAGATCGACCACCTAAATGACGAGGAGATTAAGTGTGTCAATTTCTTCGAAATGTGGGTTGGCGAGGTCGGTAAAATCTAGCTTAAAGATATATTGGATGCCATGGACGATGTGGAGCTTTGGGTTGTGCTAGGTAGTATAGGTTGTTATTCATGTTTATTTTCTTTTCCTTTGCCATTTATATGGATCTAATTGCCTGTGTTTTCTTTCTAGAGAGCTTGGCCGAGATGTCTTAGGAAGGAAATGCGCTGGCCATTCTTGAAGCTCTAAGGGCCATAAGTGAACTGGGGTCGTCAGACCTCACTGCCCATGTTGTGCCAGTCTCATCAGCTCGTCATACCAAGGTACTGACTGCGGAGAGGGAATTGATCCAAGTGGAGGATTCCTCCCTGCCTGCAAGGCGTAAGAGAAAAACGGCTGGCGAAGGACAGTCAGATAATCGGGCTAAGAGGACTGCGATTGTGGAAGACATTAGTCCAAGTAGCGGGGGGCCAATCAATATGTACCGCGAGAATCCAGATCCTCGTGAGTTCATCGACTTCTAGCTATTAGATGAAGAGGTCGAGGCTCATCTAGCCCCGTGTAGCAGGAAGGATACCTTCTCTTGTTTCGAGACTCTTGGGCTCTGTCTTGCCTTGGAGGCTCGATACTTGGAGCATATGGTTGAGGACCATGAACAGAAGTTAGCGGAGAAGGTTGCTGTCGTGGAACGGGACAAGAATCAGGCTCTTGGAGCAAAGGAATAGGCTATAAAGGCCAAAAATGATGCTGATGCTTGGGAGTTGGAGAGTGAAGTGGCCGCCCTGAAGGATGCGGTGAAAGAAAAGGAGGCTAACTTGACAGAGGTCAAAAGGTGTATAGCTGAATTAAAAGCTGAGAATGAAGGTCTTCGCGTCGAGAACGAACGTCTTGATGGTCAAGTTACTTCCTTGCGGGGGGATGTCAGGAAGCTTATTACTGTCTGCACCGATATCAAGGAGGAGCAGTTTCAGAATGTCATTAACCAAGTTCAGCTCTTCAATTCCGGGGTTGATCTAGTTCTGGATTCCCTAGACTCTGGGAAGGTAGTCCGAGATGGTTGACTCGCACTTTCTCGTCTTGCTACTGAGGGTCCAAGTGTTGAAGGTTCTTCTGCCGAGGCCCGCGATCCAATTTCTCCTGCGGAGTAATTCAGATGTTTTTTTTCCCCTTGCGTGGGGTTTTATTTTTGTATGGATAAAAATGTTGCTCCGTTTTTTCGAGGTTTTTTAATCAAGTTGATTTCTGTTACATTCTTTTGTCTATTTTGGGGTCTAAAGCCTTCTTTGACTTTGCGAATTTGATGAGGAGAGACCGCGGTCCGGGTCCAATGCCCATTATCGTTGAGCGCTTTAGGGTTCCCTTTAGGACTTCGCGTGATAAGAAATTTAGAAACCTTAGCTTGGGATCTGATGTCCAAAGTGGATTGACATTCGGGATCCGTACCTAAGGTAAGAAACCTTGTCTGGGGTCCGTTACCAATTACTTTAGTATTTAGGATGCCGCGTGACTTTAGTTTGAGGGATTGGTCTTTACCTAGGTCTTTCGTGCTTATGGTTTGGTGCGAAAATTTTCGTGGGTCAGGATTTTTCTACTGCATGACCTATCTAGCATAAGACAATTTCCCAGGTGGTACTATGAGTCTTTCGTGCTTATGGTTTAGTGTGAGAATTTTTTCAAGTTAGGATTTTTTTACTACATGACCTATTTAGCACAAGACAACTTCACGGCTGGTATCATGGCCTCGTCGTGGTGGGTCTTTGAATTTTTTTTTAATCAGAATGCACTAACTCTGTGATGCTCGTTTCATTAAATATCTTGAAGGACTAAGGTCCGTGTGACAATTGGGCAGATCAAACATAAAGTGGTAAACTAGGAGACTAAGTTTTAAAAGACACTTAGTTGTAGTACTTTCTAAGTTTATCTGCGTTTCAAAAATTCTTTACTAGTCTGCCCATCAACGTCTCTAGGGTGTAAGCTCCTTTTCCGGTACTGATCACGAAATGGTAGGGGCCTTCCCAGTTAGGGGCTAACTTCCCTTGGAAGGCATTCCTTCCGCAAATGTCGGCCTTTCAAAATACTAGATCGCCTAGCTAGAACCTTCTAGGAACGACCTTCATATTGTACCGGGCTGCCGTTCTTTGCTTGATCGCGACATCGCGTATGTACGCGATGCACCTTCTTTCCTCCAACAAATCCAAGTCTTCCCTAATTAATCCGGGGTTGTTATCAGGTGAAAAGTTTTAGAGACGTCAACTTGGTTCCCCTATCTCCACCTGGATCATTGCTTCACACCCATAGGTTAACTTGAATGGGGTTTCACCCATTGTGGAGTGAGGAGTGATTCGGTAGACCCAAAGGATGTGGTCTAACTGCTCGGCCCAATTTCCTTTGGCTTCGTCCAGACTCTTCTTTAACCCCCTGACGATAACACGGCTAGCTGCCTCAGCTTGCCCATTTGTACGTGGGTCTTCTACAGCGATACAGTGATGCTTTATCTTCAGCCCGTTGAGTAGTTCTTCGAACCCCTTATCTTTGAACTGTGCTCCGTTATCTGTCATGATGGATTCCGAGATCCTGAATCTAGTAATAATATGACGCCAAGTGAACCTTTGAATCCGGGCCGAGGTGATGGTGACTAAGGGCTCTGCTTCTATCCACTTAGTAAGGTAGTCCACGGCTACAATCAAAAATTTCAATTGCTCGGGCGTTTGAGGGAAATGACCCAATATATCTATGCCCCATTGATAGAAAGGCTAGGGTATGGATATCGTGGTCAGTTCCTCTGGTGGGGCGTGGTAGTGGTTAGAGTGTCGTTGGCATTTATCACACACTTGGACGTGCGCAAGGGAGTCTGCCTCCATCGTGGGCCAATAGTAGCCTACCCTAAGTGTCTTTAACACTAGAGCCTTACCTCCTAGGTGGTGCCCACAACTTCCTTCGTGGACTTCGGTCAGGACGTATTCGACTTCTTTTGGCGTGAGGCATTTGAGGAGGGGTAAAAAAAATCCACACCGGTATAAGTACCTATCGAAGATGGTGTATCTAACCGCAACTTTCTTTATCTTAGCAGTTTCTTTGAATCCTCGGGGAGGCTACCGGACTGTAAGTACTCCAATAATAGCGTGATCCTAGTACGCCCTTGCCTGTCGACCTGGAAGATGGCTACGTCGAAGACTGCAGGGAGTGAGAGGGTTTCCTGAATCACCGAGCAGTTGTTACCCGGACTCTTTATGCTCGCCAACTTGGATAAAAGGTCGCTTTGGAGTTTTGTTCCCGGTGTATATACTCCACTTTAACTAGCTGGAAGTTTGGGAAGAATTCTTGCACTCTCTTCAAGTATTCCTACAGGAGGGGCTCCTTGGCCTGATATTCACCTCGGATCTGGGAGGTCACGAGCTGAGAGTCACTACAAAGTCGAATCTTTGCGGCCCCCAAGTCTCTGGCCATTGCCAGCCCGGCAATGCATGCTTCATATTCTGCCTGGTTGTTTGAGGTGGGAAATTCGAACCTTAGCGAATTCTTGATGGTCACTCCTTCGGAGTTTTCCAAGATTACCCAGGCACCGCTTCCCTTTGGGTTTGAGGATCCATCCACAAATACGATCCAGGATATCTCCTCGGTATTATTGAAATCTGAAGTGAGTTCAACCAGGAAATCCGAGAGTGCCTGCGCCTTGATTGCTACTCTGGGTTCGTAGGCTATCCCAAACTTGGAAAGCTCAATAGACCAGGTAATCATCCTCCCTGCTAAGTCCAGTTTATGCAGTATCTGTCGGATGGGTTGATCTGTCCTTACTACCATAGGATGACATTTGAAGTACTGTCTTTGTCTCCTGGCCGTGATGATGAGTGCGAAGGCGACCTTTTCTATCTTTTGATATCTGAGTTCGAGGCCTTGCAGTACTTTGCTCACAAAATAAATCGGTTTCTGGCCTTCTGGTGTTTCTTTGATGAGTACCGAACTCATAGCCTCCTCGTGGACAAAGAGGTACACGTAAAGTGCTTCACCTGATTCTGGCCTTATGAGAATGTGATGGGACGCCAAAATATTCTTCAGAGATGTGAAAGTGTCTTCACATTCTTGTGTCCACTCGAATCTGGTCCCCTTTTTTAATAGCTTGAAGATAGGGAGAGATTTGTGAGTGACTTTGGCCAAAAATCTGGTGAGAGCCACGATCCGACCATTTAACTGTTGTACCTCTTTTATGCTCCGAGGACTATGCATATCGAGCACCGCCTTACATTTGTCGGGGTTTGCCTTAATATCACGGTGAGTCAGCATGAACCCCAAAAATTTTCTAGCTTGGACTCTGAATGCACATTTTTCTGAGTTGAGTCTCAGGTCATGCTTTCTTAGTTGTGCAAACATTTCTTCGAGGTCTGAGGTGTGTGATCCAGACGATGGAGTTTTGACTATCATATCGTCGATGTAGACTTCTAGCATTCTCCCCATCTATTCTTCGAAGACCCTATTCATCACCCTCTAGTAGATGGCCCCAACATTTTTTAATTTGAATGACATTACCTTGTAGCAATAACTTTCCATTTCGGTGATGAAGGCCATTTTGTCTTAGTCTCCGGGGTACATCGGAATCTGATTATACCCGGCGTAAGCGTCCATGAAGGATAGTAGCCGAAAGGCGGAGGAGATATCAACTAGCTTATCAACGTTTGGAATGGGGTATGGATCTTTAGGGCACGCCTTATTTAGGTTGGTGTAGTCCACACACATCCTCTATTTTCCATTTGACTTTTTTACCAGGATAACTTTTGAAAGCCAAGTGGTATATGAGATCTCCCTGATTAAGCCAGCATTTAGTAATTCCTCGACTTGCTCCTCGATGGCTTGTTGCCTCTCGGGGCCAACTTTTCTCTTCTTCTGGGAGAACGGCTTGGCATCCTGTTTAATAGATAAATGATGGCAGATGAAACCGGAGTCGATCCCAGGTATGTTAGCGGATGTCCAAGCGAAAAGATCCTTATTTTTTTGTAAGAGCTTTATCAACTAGATCTTCTCTTGCTCTTCAAGGTTTGTTCCTATCTTGGTGACTTGGTCGGGGTTATCACCCAGTTGGGGCGGGATCAATTCTCCTTCAGGTTGGGGTCTTGTGCCTCGGATTTCCTCACAGACATCCAACTTGATCATCAGGATGTTGACTTGATCGCGGGCGGGGCTGGATGTTCGTGCCTTTGTTTTTCTGGAAGCCCTATTGATCTTCAAGCTCTCATTATAGCATTTGCGGGCTGCAATCTGGTTGCCCTTGACCGTGACCACTTCATTGTTCCTGTTGAGGAACTTCATGACGTGGTGGGTGGTAGAGACTACAGCGGCAATGCTATTTAGTGTAGGACGGCCCAGGATAATGTTGTAAGCCGAGGGACAATCCACGACCAAAAATCCCACCTTTATCGTTTTGTAGGTGTCGTCGTTACCCAAGGTCAAGAAAGTTTCAAAGTAACCGACCGTGGTAACTTTTTCTCCAGAGAAATCGGTCAGCTCACCTTCATACGATGTATGTGCAGACAGAGGAAACTTCAATCTTTCGAAGGCATCCATGAACATGATGCCTGCTGAACTCTCCTGATCTACAAAGATGCGACAGACTTTGGCGTTAGATATTATTCCTGATATGACCAAAGGGTCGTCATGATCTCAGATAATTTCGCCGTAGTCCTTATCAGAGAAGGAGATGGACGACGCGTCCTTGTTCTCAACATGGGGTCTTTGCGAAGAACTAGATATGCTTAAGACCACTGTCCGGAGTGCTTTTTTACGAGAATTGTTGGACGGACCGCCCCCTGCAAATCCTCTTGAGATGGTACTGATGAGTCTATCCTTCTTGTTACCCCCACCTTGAGTATCCCGTTTCTGGTCCTGCCTGTTTTCAACATTGCGGCATGGAGGGGTCTGGGATCTTTTGGTAGGACTCCGACTTCTTCTTGGGCGCTGGTTTGAACTTCGTCGGGGGCTGCGGCTTCATCTCC
Source organism: Ormosia emarginata (assembly GCA_029884605.1). Classification (NCBI taxonomy): domain Eukaryota; kingdom Viridiplantae; phylum Streptophyta; class Magnoliopsida; order Fabales; family Fabaceae; genus Ormosia; species Ormosia emarginata. Next base: position 43,438,743 of record JAQQTP010000074.1, on the reverse strand, counting down.
GATCCCTGCGCATGCCGCTGTCTTCGCCTCCTCGGAGGCTGCTAATGTACTTTTGCAATCGTCCCTCTTTGATCAGGGACTCGATAACATCTCGAAGTTGGTAGCAATCTTTCATCTCGTGGCCATAACTCTTGTGCCACCTGCAATGTTTCGAAAGGTTCCTCTGGAATTGCTTCTTTACGGGCGGTGACCTCTTGATATCTTGGAACTCGGTTTGAAGGACCTCCTTCAAGATTGTCTCTCGAGGGGTGTTCAAAGGAGTATACTCAGAATACTTGGGCCGATACCGTTTGTGCTTGGAGGATTCACGGGGTTGGTTGGTGTTGTGGTTCTTTTTCTAGTGACTTGGTTTGCCTTTCTCCAAATTCTCTTTGGCCCTGGTGACTTCCTCCAGCTTAACGTACTTATCTGCTTGTAAGTGAAACTCATCCAAGCTCGCCGGCTTCTTTTTTGCCAATGACATGAAGAAGCCCAAGTCAGTTTGGAGTCCGTTTCTGACGTAATGGATGACTATCCTATCGTCCAGGTTTTCAATGCCCACACAAGCCTAATTGAACCTTTTGACATACTCGCGCAAGGATTCAGAACTTCCCTGTCGGATCCTTCGGTCGTTCCTTTGTTGTGGTGTAGTGTTGCAAGAAACGTTGCGTCAGGTCTTCCCTTCTGATGATCTTTGTTCGTAAGTTGACAAACTAACGGAGGGCATCTCTCTTTAGAAAGAGGGGAAAACTCGGCATAGCAGTTTCAGGGTGTATCAGTAGAGCTGCATGGACTAAGTATAAGCGTCCAGGTGCTCTTGGGGATCCGTAATTCCATCATAGGCCTCCAGATTGCTTAGAGGCTTGAAGTTCCTCGGAATCCTATACGCCATTAGGGCATCAGAGAATTGTTGTTGACGGCCAGGGACCGGGTTATGGTTTCCATAAACCCCAGCGCCAGCATGCTGGATGGTATGCTCATTACGAGCTACATCCCGCTCTCCGTTGTCGTTGTCCATCCTCACCGATCTTTCAAGGTTCTCTAACCGATGATGTTGTTCTTTCAACTGACGTTGCTGACTCTCGATGAGCGTTGTTTGTTGACGCAACAACTCTCGAAGGCCATTCTTCGTTGTTTCAAATTCAACATTGTCTTTGTAGTGAGACGCATGGTCCACGTTGTCGTGGGAGGTTCCCAAGCGAGCATGCACATGGATCCTAACTCCATGGTTTGCTCCATGGTTTTTGTTAGCTCCACCATGAGAAAAGACAAGCTTGTTACGAATTGAAACCCTTCGAGATGGAGCAGGGCTTTCAGCAGAGGTTGAAGTCTCGTGTCCATCGTTGAGAGTTTCCACCATAGTGGGCCTGCTTCTAGCGACGGAGGTTTTTGGTGGCGTGACAGAAGGAGGGTTGCGCTGTGCTGCTAGGCCCTGTATTTGGCCAGGGGCAATATGCGCACTGCTTCCCTTCCTCTGGTTGTATCTCGTGCTCACCATGGTTAACGTGGGGATGGAAGTTTATCAGATTCCCAAAGACGGCGCCAATGTTCTAAAGTGGATTCAGAAGATACCTGAGATAGGCACGTGCATGGTGGTTTCCTCCTTGCGTAGCTGCAGCCAAGCGTATGGAATCAGGGGGGTGAGTACCTGCAATGAGATTCCAACGCTCAAGTCAGACAATGCACAAGTAGGTGTTATGCAATGGAATAACAGATATATTATTAGGTTAAGTTAGCCTGGTATATATAGAGAGCGTGACTGGAATCCTCATGCAATCCGTGTAAGACGAAAGTACATTAGGATCGTGCCTTGATAGAGGTTTTAGCCCATGATCGTTGAGGTCCGTCTCTGACCTGTCAGGACTATCTCATGATCGTTGAGGTCCATCTTTGATTTGTTAGGGTTGTCTCCTTAGTGTTCAATCCTTATGGTAGGCAGTTATAGGAATCTGCATAGGTCTAACTATTGTTAGAGTCCGATGCCGTAGACCGAAGTCATAAGACCTTAGCTAGGGTTTTGATGGTGGAGTCCGATGGTTCGTGTGTCAGATCGATCTTTTCGGATGGGACTCCAAACTACTGTTCAGAACATTATGTTTCAAATAATTTTCATAAGATGTATTCTTTTTTTTATCATGCTTTCTCACAACTTTTTTTTTTCATTGATATGTTGTAGACCGTTTAACGAGTATGAATTCAGAGCAAGTTTATTGTAATTGAGATGTTCGTATTCTTGGACTATAAATTACCAAGGTGGGAAAGCTTATAACAAAATTAGTTTAGCGTTACTTTTTAGCATGAGATTTCTTTTTTCTTTCATGCTTTTTCACAAATTTATTTTGAACTAATTATAAAACTTTTTAATTTCATTGATGAATTTCAAGCTATTTAACAAAGATGAGTAGCAGAGAAATGCACTTTTGTGACAAGCAAATAAACAACACAATTACCTCGTGCATTGGACGAATTTTTTAAAATTCATATAGAATCTAAATAAATATAGATTAAAATAAAAAATATTTAAAATTATAAAGAAAACATATATAATTAATTTAGTCAGATATAATTTTAAAAAATATAAATTAAAAATAAAAGATATTAAAATTTATTAAAATTACAAAAGAGATATGCATAATTAATAAAAAAGATAATTTAAATTTGAAATTTTTAAAAAAAGTTAAGAATGACATTTAAGATTATTAAAATTATTATGTAAGAGATATATATAATTAATTAAAAAGATAATTTAAATTTAAAATTTAAAAAAATTAAAAAAATTAAAAAAAAATATGTGTCTTTTTAAAAAGAAAGTAACTCAAGAGATTAAGTCATTCTAAAAATATATATACTATAATTTATTTTATAGAAATTAATTTTTTATGTTGGGTGAGGCTATTGACGCCTTTACCTATTTATCTACACTCTCTTATAGTTATTTTGAATTTTTATTTTCTAAATTACCCTTAAATGATTTCATTTTAAGAAAATAAACTTACTTGTTGTTAACACTTTTGTCTATTTATACAAACTAAATTAATGGGAATTAGAATGTCCATATAATTAGGCTATAAATTGTACAAAGTAGAAAAATTTATAATATTATTATTTTTTAGCATACGACAATATCTTCCTTTTCTTCATGCTTTATTACAATTTTTTAAACTAATTTTAAAACTTTTTCGTTTTATTGATGTATTGTTGGCAACTTAATTTTATATATTATTGCGTACATATCCTTTCTCTAATTATTTTTTTACTTTTCTCTATGTTCTTGTTTAGTCTTGGAACATGTTTTCCAATTGTATATATTGATACCGTGGCATAGTTTACCAATTAAACCAGCATTAAATACGAAAACATATATTTTAAGAAAGTAATACCCTTATTAATGAAGGAGATATTGATATTGATTAATTAAAATGTTTAAAAGAATAATACAACTCGTATTGACACAAGAAATTAAGTTAAAAAAGAAAAATATTGATTGATTGGCAAATTAATCAATAAAAGAATGTAATATATAATAATATTTTTTTTGATTTTTAGAATATCTTTCATCTAATAAATAAGAAATTAATTTACTCAAGATATGATCGAATGTCTTAATAAAGACCCTTCTCAACGATGTATATATAATATATAATATTATAATAATCTGAATCATTCTTCATTAAAAATAAAATGAAGACATTTATTTTCTTGTTGTTATTATATATAATATTATAATAAAAGCAAGAAATGAATATCTAAAAAAATAAGAGTGATTAAGATTGATTATATAAAATATAATATAATAAAATTAATGAATAAATATTTTCATTATAAAGACTAGTTATATTGATTAAAAAATTTAATTAATTCTAATTGATAAAATAGAATATAATAAAATAAAATCAAGAAATAATTGTTCTTATTAATGAAGATTAATTGTAATTGATTAAAAATCAATTTATGATTTAATTTGGAGGAAAATTAAAGAAGATGCTAAATGAACCCATAATAATTAATAAATTAATACTACAGAAAATATAATTTATTTACTAAAATTAATTTCGAATGTATTGTTGCATGTATTATTTTTTTCAATTATATTAGCATGAGACATTAATGCTTCGTTTGGTTTGAGAGAAAATACGAAGAAAGAAAACAGAGTACAGAGAAAAGGAGAAGATTTTGACATTTTCTGCGATTTGGATCAACAGAAAAAAGAGGAAAGAGAGAAAACAAACGCATGGGGCCTACAAAAAAATTTTCTCCGCAATACTAAGAAGAAAACTCAATAAATGAGGTAAACATGGTTAATTTATAATTATGTCATTCTCTACCCAGACTAACTCTTCTTGAATCCATACTCAAACAAAATTTAACACAACAACAAATAAAGTATGCTGCATTTGGGAATTTATAATGGTCAGCGTTATAGAAAGAAATAATAATGAGTGACAAAGGGATAAGGATAATAATGAGTGACAAAATTATATTTTTTATTATGTTCTTAAAATATTATATATTAATCAATTACAAATTTTTTATTTAAACATAATTGTAATTATATTTTATAATGTATGTAAATATTTACTAATTTAATTTTTAAAATTAATGTCTATTGTAATATATATATATATATATATATATATATATATATATATATATATATATATATATATTAGGGAGGATCAACTTATACTGTTAAGATTTTTTTCATCTAATGGTTATTTTTAATGAAATAATTCAACCATTAGTTAGAAAGTGGATCTAATTCATCTAATGGTTATTTTTAATGAAATAATCTCATCCCCCTCATAGTATATATATATCTCATGATGAAAGTGGATCTAATAGTTGAAAATGAAATAGTAAGTCAAAAAAACTTACATGATGTAAAATCGATCCCCCTCATATATATATATATATATATATATATATGAGGGATCGAACTACATCAAATGTAAGTTTTTTGACTTACACTCATTTTCAACCATTAGATCCACTTTCATCTAATTGGTTGAGATTATTTCATTAAAAGTAACTATTAGATAAACGTAGATCTAACATCTAAAAATGAATATAAGTAAAAAAAAACTTACATGATCCTCCCTATATATATATATATATATATATATATATAATATATATATATATAGAAGAATATATATGTCATTTTATATAATTATATATTATATATTTTTATTTTTTTACTTAATTCTCATTTTCTTTTTTTTCTTTTTCTCTTCATCCAAATAATAAGAGAGAAAATATATTTTTCTCTTCATTTTATCTTCTCTCTATTTTCTTTCTTTCTATTTTCTCTCTTCTCATTTTCTCTTCACATCCAAACAAAGGGTAAGTTAAAAAATAGTGGGGTTTTTCGACCTCTCTTTGTGCTAAAAAAAGTGAAGAAAAAAATACTAACAAATTATAATATAATAACATCAATTTAGGATATGTATTAGGATTTTGAACTTGACGCCATGGCTAGCACCATAAAAATAAGTTAATATAATCTTAGCCCTACTAGATAACTGGAAAATCTCCTTCATTCCGGATAGATAATGCCTATCTCCAAATATAAGGGAATAATGGGATAAAATCCCGTAAAAACTAGGAGTTGATATTTGTTAGGCAACTTATTAGCAAGTACCCATCTTTATATAAAGGAGGTAAATCTTAATGTACACATATTCTTCTATTCATTTTTGTTTTTTAATATCACCTCTAATTTAAGCATCAAAGTATTTTTTATGCACTCTATTATACATTGGAGCATCATCAATTCTCACTCATTATACTTAAAGGTTAAGTATGTCCTAGCTTAAATTCTGGAATAGAACACATCAGAATTAAAATTTCATTAATTTTAGCACCAAAATATTCTTATTAATTTAAGAATTTTAGTAACAAAATTTTCCTATTCATTTTTACCTCTTAGTATCACTTCTAATTTAAGCACCGAAGTATTTTTTTATGCACTCTATTGTGCATTAGAGCATCAGCCTTCACTAGTTATATTTAAATACTAAGTATGCCATAATTTAAACCCTGTAATAGAATACATTGAAATTAAAATTTTATTAATTTTAGCACCAAAATATTCCTGTTAATTTAAGATTATGGGCTAGTTTGAAAATTTTTCTAAAAAGTGTTTTTTTTTATGTAATATTCTTTAAAATGATCTTTTTAAAAAAGTAAAAACGATTTTATATTTGAATGCAATATTTAAAAAGATTTTTTTAATCCTTTTGAACAACTTCTCTACCTTCTTAAAGAAAGATCTTGAAGTACAAAAATCTATGTTAAAAAAAGACATAATTTATGCTTTTTTTTAGTGCTTCGTCTTTTTTTTTTTTTTTAAAGAAGCTCATCCAAGCATATTAACAAAATATAAAAATTACTTATTTTTTGAAAAATACTTTTTTATCCAAAATATCGCATCCAAACAAGCTTTAAATCAATTTAAGAAAGATTGATAATGAATAATTGAAAAGTCTAAATAAAAAATACAGATTGATAAAAAAAATAAATAAAAAAACATACAAGCCCTTTTTTTATAAAAAAACACTGATCAGAAAATTATAATATAATGAAATCAATTTAGGATATAATGTTACTTATTTTTTCGATTATATAAAATTATGTTATAATTTTTCAATTATGAGTTTTTCAATTATGTAAGATATTGACCATAAATTAAAGAATTAATGTTTAAATTTTGAAAAGATTGTTGTGACATTAAAAGAATTAAAAGGAAAGAAACTATTTTTTTTGATGAGTTCCTCATCGTGACAAAGTCAACCGAGATAACCATAATTTATATAATTTTATCTTTTTCTTATCACAAAATAATTTATACAATTTTAGTATATTTTTCATCATCATCACAAGATTAATTGAGGTAACCGTAATTAAGGGCGTAATGAGTGCTGATGGTTAAAATATTTAATATTATTATAATTATAATATATACACTACAGATTTAACCAAAATATAGGAAAAAACATTAGTTTGGGGACGTGGCCGCCCCTTATGCTGAACATAGTTTCGCTCCCACCTTAATTTATATTGTTTCATCTTCTTTTTTTGGTTACGGAAGAATTGAAATTCTGTTAAAAAAAGAGAATTGAAATTAGGATTAAAATATAGTTTTATTGATATTGATATTTATTTATAAATAATAAATAATTGGATATTAAATATAATTTTGCGATGAATGAATATGCAAATTCGGAATTCCCGCATACAAATCTTCTTCACTCGTCCACATTATCCATCCGCACAGAAACGACACCGTGTCCCAAACGGACATTGTCCGTTTATCAATTTTGTTTCTTTTGGTGGTGCGAGGAATGGCCACGTCAGTCGCATTCAACCTGCCTTTCTAGTTTCTAGTCTGAGTTATGATCGCATTCAGAGAGATAAACGAAGCAAGCCATGAAAAGCGAGTGAAGTTCATTGAGGTTTGTTTGAGTTTGAGGAGGCAAACAAAACACAAAAATGAGAAGAACCTGGTATCTTTTCTCTAAGTCCAAGGGACTCTTTGCTAGCCCAACTTCCAATTTCCGAGTCAATGCGTTTCGCTCTTATTCCGATCGCTCCCCCCTTCGCCATCAAAACCGTCCAGGTCCATCATCCCTATTTTCTCAATCTTTCACTTTTTCCCTTTTTCCCTTTTTCCCTTTTTCCCTTTTTCAATTTTAATTTTGAATCATGAACTTCCACGTTCTGTTTTTTTGGATTTTTTTTTTCAATTGAACTTAAATTATCTCAGGTTTCCAATTTTTTTTTTTTAAAATTTATAATGAATTTTCCATTTTGTTTTTGCATAAATTGTGGTCTTCCAGGGCCGCTTGTGCAGTACAGAAGTCTAGTTGAGCAAGGGAAGTTGCAGCATGATCCTTACCAAGAAAGTGTTGCTACAGAGCTTGAGAACTTGCTTGCAAGGTTGGAGCAGTATGAGAAAGATATGGAAGAATATCATGTAAATTTGGAATTGGATATTCTATTATTCATTTGTTGCACCAACTAGCATGTGTTTTAGTTATGGCTGCTTGGATTGTGTCTTTTACCTATGTGGTTTTTACACTTTCCATCACTCTTGGCAGGTAAATCTATCCAATTGGGAGAAGAATCGGGAGAATGAGCGGAGAAAGCTTCTCATGGAGGAAGCTGAGCTGCAGCAGAAAGAGGAGGATTGGTGGAAGCGAATGAACAATAAGCTTTCTGATAGATGGGCCTCCCGGTAAATTTTAAGTCAATTTAGCATGATTTTGATTCAACCTGATGCTGAAGCTGATATGATTTGACTGCTTCTGAGAATTGTTATTGAAACTTGCAATTTCAATTTTCAAATTCAGCTTGTGTTTCCTTATTTCAATTTTTGTTTCATTTCTTTTTCCAACTTCGTTACATTGTATTAAAACTACAAGTCTATTTTATGACTCAGGAAAAAACCAGAAAATATGGAGCCAGGGGTAGGAAAATGGGTGTCATATCTTAAACGTGAGAAGAAGTTGGATTCACTAGTTGGTCGCCGTCCAACTGTTCCTCCGGCCCCAAAAGGACTATACATATATGGCAATGTCGGCAGTGGTACATACCTTCTTTTATTTTTCTTTTTTTGGCTGAATGCTTATGTTTACCTGTAATGCAAACTTATATCAGCCCAATATGATTTATAGTTGTGGTATTGCATAAAGTTTCTGGTTGCTTCATTTATATCACCAGCCAGAGTAGATATAATTTCTTGCCTTGTGTAAGGAACAACTATGAGAAAATGAATGGAACAGTAAAGGAATTCTGAATAACACTCTCTGCACTAGTATTATTAAACAGTTTGAGTTTAATACAAGGGAAAATGACAAATCAGTAAGTCTTGAATTGCATAATGCGGAGGTACAAAGTAAAGAGTAACCAGAGGAAGAAGAAATCCAGAGAAAGGAAGAGTAAGAGAGAGAGATAACAACACAATTCACACCCCCTCATTCCCTCACTCTGATCCTATATGCACTAGCTGAGTGCACGTAATCCGTTAGCCTTGAGTTAGTTACTCTCAGCCTAGAACTTTTCCACTCCTGAATTTGTGGATCTTTGGCCATGTGGCCTGCAACATCAGCTTTGATGACGTGTCCCTGATCACTTGCATTTGCCACTTCATCCTCCAACCTGTCTTCCACATCAACAAGATTCCTAACATTACTCCCCCCATTAAGACAAACCCTGTCCTCAAGGTTTAAAGTTTGGGAAATTTTCCTGTAAGGCTTCTGCATCTTCCCAAGTAGCTTCAGCAGTGGTTAAGCCTTCCCATTGAATCAGTAATTGTGGAGTCTACTGAGTACCCTGTAGTATAGTTCTGGATTGCAGCACTTTAATTGGTTGTAAAACTGGACCTTTTTCCTCGGTAATCAAGGGTAATGGAATAAACTGATGTGCATGATCTCCTTTATACAACTTTAACAAGGAAATGGAATACATGGTGAATTTTTGCAGTAGGGGGTAAGAGCAACTTGTAAGCTACTGGACCGACTTTTTCAATGACAGGGAAAGGACCAAAATATCTCAAGCTAAGCTTCTGATTTTTCCTTAGAGCAACTGAGTGTTGCCTGTATGGTTGTAGTTTGATCAATACCAAATCACCCACTTTGAATTGTACATCTTGTCTTTTCTTGTCAGCCTGCAACTTCATTTGTTGTCGAGCTTTCAGTAAATTGCCTTTTAGTTGAGTCAGTAAAGAGTCTCTTTGCTGCAATAATTGTTGTAAGGAAGGAGGGTCCTTGGGGCCTGAATTGTACTTAGGTAAGGCTGTTGGCTCTCTTCCATACATAGCCTGGAAGGGTGTGATGCCCAAACTGGAATGAAAGGATGTATTATACCAGAATTCAGCCCAAGGTAGTAATTTAAACCAGGACTTTGGGTTATGAAAAGCAAAACATCTTAAGTACATCTCCAGGCATCGATTTAAAGCTTCTAACTGGCCATCACTCTGTGGATGGTATGCAGAATTCATAGCCAGGGTAGTTCCATGCAGTTTAAACAAGTGTTGCCAAAAAGAACTTGTGAAAACCTTGTCCCTGTCAGACACAATCGTTTTTGGTATTCCATGAAGCTTAACAATATTGCTCATAAAAATTTCAGCTACTTGTTTGCTAGAGTAATCTGATTTTAAAGCAGAAAAATGGGCATTCTTTGACAATCTATCCACCACTACTAGGATGACAGTATAACCAAATGAAAAGGACAGACCTGTGATAAAATCCATAGCTAGGTCCTCCCAAATCTGATTAGGTATAAGCAGGGGTTGTAGAAGACCAGCTTGCATAGAGGTTTCAGTTTTGGCCTCCTGACTCACTTGGCACTGTTGCACTAATTGTTTGATATCAGCTTTCATTCCCTTCCAATAAAATTGTCGTGTAATTCTAGCCATGGTTCTAGTTATTCCAGCATGTCCTCCTATAGGGGAAGCATGGTTCTCGGTTAAAATCTGCTGAATCAGTATTGATTTGTTAGGCACAACCAATCTGCCTTTCTAGTATAATAACTTGTCATGCACTGCATAATTAAGGTCTGGTGGTTTATTTGCTTCACACAATTTTCTTAGTTCACCAAGCTGTGAATCTTCAGTTATGGCTGTTTTCAGTTCCTGAATTAAATTCCACTGTGGTTCTGACCAAGCCATGAAGAATGATCTAAACAAGGCATCTGCTGGTAAGTTCTCTCTGCCTGTTTTATATTCAATTTTGAAATCATACCCTAAGAATTTGGGCAGCCAAGCTTGTTGCTCAGGTATTTGTAGTGACTGATCAGTGAAACTTTTCAAACTATTTTGATCTGTCCTGGTAATAAATGGGTGTCCCAAGAGATAGTGTCTAAATTTGGCCAATGATTCTGTAATAGCATATAATTCTCTAGAATAGGCTAACTGTTTTTGCATTCTAGGAGATAGTTTCTTAGAAAAATATGCAATAGGATGGTTGGATTGGCTTAAAATTGCCCCAATACCTGTCCCTGAAGCATCATTTGTATAAAGGGCTGGGAGAAATTGGATAAGGCCAGCACAGGAGCTTCAGTAATTGCCTTTTTTCATTGATCAAAGGCTTGTGTGGCTGTGTCATTCCAACAAAAGCTATCCTTCTTGAGCAAATTGGTGAGAGGGGCTGCTATACATGCATAACTCTTGATAAATCTTCTGTAGTAGCGAGCTAAACCAAGGAATCCTCTTAGAGACTCAAGGGCGGTAGGTAGTGGCCAGTCCAAAACAGCTTGCACCTTGCTTTTATCCATTGCCACACCAGACCCTGACACTGTATGTCCCAAGTAATCAACCTGTTTCAGCCCAAAAGTGCATTTTGACAATTTTGCATACAATGAGTGCTGCTGTAAAATAGATAAAACAACCTCCAAATGGTGTAAATGCTTTGGCCAAGATGTACTATATACCAAAATGTCATCAAAGAAAACTAGAACTGATTTTCTTAACAGCCCTTGAAAAATGTGATTCATCAAACTTTGGAAGGTTGCAAGGGCATTAGTGAGCCCGAATGGCATGACCAGCCACTCATAATGACCTTGATGAGTTCTAAAAGTAATTTTCTGCCTATCTTCAGGTTTGACCAGAATTTGGTGATAACCAGATCTTAAATCTAGTTTAGAAAAATATTGTGCCTAAACAACTCATCTAATAATTCATCCACAGTAGGTATAGGGAAACTGTCCTTGATTGTGATGGCATTCAATGCCCTATAATCAGTACAAAATCTCCAAGTGCCATCTTTTTTCTTAACCAACAGTATTGGAGAAGAAAAAGGACTTGTACTGGTTTGGATAATACCTTCCTCTAACATCTTAGAAACCATTTTCTCAATTTGTTCCTTCTGACTGTGGGGGTACCTATAAGGCTTAACTCTAACAGGATTGCTGCCCTCGAGTAGAGGAATGGAGTGATTCTGTGCTCTATCTGGAGGTAAGCCAGAGGGTTTTGTCAAAAGCCTGCTTGTAAGTGTGCAGTAGCAATGCTAGTTCTGGTTCTATATCCATTGGAAGATCTAACAACTGATCTGCTGGAGTGTGAGGCTGTTGTAACTGAAGGGTAAACATTTATGAGATTGCACTAGTTACCTGCATTCTCTTAATGTGATGCAGAGTTGCTTGTGTAGGTAATTTGGGTTTGTCCCCATGAAGAGTGATGAATTGACCATTTAAATATAATTTAATGGTCAATGCTGAGTAGTCAGCTACATGTGGTCCAAGAGTAGCTAACCATGAGGCTCCCAAGATCAATTTTGCTCTAGCTATTGGCAAGAGATAAACAGGCAATTGAAGTGTGTGACCTTGAATTCCAACTTTCAAGTCTTGAACCAATCCTTCAACTATCATTGAATTCCATTTCCAACCAGCACTTTAAATTGAGAGGCAGGCTCAATAGGCAGTTTCAAGAAGTGTGCCAACCTAGGTTGTAGGAAGTTGTTACAATTGCCACTATCTAATAAAATCTGCAAAGTAACTCCATTGATTTGGCTCTAAAATCTCATGGTTCCCACACCATTAGCATCCTTAAGTGCATTGTAAGACAAATGATGGTCCAAGGCAACAGTGGTTTGGTCAGGTGGTTCAGGTTCAATATCAAGTTCATAATTATGGTCTTCATTGGTTTGTAGGATCATGAGGTTCTTATTATAACACCTATGGTTAAATGAAAATTTTTCATCACAGGTATAACATAATCCTTTTTCTCTTCTAAGTTGCATTTCAGCAGGTGACATTTTTTTTTTATATTTGGATACTTAGGTGGCTGGTTGAATGGTTTATAGGGAGGTGATGGCAATAAAGGAGAAGGGAGCTGTTTTTGGTGAAGTGGTTTGTGTTTGATGAATAATTCTGTGGTCTATTGATACTGGATAGGTAGGTAGGTTTTGGTTTAGGTGTATACTTCTCTTCAAATAATCGAGCCAAGGAGACAGCTCTCAGTAGTGTAGTTGGAGTTTGAGCTAGCACATCCCTCCTAATATCAGTTTTTAAACCACTGAGAAAGCAATCCAGCAGGGCATCAAAGCTTAAACCATACACTCTATTGGCCAAAGAAGTAAACTCCACATAGTAATCATTTACAGTCCCAGTTTGAGTCAATTTAAACAAAGTGGAATGGGGGCACTCAAATGGGGAAGGACCAAATTCAAGCTCTAAAGCTCTTGTAAAACCAATCCAAGACTGGAGTGGATTACTCTTGCTCATCATTTGGAACCAAGGGAATACTTCCTTGTCCAAATGAATCGCAGCTATGGTCAATCTTTGCTCATCTGGAGTATTGTAATAATAAAAAAATTGTTGCGCTTTGAAAATCCATTGCAGCACGTCAGTCCCATCGAATCTCGAAAAATCGAGCTTAACGTTCCTTACCTGAAATGGTTGAAAAACCACCTCATCCAAACTTGAGCTCGAACCACCAACTGGTTTATTGTGATCCCTTGCTTCTAGAGCTGCTTCAATCTTGTCAAAACGATCTAAGTACTCTGCACGCTGTTTGGAGTACTCAGAATCTCATTTCTCCATCAATTCCAGTAGCCTCTTCATATCAGCTTGCAGCTCCTTTAGTCTTGTACTCTCAACCATGGTGGAAGAATGAAAGCACCAAAATGTAAGGAACAACTATGAGAAAATGAATGGAACAGTAAAGGAATTCTGAATAACACTCTCTGCACTAGTATTATTAAACAGTGTGAGTTTAATACAAGGGAAAATGGCAAATCAGTAAGTATCGAATTGCATAATGCAGAGGTACAAAGTAAAGAGTAACCAAAGGAAGAAGAAATCTAGAGAAAGGAAAGAGTAAGAGAGAGAGATAGCAGCACAATTCACACATTTCACACCCCCTCATTCCCTCACTCTGATCCTATATGCACTAGCTCAGTGCACGTAATCCGTTAGCCTTGAGTTAGTTACTCTCAGCCTAGAACTTCTCCTCCACTCCTAAATTTGCGAATGGCCATGTGGCCTGCAACATCAGCTTTGATGACGTGTCCCTGATCACCTGCATTTGCCACTTCATCCTCCAACCTGTCGTCCACATCAGCAAGCTTCCTAGCACCTTGGTTCTCTTTATAACCTTATTTTGTAAGTTTTTATTTTTATTTTTCTTCTAATGATTTTGCTCGCATTTCTAATGCTGAAGGGAAGACAATGCTGATGGACATGTTTTATAGTGCCACTGAAGGAATTGTTAAGCATCGAAGAAGATATCACTTTCATGAGGTGCGTCTTTCACTATGCTTATAGGCATTACCTGGATACTTATGGTCATATTGACATAGATGTCATCTATGTTGTTTTCTGGAATATATGTACCATCTTTCTTTAGTCAGATCATCATCACATGTCGTGAGCTTGGTGCTAAAAGAGAGAAACTTTCTCCATCCATATGCAGGCCATGCTTAGAATAAATGAACATATGCACAAAATATGGAAGAATCAAATGGAAGAGAAGCCTTTGCAGTTGAGCATTGCTGGTTGGATTATGAATCTTCCCTTTGACACAAAAGCTAAGGAGTGGCTGGCTGCAGAAGAAAGATACAAGCAAGAAGTACAGATGAAAAACATTCTTCCTGCTGTAGCAGATAAGTTTTTTCTGGATCGAGAAGAGGATGAAAAGGGAGCTAGCATTTTGTGCTTCGACGAGATACAGGTAAGAAAAACTCTTCAATTGTGTTATAATGGATTCTCCATATATGTATCCTAAATTATAGTTTCCATACAACTACCCATCATTATTCATTTAATTACTTGGGGTTGGGGACTATAACGGATGTAATGGATTATTTTCTTATGTAATAATCTGTTTGGGTTTCTCAGTGAACAATGGGTGTGTCCTTCCTACTTGGAGCAGTTTTTCATGATTCATTTGAAAGGTGTTATGAATATTAGTGTGATAAATATGTGAGGGTACACTAGTCTTTGTGTATTTCATAATTACTCCCTGTACACTATATATACACATCACTACAATTGTATTATGGCCTGTAAATTCTTTTCTTACTTTGTCTCGTACTCATAATATGGTATCATAGAGCCTATTTTTTTCCTCCCTTTTCTCATTTTTATTTTAAACAGAAACTGTAAGTTATTTTTTTCTTCCTCTTTTTTTTTTTTTTTCCTTTTTCGTTTTCTCTTTCTCACCGCCCCTTACCTCTCCCTGTACCCCTTCCCCTTCTTGTAATTTCTCCAGCATAAGGTTCGCTGCTGGACGACCACCCAGTGGCCTGCGTCGACCTGTGTTTTCGAAACAGAGTGGGTTTGCGTCCTGACAGCTGTGGGGTGGATTTGCTGCACGCGGGCGGCCACGATCTGGCTTGGGTGCGCTTCCGTTGAGGGTTCCAGTGCGTTTGATGTGGTTCCTGTGGGGTTTGTGCTGGTCGATGGTTCTCCGGTTGGTTGTGATAGTTTTCCAGCCGGTGGTGGTGATTCTGGCTTTGCTGTTTGGTGTCTGACCTCGTTTTGGGTTCGATTTTAGTGTTTGGCTCGTTTTGTGGGTGGTTTTGGAGGTTTCTGATATGCTGAGAGCTGTTTTCTGGTGATGTGTGACATTCTAATGCTGGTTACATACGTGCCTAGTGGTTCTAATCTGATTGGGTGCATTCTCTCTTCTGTTTGGGGCTAATTGGAGGGTCCTTCTTTTAGTTTTCTCATGCTATTCTTCTCTTGGTTCTGTTTTGTATGTGGTTTTGGGGACTATGGCGGATAATGCTGGAGAAACAGTCGACAATAGTGCGGGGATCACAAAGGTAGAGGCTTTCCCCAACCATAAGATTGAGATCATTACTACCTCTAAAATCATTGATCGCATCTTGACTAGTCGGGAGAATTACCTCCACTGGCGACACACCATTGAGCATTATTTGAAGAGTGTTGACAAGCTAGCTCATCTCTCTAATGTGCCTCCCAATGAACATGATCTTGTGGCGAGGTAGTGGTGGCTTCTGGAGGATTATAAGCTGTATAATCAGATTGAGAAAACAGTGTTTGAATCCGTTTGAGTTGCAACTAATCATTCGGATACTGTTCAAGACCTGATGAACTAAGTTAAAGTGAATCTGAATATTTTTATGTGTATTATTGCAATATGAGACTATAAAATATATACACTTGACTACAAGCTAGAACATTAATTATCTATGTTAAGTCCTAGAAGTGTAAGTACAATGCATACATAGATACAATGAATAGAACTCCACCGTCCACTAATTATGATTATAATCAACACTCCCCCTCAAGCTAGAGCATATATGTCTTATGCAACCGGCTTGTCACATATGTATGCTATCCTAGGTCCCCGTAAGGACTTAGTCATCATGTCTGCTAGTTAATCTTTAGTACCCACAAAAGAAGTCTTAATGATGCCTGAGAGGATCTTTTCTCTAATGAAGTGACAATCAACTTCTATATGTTTAGTCCTTTCATGAAAAATTAGATTTGAAGAGAGATACAAGGCTGATTGGTTATCACAAGCAAGTTCCATAGGACCTATCTCACAAAACTTCAACTCTTGGAGCAAATATTTTAGCCACAAGAGTTCGCAAGTAGTATTAGCCATAGCACGATACTCTGCTTCTGTGCTCGATCTTGCAACAACAGTCAGCTTCTTGCTTTTCCATGAAATCAAGTTACCTCCAATAAGCATACAGTAGCCTGAAGTGGACCTCCTATCACTAGCATCACCTGCCCAATCTGCATCTGTATATCCAATGATATTAGTATGACCCCTGTCCATATAAACAAGCCCTTTACCAGGTGATCCCTTGATGTATCTTAGGATCCGAACAACTGCATTCCAATGACTATCACATGGTGAGTTGAGAAACTAACTCACAACACCGACAGAAAAAGCAAGGTCTGGTCGAGTCATGGTGAGATAATTTAACTTTCTAACTAATGTTCTATATCTTCCTGGGTCAGGATAGGGCTCCCCCTAATTAGGTAGAAGCTTCACATTTGGGTCCATAGGAGTATCAGCAGGTTTACAATCAAGCATCCCTCTTTCTTCCAGAATATCAAGGACATATTTCCTTTGAGAAATAGCAACACATGTTCTTGATTGGGCTACTTCAATCCCAAGAAAGTATCGCAATCGGCCAAGATCTTTAGTTTTTGTTGTAATATATCAGCATTAATATCAGATATGTATAGATATGATTTTATTCTTGTTTTTATTAGGGCTGATTTTTCTCCCTTATTTTTGGGATAGCAATCAATAGCATTAGCCTATATATTGTAACCTTCTCTGTACACAATTTTTCAAGGAATAATACAGTGTTGTTAATAGCGGATGGCGGTCCATGGCGGAAAGCCAAAAATCCGCCATACAAAATGGCGGATGGCGGTTATAAAATGGCGGAAGCATAGCGGTTGATTAAAAAAATAAAATATATAAAAAAAAAAATACAAAAAAAAATCTGCTAAATATAATAAATAATAACAACTAATAACATACACCAAGAACAATAAAACTACAAATATATTCCATCAAATAAAATTCATCAAAAGTATCACAATTCAAAAGCATAAGGAAAAATCATAACTGTCACAACTCATAACTCAATCATTAAAATAATCAAAGTCTCATAAGTCATACATAACATAAGTAATTAAGCAAAAAAAATGACACTATCAACAAGTTCAAGACAAGATACAATCACACAAGAATAAGTTAAAAATCTATGTGTCCCCCCTCCTCCTCCTCAGCTCCTCCACATCAATATAATCATCATTGTCGGTGTCAGATAGTGAGGCATATCCCTCAGGTTCTTCTCCTTCTGAATCCTCAAAATCAATTTCTTGTAATTCTTCTTCCAACTCCTCAATGTGGTCTTCAAATTCCAATTCTTCGTCATCTTCAACTTCAACCACTTTCTCTTTTCCTCTTTTGGTTGAAGATGCACTTGTTGAACCTTTCTTGGTCTTAGAAACTCTTGCAGGTTCTTTGTGCTTGAACCACTTGCGGTTCCTTTCTTTTTTAGTTTGACGCCTAGTATATGTTCTAGGCTCTCCAACCCCGAAGCCCTATAAACAGCTTCCCAATTAAGGCCATCATCATCCTCAAAAACCCTCTCATTCGCAAACATCATCATCATCACCATCCATCTCTCCAAGTAGCCATTCATTACACTCATCAATATCATCGAGTGAGATTGGGTCAATTTCATCCCTAAGATTGTATCTTCGGTTGAGTGCTTGATTATATTTGACATACACTAAGTTGTGCAATCTTTTATGCTCAAGCCTATTTCTTTTCTTAGAATGAATCTGCAACATTAAGATAAGCAATTAAAAAGTGTTAATAATTATAAGAAAGTATTGATTATTATTGAGGATTTGAGGTAGACCAAAATGAAAGCAATTTGATAATTACTTGCTCAAACACACTCCAATTACGTTCACATCCCGATGCACTTTGCATGTCAAGCTCAAGATCTTAATAGCTAGTTTCTGCAAATTTGGAGCTGACTGTCCATACATTCGCCACCATTGAGCTACAAAGCCAAAGATATTTTGTTAAGCAAATGACTTAAATTTTAAAAGTTAGAAGAACTTAGAACTCAACTTACTTAGAAGACTAGAAGTTCTATTCTTAGTTTCTCACCTATGCAATGGCTTTCCTCCGTAATATTGCAAAGTTATTTCCAAACATACCACTAGCACTTTATAAATTGGTAACTCCAAGAGTATCTTCTTTTCACCTCTTGAGTTGGCACCAACTTCTCAATGCATGCATACAATCCATTTGTAACCTCAAAGTCATATTCTATGTCGGGATTGTCATAGAAGAATTGCAGGTTTAAAAAGTGACCAGCCGCATGTAATGGACGATGAAGTTGGCAAGTCCACCTCTTATCAATGATTTCAAAAACCTCTTTGTATTTGCTTTCATTATTTTTGAAAGACTTGATAATGGCTTCTTTTGCCTTGTCCATTGCTTCATAAACATAACCCATGGTGGCTTTTTCTCACTATCAACAAGGAACAAGAGGAGCCATCACTTTGAGTATAAACACCACATTATTCCAAAAAGCCGATAAGTACGATTCTTGTTGCTTCCTCCCCTTAGCCTTCATAGACAACTTGTTTCTTACCCAATCATCCGAGGTAAACATCCTTCTAAGATTTGCTTTCTCTTTATGAATCCTTTCCAATGATAGAAAGGATGTTGCAAATCGGGTTACTGCATGCCTCACCAATTCCCTCTTGTTTGTAAAGTACCTCAACAAACTCAAGGTACTTGAATGGCTATAGATGAAGCCAACAAGAGAGATTCCCCTTTGAATTGTCTTCTTTATCAAAGGAAGCTTACCAATGTCTTCCAAAATCAAGTCTATGCAATGGGCTGCACAAGGGGTCCAATAAAGATGTGGTCTTTTTTCTTCCAACAACTTACCTAGCTAGAACATAGTTGCTTCCATTGTCCGTTATAACTTGGACAACCTTTTCCTCTCCAATCTCCTCCACAATAGAGTCAAGCAACTCAAATAATTTCTCACCGGTCTTCACAAAGTTAGACCCATCAATAGACTTCACGAACATTGTCCCGGCGGGAGAGTTGACCAAAAAATTGATCAAGCATCTTTGCTTCCTATCAGTCCAAGCATCCGACATAATAGAGCAGCCAAAACTTGCTCATTGTTGCTTTTGACCCTTCAACAAATTTTCGGTGTACACCAACTCCTTGTTGAGGAGTGGAACTCTTATGTCATGATAGCTTGGAACTCGCAAATGTGGTCCGAAGCTTCCAATGGCTGCAACCATGTCATGAAAGCTTTGCAATTTGATCATGTTAAACGACAACCCAGCTTGGTACCAAAACCGAGCTATATATTGATGGACTCTTGCTTGTAGCTTCTTTATCACATGCCTCTCTAATGCTTGCTTGCCTCAACCTCTCTTTCTTATTTTTTCCAATTGCAGTTTCTGGTTTTCTAAAAACAGATCAATAGGGCCCTTCAAAGTACCCTTACCCGTACTCCCCTCCTACTTGCAGATGCAGGTGCAGTGCGGTGGTGTATCTCTAAACTCATATGCTTCATCCATTGCACGTTCTTCATCACTATCACCATCAAGATCAAGAATATCTTGCATTTGTAATTTGTGATTTTGAATTGCAAAGAATTGCTTCACTCTCTTGCTTCTTTTTATCTTTCAAATATCCCCATAACTCTTCTCTAACTTCCTTTGGACATTTAGAGCAAGCTGCAACATTGCCTTTCTTCCCCATTAGATGCTCTTTTGCTCTAGTGATTCCTCCCCTTGTGACTTTACCACAAAAATTGCACACACAATTGTTGGTATCATTTTCAAAGCAAGTCGGGTGGCAATATTTCCACCCGTGGTCTCATCCCTATTATTATTAGCAACGACCTTGAAGTGTTAGAGGAGGTTTCACTTTGTCCACGAGATGCCATTGATCTAGGTTAGGTCCTAGAAATGAAAATAAAACAGAGACTTAGATAGGAATAGCATCATAGGAAAGAAAAATAAAGTGCAACAATTAAGAAGTGTAAAACAGAGAGTTGATACCGTAAAACCCAAAATGGAGAGAAGTGAAAAATCCAAAATGAAAAAAAAAAAAAACTGAATGTCATTCACGAGAATGACAAGCAATGTAACAATGAACATACGAAAAAAAAAAAGCTGAATGTCATTCACGAGAATGACAAACAAAACAATGAACATACGAAAAAAAACGAATGTCATTCACAAGAATGACGAACAATGAACATAGTTTGAGAATAGAGAACAAAAAAAAATAAAGAAAGAAGTGAAGATTGAAGAAAGAAGAAGAAGTGAGGTTTGAGAAGTGAAGATTGAAGAAAGAAGAAGTGAGGTGAGAAGTGAGACGTGAGAACAGAACAGAGAGAGACAGGGAGCTGAGATTCTGAGAAGGATGTTCTCACATTACCTCGCCGGAGAAGGTCGTCGGTCGCCGGAGGTCACGCCGCTCAGTCGCCGGAGTTGATGGAGGAGAACGATGGATGGGAGTGGGAGGACGTCGAGAGGTAGAGAGGCCTTCGTAGAGAGGCGTAAGTGCCTTCGAATGAAATGGGTTAGGGATTTAGTAAATCCCTCCCGAAAAGCCCAAAATGCCCCTTAAAGAAGTGCCGAAACCGCTATTTCAGAATGGGGCGCCATAACCGCCATGGCGCCATGACCGTGGCGGCCGCACCCGAACGAGGCGGAATCCGCAACTCGGCAACTAGCGAATGGCGGATTCCGGGAATTCCGCCACCGCAATTCGCCATGGCGCCGCCATGGCCGCCATTTAACAACACTGGAATAATATTCATACATTCTATATGGTATCAGCAGCCTCGGTCGATCCTAGGGCTTGCCTTTGTTTTTCCTTTCGTTGAGCAGCCTTATTGCTATCTCCTATTGTAGCCTTACTGCTGCCTGAGTCTTCAAACCACCACCCGCCACCTGCTGCTGCCTTTTTTTGCCTCACCGCCCCCGCCGGCCTGCTTGTCGGCGTTTTTCAGGCCACCTCCGAAAAGCCCACCCCAAACCGACCAGCCACGCGCCGCCACGTGCAGTCCACATGCCGCCGCACTCTACGCGCGTGAGAGCCACACGCCGCCCTCCACACCGCCGTTCACCGCGCGACCACTTCCGTTCTGCTCGTCGGCTCCTCCCCGTTCCTTTCTGACTGTTTTCGGGTCCAACCGGAATGTCTACAGTAGACACCCTGTCCTCCACCATCACTACAACGCCTCAGGTTGCCGTTGCAGCACTGAATCCCCATGATCTTCTTGTTTTACACTCTTCTTATCACCTCAATGGTAAGAATTATCTCCAATGGGCCTAGGTTATTCGCACCACTCTCAAGGGTCGTCGGAAGTTGTCACACATTGTCGGGGATCCTCCGAAGGCTGATGACCCACAGTTTGGAATTTGGGATGATGAAGATTCTTTGATTATGACTTGGCTATGGAACTCTATGACACCAGATATCAGTAAGAATTGTATGTTTTTTACTTCTGCACGTGAAATTTGGGATAGTTTGAGTCAAACCTATTCTATGAAACAAGATATTGCTGCGTGTTATGAATTAGAAAACACAATTTTTAATACCAAGCAAGGATCTCTTTCTGTCACTGATTATTATGGTACTCTGAATGGTTTATGGATTGAGCTGGATCAAAACCAGGATTTAAAGATGAAATGCATTGAGGATTCTGCTACTTTAACCAAGTTTATTGAGCGCGGACGGGTCTTTAAGTTTCTCTCTGGGTTGAATTCTGAGTATGATCCTATTCAGGTTCAGATTTTAGGTAAGGACAAGCTTCCTTCTCTCTCCGAGGTGTTTTACACAGTTAGGGGAGAAGAGAGTCGTCGGGCTGTCATGTTGAATAATAGTAATTCAAGTGATGATTCTGCTTTGGCCACCGGCAAAGGTCCTATTGGTGGGTTATCATCTGAAAGGCCTGGATCATCCTCTTGGAAGTCGTCCGCCAAACGTGACGAGCGCTGGTGTCCTTTTTGCAAGAAGGCTGGTCATACTAAGGACACTTGTTTTAAATTCCATGGCAGAGACAAGGTTCTTGGACGCTCTGGGGGGGGTTTAAAGGCAGTCAACAAAGGCAAGTTAATCAAACAATGTCCGACTTGGTTATTGAGGGTGAAGAGTTATCTGCACCACCATCTGGGGAGGCAATTCCGGCGCTTAGTAAAGCTGAGTTGGATCGTTTGCGCACTCTCTTGGATTCTATGAGTAAGCCTTCTGGCACTTGTTCTCTAACCATGACTGGTAAGAATTTCAGTTCTTTTTCCTTTAATGTTTCTAGTACTGTATTTGAGGATATCTGGATTATTGGCTCTAGTGCTACTGATCATATGACCCCTCATCCCTCATATTTTTCCGCTTACTCTAAATTATCTGGTAAGCATCACATCACGGTTGCTAGTGGCTCCCATGTCCCTGTTTCAGGATGTGGTACTATTTCACTTCAACCTTCCCTTCCTTTACATAATGTGCTTCATGTCCCTCATTTGTCAAATAACCTTATTTCTATTCATAAGCTTACCACAGATTTAAACTGTACAGTGACCTTCTTTCCCTCTCATTGTGTGTTTCAGGATCTTACCTCGGGGAAGACGATTGGGGTTGCTAAGGAACAGGGAGGGCTATATGTTCTACATCGGACTCATGGTAGTACTAGTCAGACGGTGTCCACATCCAGTCATGCGACAAGTACAGATTCCACTGCATCTCAGATATGGCTTCACCACAAACGCCTTGGTCATCCTCCTTTCAGTCTTATTAGGTCATTATTTCCACAATTGTTTAAAAATGAGTCTGTTGAGTCTTTTCTTTGTGATGTTTGTCAGTTTGCGAAACACCATCGCACAACTTTTTCTCCAAGTAATAATAAAAATATTGAACCTTTTGATCTTATTCATTTTGATGTGTGGGGCCCTTCCTCTAATTCTAATATATTTGGTACAAAATGGTTTGTTTCATTTATTGATGACTGCAGTAGGGTCATATGGATATTTCTTATGAAGGATAAATCTGAAGTGTTTCAAATATTCTTAAATTTCTATCGCATGGTTCAAACCCAGTTTGGAAAATCTATAAAACGGTTACGATCTGATAATGACAAGGAATATGTGAATCAACATTTCACAAAATTCAATAAAGAACATGGTGTGTTACATGAGTTAACTTGTGTTGATACCCCCCAACAAAATGGAGTTGCAGAAAGGAAGAACCGTCATCTCCTAGAAATTGCAAGGGCTCTTCTATTCCAAATGTCTGTCCCTAAGTCTTATTGGGGGGAAGCTGTCTTAACTATAGCATACTTGATAAACAGATTGCCCTCCCGTGTCTTGGATGGTCTTAGTCTTGTGCAACTTATGACTTCCTTCTTCCCTTCCATTCCTACCATGAAGAATCTCCTGTGTCGTGTCTTTGGTTGTGTTGCCTTTGTTCATATCCATAGTCAATATCGTGGTAAGTTGGATCCTAGGGCTGTCAAATGTATCTTCATAGGGTATGCACCAGACAAAAAAGGGTACAAATGTTATCATCCTCAAAGTCGTCGTGTCTATGTCTCCATGGATGTCACTTTTCATGAATCTGAGTCTTTTCACCTTCGTCCTCAGCTTCAGGGGGAGAGTGGTCAAGAAGCTGAGTCTCTTGAGTCATCTTTTGTTCCTCTTCTGGCTGAATCTATTGAGTCATCTGTCCCTCCTCTGATGAAGGATGTGGCATCATCTTCTGGTACTTCAGAGACACCTAAAGAATCAGTATTTGTTCCTATAGATCGATACAAGCAAGTGTACTATCGGAAAAAACCCAACCTGGTCCAACAGCAACTTCAGTCGCCCGAACCAGAGGTAAGCATTCCTGATTCTGAGCCTTTGAATAGTTCTTTGCATGATATTTGTGAACCTAACCCTGATGACTTGCTAATAGCCTTAAGAAAAGCCAGAAGAACTTGTGCAAAATACCTTATATCTCAGTTTGTGTCCATTAAAAACCTATCAGTACAGCATCGGAGTTTTATTTCAGCAATTGATTCTACCAGAGTCCCCACTTCAGTACAAGAAGCATTAATGGATAAGAATTGGGTTCAAGCCATGCGTGAAGAAATGAGTGCTTTGAACAAGAATGAGACCTGGGAAATTGTTGAGAAGCCGAAGGACAAAAGGATAGTTGGGTGCAGATGGATTTACACAGTGAAATATCGATCTGATAGTACTCTAGACCGGTATAAAGCAAGGCTGGTTGCAAAAGGGTACACTTAGATATATGGGATTGATTATGAGGAAACATTTGCCCCAGTAGCAAAGATGAACACAGTCAGGATCATTCTCTCCTTGGCAGCACACTTTGGATGGGACTTGCACCAATTTGATGTTAAAAATGCTTTTCTCCATGGGAATTTGCAAGAGGAAGTATATATGGACATCCCACCAGGATATGGACCTACCGGTGGAGGGAATATGGTGTGCAAGTTAAGGAAGGCCTTATATGGATTCAAGCAGTCTCCTCGTGCTTGGTTTGGGAGGTTCACCAATGCTATGGTGTCCCTAGGTTATAGGCAGAGCTAGGGAGATCATACCCTCTTTATAAAACATTCCAAAGAAGGCAAGCTTACACTTCTTCTGGTTTATGTTGATGACATGATCATTGCCGGTGATGATGAGGTTGAGAAACAGGTCCTAAAAGAAAAACTAGTGCACAGTTTGAAATGAAGGACTTGGGGAAGCTGAAGTACTTCCTTGGGATGGAGGTTGCCTACTCCAAACAAGGCATCTTTATTTCCCAAAGGAAATATGTCCTGAATCTTCTTAAGGAAACAGGTAAGCTAGGTTGCAAAACCACAGGGACACCTATTGAACAAAACCACAGGATTGGAAACAATGAGGAGAGCCCAAGGGTGGATAAGACACAATATTAGAGACTTGTGGGAAAACTGATATATTTGTCTCACACCAGACCAGACATGGCCTATGCTGTCAGTGTGGTTAGCCAGTTCATGCATGATCCTCGTGAGAGACATATGCTAGCTGTGAATAAAATTCTCTAGTATTTGAAGACAAGCCCGGGAAAAGGACTTCTATTTCGAAAAGAACAAACATTGACCATTGAAACCTATACAGATGCAGATTATGCCGGGTCAGTTATCGACAGGCGGTCAACCTCAGGTTACTGCATGTTTTTAGGAGGAAACTTGGTGACTTGGAGAAGTAAGAAACAGAATGTAGTTGCAAGGTCAAGTGCAGAGGCTGAATTTTGAGCTATGGCACAAGGAATTTGTGAACTGTTATGGATGAGAATCATACTCGATGATCTCCGAATAAAGTATGAAGCTCCTATGAGGTTACTGTGTGATAGCAAGTCGGCAATCAGCATTGCTTATAACCCGGTTCAACATGATCGGACAATGCATATAGAGATTGACCGCCATTTTATCAAGGAAAAATTAGATGATGGCCTTATAACTACAGAGTACGTCCCTTCAGAGCACCAATTAGCAGATGTTTTCACCAAGAGGCTTCCCACAGAGCGATTTCAAAGTCTTACTTGCAAGCTGAGAATAATAGATATTCACTCACCAGCTTGAGGGGGAGTGTTGTAATATATCAGCATTAATATCAGATATGTACAGATATGATTTTATTCTTATTTTTATTAGGGCTGATTTTTCTCCCTTATTTTTAGGATAGCAATCAATAGCATTAGTCTATATATTGTAACCTTCTCTGTACACAATTTTTCAAGGAATAATAATATTCATACATTCTATAGTTTTAAAATGTTTAAACAGGTATTGCTTCAATTGCTTAATGCCTTCTTGGTCATCACCTGTAATGACAATATCATCCATATACACCACAAGATAAATAAGTTTATTCAACGGTGAGCATTTAAAGAATACAGAATGGTCTACCTTGCAACGAATCATGCCAAACCGCTGAATAACTTTACTAAACTTCCCAAACCAAGCGCGAGGTGACTGTTTTAAGCCATATAAAGACTTTTGTAGCGGTAAACAAGACCTGACTCCCCCTGAGCAACAAACCCAGGTGGGACTGTACAGACATAGACAAGAACAAACAAACATCATCTTAGCAACAGGAGAAAAAGTATCACTGTAATCCAAACCATAGATCTGAGTGTATCCCTTTGCTACTTGCTGAGCTTTCAATCGGTCCACCTGCCCATCAGGGCCAACTTTAATAGTAAATACCCATCGACAGCCAACTGTAGATTTTTCAAGAGGAGGTGAAACAAGTGTCCATGTATTATTAGATTCCAAAGCAGTCATCTCATCAATTATTGCCTATCGCCATCCTGGATGAGATAATGCTTCCTGAACATTCTTAGGAATGGTAACAGATGACAAAGCAGACACAAAGGCACAATGGGAAGGAGATAATCGATGATAACTTAGAAAATTGTAAATCGGATGAGGATTGAGAGTAGAGAGTTTACCTTTACAGAGTGCAATAGGTAGGTCAACAAAAGTGTCAGGTGGGACCGTAGTGGGAGAAGTGATTGGAGCGGGAGCTGAATCATGAGAATCAATAGTAGGTGTGATCTTGGGAACTCTAGGATTCCGACGCTCATAAGTAATACCAAATTGACGCAACGGACGGTCATCCTGTGACTGTGGAGCTTGACCAATACCAGCGGCCTGTGCCTTAGACCCATCGGCAAGAGTAATATTGTGAGATGTTTTAGGGAATGACAATTTAGAGAAAAGAGAAGGATTACTAGTCACTCCAATGTTTGGGGTCCATGTTCTATTTCTTCTAAACTTGGTTTTAAATACTTTGTCACTTCTGTTGATGATTATTCCCAAGTAACATGACTTTATTTTATGAAGCATCGTTTTGAATTATTTTATATTTTTGTTGCCTTTTGTGTAGAGGTTAAAACAAAACTTGGGTGCCTTATTTGTATTTTGCGAAGTGACAATGCTAAAGAATATTTCTCTTCCCCGTTTTCTATTTTTCTTTCACAACAGGGTATCATCCATCAGTCTTCTTGTGTCGATACTCCTCAACAAAATGGAGTGGCTGAATGCAAGAATCGTCATTTGCTTGAAATTGCTCGAGCCTTGTTATTCCACATGTGTGTTCCTAAGGTTTTTTGGTCCGACGCTGTGGCAACTGCTTGTTATTTGATTAATCGTTTGCCTTCCTCCGTTCTTAGTGGTACTATTCCTTACTCTCTCGTTTCCCTCTCATACCTTATTTCCTTTGCCCCCTTGTATCTTTGGTTGTACTTGCTTTGTTCAAGATGTTCGCCTTCATCGTACTAAGCTTGATCCTCGCTCCCTTAAATGCATCTTCCTTGGTTATTCTTGTCGCCAAAAGGGATACCATTGTTTCTCACCTTCCTTGGGTAAGTTCTTGGTTTCTGCTGATGTTACGTTCTTCGAATCTACCCCTTTTCATTTCTCTCCAGGTTTTCCTATCCATTGGAGTCTAAGTCTGATTTTCTTGTTTATGTTGAGACATCTGCTACTTCTGTTCCACCACCCTCTGTTCCATTTCGTCCTCCTATCAAACAGATTTTTACGCATTGCGTTCAACAAGGTGCTGTGACACTAGCTACTCTCCAAGACTCATCACCTCCACCTGCTGCTTCATCTTCGAATCCGCCATCATCTTCACCATCACCTGACCCTAGTCTTGATTTTCCCATCACTCTTCGCAAAGGTAAATGCACTTGTACCTATCCTGTCTCTATCTTTCTTTCTTATAATGCCTTGTCACCCTCTTCCCAGTATTTCGTTGCCTGTCTGGACTCTGTTACAGTTTCTAGGTCTGTGTTTGAAGCGTTGGCTCATCTTGGTTGGCGTGCTACTTTGGAGGATGAGATGCATGCCCTTGAGCAGAATCATACATGAGATCTGGTTTCCTTGCCTGTTGGAGAAAGGGCAATTGGTTCTAAATGGGTCTTTGTTGTTAAAATGAATCCTGATGGTTCTGTGGCACGCTTGAAAGCTTGGTTGGTAGCTAAAGGGTATGCTCAAACATATAGGCTTGACTACTCTGAGACTTTCTCTTTGGTGGCTAAACTTACTTCTGTTCTACTTTTTGTTTCTCTTGCGACTACTTATCATTGGCCTCTTCATCAACTAGATACGAAGAATGCCTTCTTCCATGGCGATCTACAAAAGGAAGTTTATTTGGAGCAACTGTTGAAAGTCTACATTAATTGTCATTAAACGTGTTATTGTATATATTCTGTTATTATTGTAAAGATTTAGTTAGAAACAGATCAGCATGTAATTAGGAAACTATTTCAATTATTTCCTAAGATAGAGGTAGCAGTTCTGTTATTTCCTTTTTCATAGGGATTTGCCATTATGGCATCCTATTTTTCTGCTCTCCTTCTTTCTATAAGAGGAGCTGCGTTGTATATTCTGAATAAGCAATAATAATATTACCTTTCAAGTTGGTATCAGAGCAGAGTACGATCTGCTCTGCCAGCCCTAATCCTTATCCAGGCATGGCTTCCGAGTCACAAGATGATGCCTCGGCTACCACTGTCATTCCCCATAGTGGACCAACGACATTGCAGAATCAAGGTTTTGAACCCAAAATGACTTTGAGTGACTCTCCTTCGGTTCAAATCACTACAATTCGTCTCAATGGAGCGAATTTCTTCCGCTGGTCTCAGTCAGTCCGTATGTATATCCGCGGCAGGGGCAAGATAGGATATTTGACAGGAAACACCGAGCAACCAGCCAGGGAAAGCTCCCAATATGCGGTATGGGATGCAGAAAATTCCATGATCATGACTTGGTTAGTCAACTCCATGGAAGAAGAGATTGGTGCCAATTACATGTGTTACTCAACAGCCAAAGAGCTTTGGGACAGTGTTAATGAGATGTACTCCGATATGGGAAACAAATCTCAAGTGTATGAACTAAACTTGAGAATTGGAGAAATCAAGCAAGGCGGAGACAATGTGACCAAATACTTCAATAATTTGAAGAGGATTTGGCAAGACTTAGACATTTACAAAGACTCATGAATGGAAATCACCTGAAGATTCGAAATATCACAATCAAGTGATTGAGGAAGGAAGGATTTTCAAGTTTCTGGCTGGACTAGATGATGAACTTGATGAAGTTCGTGCAAGGATCATTGGTAGAGGAACTCTACCATCCCTTGGAGAGGTGTTTTCAGAAGTACGAAGAGAGGAAACCAGGAGAAGTGTTATGTTGGGAAAGAACAAAAAACCAGAGCCTGTAACTGCAGATAGCACTGCTCTTGTTGTTGCTGAATCTATTGCAAACAAAAGTAATAGTTACCACCAGAAAAGGAGTGATGAATCAAATCGTGTATGGTGTGATTACTGCAACAAGCCACGCCATACCCGAGAGACTTGCTGGAGACTCCATGGAAGACCAACTCATTTAAAGGGCAATAAAGCTGGTGGTAAACAAGGGCGAGTTTCCGCTGTAGCACATGAAGCTAACAGTACCCTTTTCAGTAAAGAGCAAGTTGATCAACTCATTAAACTATTACAGTCCAGTACATCATCTAGCGTTCCTAGTGCTTCTATTGCATAATCAGGTAATTTTGAAATTTTTAGAGGTTTATCTTGTGCTATAGAATCAGTCCCATGGATCATTGATTCAGGGGCGTCTGACCATATGGCCAGTATCTCATCTTTATTTAAAACATATTCTCCATGTTCTGGTAATGAAAAGGTTAGAATTGCAGATGGTAGTGTCTCTCCTATTGCTGGAAAAGGTATCATAACTATATCATCTACTATTGACCTACAATCTGTCCTACATGTTCCAAAACTTTCTTGTCACCTTCTATCTGTTAGTAAACTTTGTAAAGATACTAATTGCAAGGTTATCTTTTTGGATTCCCATTTTATGTTTCAGGACCAGATTTCGGGGAAGATGATTGACAGTGCTAGGATGATAGACGGCCTCTACTATTTCAATAAAAGATCCTACGAAATTAAAGTGATTCAAGGTCTTAGTGGTACATGTTCATCTACTGTCCAAAGACAAATAATGCTTTGGCACCTTAGATTAGGACATCCAAGTTTTCAATATCTTAAACATTTGTTCCCATCTTTATTTAAGGATGTTGATTGTTCCTCTTTTCAGTGTGAAAATTGTGTTCTTGCTAAAAGTCATCGTATTTCTTATAATCCTAAACCATACCGTGCATCTAAACCATTTTATTTAATTCATAGTGATGTATGGGAACCCTCAAAAATCACTACTCAATTCGGAAAAAGATGGTTTGTAAGCTTTATTGATGATCATTCACGGTTGTGTTGGGTTTATATAATGCGTGACAAATCTGATGTGGCAAAACTATTTGAAACGTTTTATAATATGGTTGCCACTCAATTTAACACCAAAATAAGCATACTCTGCACTGACAATGGAACAGAATATTTTAATAAATATATGGGAAATTTTTTGGCAGAAAGAGGCATTCAACATTAGTCCACTTGCCCTAATACCCCTCAGCAGAATGACCTTGCTGAGAAAAAAAATAGGCACTTACTTGAAGTTGCTCGTGCTATTATGTTTACTATGCATGTCCCTCAATATCTATGGGGCGAGGCTGTCCTAACAACTTCTTATTTGATAAACTGAATGCCTACGCGTGTTCTGAATTTAGAAGTTCTTCAAAAAACTTATTCTGATTCAAGAATGCATGCAAATTTGCCTCTAAAAATCTTTGGGTGCACTGCTTTTGTACATGTTCACCATGCATCTCAATCTAAGCTTGATCCTCGGGCTGAAAAGTGTATTTTTGTAGGTTATGCTCCTAATCAAAGGGGGTACAAATGTTTTAATCCTACCACCAAAAAACTATTTGTCAGTATGGATGTAATATTTTTAGAGGAACAACCTTTTTTCCATAAAGATCATTTTTAAGGGGAGATAAGGGCTGATGAAAATGATCTCCTTCATCAGTCCATACCTCAACTCATTTATGAAACTATATCCAAACCTGAAGATATACTTGAACATAATGTTCGAGATGTTGAAAATGATGAAGAGGTGCCAACATTAGATGTTTCTAAGACAGGGGAGAAATGCAACAATCACATAAAGAACCAATTGTTTATGTTCGAGGAACAAGATCTCACAAGAAGGATGCCATCCTATTATCCAAGCACCAAGCCGGTCAACTTCCTCAAAAAGTCCCACTAAGTCTGCTCCAGGTAACTCTACTCCCTCCAGTCTAGTTCTGAAAATTTAGACACTTCTTTACCCATTGCCCTTAGGAAGGGAACTCGGGCCGCACACAAAAAGACTGCCAAAACCTGCAGCACTCACCATCCTATATCTAAATTCATGTCCTACCATAATCTATCTCTAATGCATAAAGCATTCACCTCTAGAATTACAAACTTGTTTGTGCCTAGAAACATTCAGGAAGCTCTAGATGATCCCAACTAGAACCATGCTGTTATGGAAGAAATGAATGCCCTTAGAAGAAGTGGAACTTGGGAAATCGTTGAACTACCAAAAGGAAAAAAAACAATAGGCTGTAAGTGGGTGTTCACTATTAAATGCAAAGCTGATGGGAGCATAGAACGATACAAGGCAAGACTAGTTGCAAAGGGGTTCACTCAAACTTATGGAATTGACTATGGGGAAACTTTTGCTCCAAGCTAAAATCAATTCTATAAGAGTTTTGTTGTCTCTTACTGTGAATTTTGATTGGATCCTTCACCAATTAGATGTTAAGAATGCCTTCCTAAATGGAGACTTGGAAGAAGAAGTGTTTATGAGCCCTCTACCTGGCTTTGAGGAAAAACTGAATCTGACCAAGTGTGCAAGTTAAAAAGGTCTTTGTACGGGTTGAAACAATCCCCAAGAGCGTGGTTTGAATGCTTTAGGACTACTTGTGAAAGGTCTCGGATACAACCAAAGTCAGTGATCATACAATGTTTTATAAACACACCATGAATGGTAAAATTGCTGTTTTGATTGTATATGTTGATGATATTATCTTGACAGGAAATGATGATGGAGAAATTGATCATTTGAAGAAGAAACTGATTGCTGCCTTTGAAATTAAAGAACTTGGTCCATTAAAATACTTTCTTGGAATCGAGTTTGCTAGATCAAAGGAAGGAATCTTTATTAATCAAAGGAAGTATATCCTAGATTTGCTAAAGGAAACGGCTTATTGGGGTGTAAGGCATGAGACACCCATTGAGCAAAATGTAAAACTTGAACCAGCTAAACCTGAGGAAGTAATGGACAGAGAGAGGTATCAAAGATTGGTTGGGAGACTAATTTATCTCTTTGATACTCGCCCAGATATTGCATTCGCAGTTAGTATGGTGAGTCAATTTATGCACTCACCCGGTCTTAAACATTTTGAAGCAGTGGATAGAATTCTAAGATACCTAAAGGGAACTCCAGGAAGAGGACTATTATATAGAAAAACTGGATCCATACAGGTGGAAGCCTATACAGATGCAGATTGGGCTGGCAGCATTATGGATAGAAGGTCTACATCTGTTACTTGCACTTTTATTGGAGGAAATTTAGTCACTTGGAGAAGTAAAAAACAAAGTGTAGTAGCTAGAAGTAGTGCAGAAGCAGAATATAGATCAATGGCGCAAGGAATTTGTGAAGTGTTGTGGATTAATAAGCTGCTACAAGAGCTGAAGATTCAAAATTCAGCACCAGCTAGACTATACTGTGACAATAAGGCCGCAATCTCTATAGCTCACAACCCGGTTTTACATGATAGAACTAAACATGTAGAGGTTGATAAACACTTTATTAAGGAGAAAATAGAGAAAGGGCAGATTTGCATTCCATACATCTCAACCAGAGACCAGACAGTTGACATTCTTACCAAAGGTTTAGCCAAGAAACACTTTGATGACATGATTGGCAAGCTGTCCGTGTACGACATTTTCAAGCCAGCTTGAGGGGGAGTGTTGAAAGTCTACATTAATTGTCATTAAACGTGTTTTATCTCTCCCATTTATTGTATATATTCTGTTATTATTGTAAAGATTTAGTTAGAAACAGATCAGCATGTAATTAGGAAACTATTTCAATTATTTCCTAAGATAGAGGTAGCAGTTCTGTTATTTCCTTTTTCATAGGGATTTGCCATTATGGCATCCTATTTTTCTGCTCTCCTTCTTTCTATAAGAGGAGCTGCGTTGTATATTCTGAATAAGCAATAATAATATTGCCTTTCAAGTGCAACCCCCTGGGTTTGTTGCTCAGGGGGAGTCAGGCAAGGTGTGTAAACTATACAAATCTTTATATGGGTTGAAACAGTCACCCAAAGCTTGGTTTGGGCAGTTTAGTACAACAGTGATTGAGTTAGACCTACAGAGAAGTGCATATGATCATTCAATGTTTTACCGACAAACTAGTTCTAGGTGCATCCTTCTAGTGGTGTATGTTGATGACAATATGATAATTGGTAGTGATAGTCTAGGGATCAACACTCTTAAAACTTTCCTTCATAGTTAGTTTTAGACGAAAGACTTGGGGGAGCTGAAATATTTTCTTGGGATCAAGGTGTACAGGAGCAAGAAGGGCATCTTCCTCTCTCAAAGGAAGTATGTGCTAGACTTGCTGAGAGATTCTGGCTTTATAGAATGTAAGCCTTCTGATACTCCCATGATAGCTAATGTGAAGTTGAATGGTGAGGAGGGAGATTTGCTTGAAGACCCAGAGAGATATAGAAGAGTTGTGCGAAAACTGAACTAACTGTAATGCAACCAGATATCGCCTTCTCAATGAGTGTGGTTAGTCAGTTCATGTTATCTCCTAGAACTACACATTGGGATGCAGTTGTTCAAATTCTGACGTATCTCAAAGGAGCACCAAGTCGTGGGATTCTCTATCAAGACCGAGGTACCTGCAAGGTAGAAGGATTCTATGATGCAGATTGGGCAGGGTCACTAGTTGACAGGAGGTCCATAACTGGATATTGTATCTTTGTTGGTGGTAATCTCGTATCTTGGAAAAGTAAAAAGTAGAGTGTTGTTTCTCGCTCTAGTGCTGAATCTGAGTATAGGGTAGAGGCTCAAGTGACTAATGAACTTACATGGATATCTCATTTACTAAAGGAACTAGGTGTTCGAATCTCTCATCCTATGAACATATGGTGTGACAACCAGACTGCTATACATATTACTAATAATCCTGTGTTCCATGAAAGAACAAAACACATAGAAGTGGATTGCCTTTTTGTTTGAGAAAAGCTTCAACAGAGACTGATTTTGTTAAAGCATGTTCGAACTAGAGATCAGTTAGCTAATATCTTTACGAAAGCCTTAGTAGGGAATAAAGTGACTGCTATATGTAACAACCTGGGCATGATTGATATCTATGTGCCAGCTTGAGGCAGAGTGTTAGGAATAATGTGATAAATATGTGAGGGTACTCTAGTCTTTGTGTATCTCATAATTACTCCCTGTACACTATATATACACATCACTGCGTGACACAATTGTGTTATGGCCTGTAAGTTCTTTTCTTACTTTGTCTTATAATCTCATAACAAAAGGATTTTATGGCAATGTGCAATTTATGTAGTTTTCTACTTCCTTGGTCTATTTTCTTGTGTAATCTGTTTGGGTTTCTTGGTTAGGAATATTTTCCCCAACCCATTTGATACATTAGTTCCAGATCATACTATCTGGTGGAAACTCAATGTAGCCTTTAAAGCATCACTATTGTAAGATTGAGTTGCATCTTTTTCCTCTCTCCTTGACTCATTGTTAGCATGATCACTGAGCTCCCTCTGTATTGCATTACTTGTAGGTTTCTTCATCCTCTGTCTTGTAACTTAGAATATGGCTAAATTTTGGTGCTTTTTATTTCAGACTGTTGATGTATTTGCTATTGTGGCTTTATCTGGAATTCTAAGCAGATTGCTGAGTAGTGGAACTATTATTGTGGCTACGAGTAATCGAGCACCAAAGGACTTAAATGAGGTGTGTTCTTTACCAGTCAATCTTTTGCAGCATGTCTTAGGATTTATACTTGTTATTAAATAATGTGGATAGGGGTTAATAATTACACAGATGACATCCCTGATAATTTTTGGAGGAATTGGAATCCAGACCAATTAGAAACAAGGCCTCATGTTTGTTTCTTAATATTCTTTTGTTCGAAAATTGTTTCTTGTGCAGGCTGGTATGCAACGAGAAATCTTCCAAAAACTTGTTTCCAAATTGGAAGAACATTGTGAGAATGTATTGATAGGGAGTGAAATTGACTACCGTCGTTTTATAGCACAAAGATCAGTAAACCAGGTGAGAAGCTGTGTGTTATTTTCCCCACCTTTTTCTGAACTATCCAAAGATATCTTTCTGCAAATGTGACGTCAATTTAGTTCTTAGTAGAAAAAGAGTAGTAATACAACAATATTTTGAAATATTTTTTCTCAAATAATATTTGTTTATTGATGATATGCACCTCTAGGAATTGATAATTTGTTATAGATAGAGGGAAAAATAATCAATAGCCTGGGATTGGCAGCTGTCAACTTCATTGCTGAACAGTGTAGTACCTATTAAGGGAAAAACAAAAAACTTCATTGCTGATCATGAATATGTGTGCCATGGCAATTAAGGGACAAATGCACTGACCCAATATCTTTAATGGCCCATCAATAAATTCGTCTCATTGTATAACCATATACATGTGTCCCCATTCATGTAGCTCATGTCATATTGATTGTGCTAGTGGTACTGGTATGGGCTTGATTTTCTGAAGGGTGTGTAGTCAGTCGTGGACCATGATGGTTGATGAACCATAAATGGAAAGTTGTAGCTCTAGTTAGGTACATCAGTGCAAAGATAATCACTGACAGTTACTTGGCATTTACAGTTTAGTAAACGAAAACAATGCGTATAACTTAATCAACTTCATGAAATACCAATTCAATGTAAATGTGCTTTATTTGTCAATTACAAAGTTGGGATGCTAGCCTTACAAAATTTGGGCAACCAATATCCTTTCTAGCCTCAACAACACAATTATGAGGAGAGTCACCAACTAAGGAAGCATCCATGTTTAACATTGTTAGAATATTTGAAAAATGTCTCAAAATATCTTTATTATATCTTGAAATATTTTAGAGTATCTCATAGGATCTCTTAGGATTTATTTCCTATTTATATATTTTCTGATTTGTTTCCTTATTAATTAGGATTAAGAGCCTGGTATTAGTATAAATAGGACTATTGGGTTTGTTTTTTTATCACATTATCAACACATCAAGTCAATATCAATATCAGTCTATATTCTTTCTTTTCCTCCTCCTCTACCTAAACTCCCCAATTCAACATGGTATTAGAGGTACCATCCTCCATGACCTGTTCCGTCACTATTCTGCTGCCGAGTTCTCTAAAATTTGGAACTTCTATTAGTCGCCTCCCATGCCACTGTCGTGTTCTCCTTCTAGCACCCTTTCTCTATATCTTCTTTCACCACAGTCACTTTCTCTCTCCACTTTCTCTCTCTTCCGTGAATCATACCGGTGGTGATCTCTCTATCCACTATGACTTATACTGGTCGTGATTTCTCAGCCCACCGCGACTCATACCGGTGTTGATCTCTTTGCCCACCATGACTTATACTAGTGGTGATCTCTCTTCGGTGGTGACTTCTTTTCCATAGATGAATCATACTAGTGGTGACTTCTCTTCTTGTCGTCGATCATCCCGATGGCGATTTATGTTGGCTTTGTGATGGCATTGGGCCTGCAGTAAATAGAGTTTATGTCAGAAGACATAAGCCCAAACCCAATGAGACCTAACTAACTTCTGGTTAGTTAGTTAGAGATTAGTTGTTGTTTTTGTGGTACTCGGTTAGGAGCTAGGGAATGGGAATAAGGATATAAATAAGGGAAATTGTATGACGGAGGGCATCTTGGCATTTTGGGTAAAGGAAGGGAAAGCCACATTGGCTTAAAGGGAGGTTACACAGACCTCGAATCTGTGATAGGAGTTGAGAGAGTGTACATTGTCTCTTGTATACAGTTTCTTGGGGTATTCCGCCCTAATTCTTGGAATAATACCAGTGTTTACCAGTGTTCCATCAACTGGTATCAAAGCTCCAGCATCTTGGGAAGAACACACGCATGGTAAGCACGTGAATGGAGACAAGGACTGAAGCTTTGGAGCGCATGTGTGAGGATTTCACGGAATGGAGGCAAATGAGTGATGTTCCTATAAATTCCATGGAGAACAACATCCAAGAGATCTTGCGCAAGTTGGATTCAACAATTCAGGGGAATGGAGGGCCTAGGGTGGAGGTCCATTGTGATTCCGAGGGTGAGAACAATATGGATGACATGCGAATCTACGGTGGCGAGGAGCGCTGGCACAAAATAGAGCTTCCCTTGTTCGAAGGGGAAGAAACAGGGGAAGAGGCATGCAATTGGGTGCATAAACTGGAGAGGTTCTTTGAAATTCGAGGGGTTCCTGAGGGAGAGAAGCTCAAGGTGGCTTCTATGGTGTGTAAAAAGGTATTCTGAATGTTATTATTGAATGAATTTTAGAATACAATCACTAATCTGAATATATAGCCTAAGTTCTAACTAAAGGGCCTACTAATGGGCCTAATACAAAAAAGGCTAATAATTACATATTTTACAACACTCCCCCTCAAGCTGAATGTATATCTATCATTCCTAGCTTGCAAGTAAGTTGGCTGAATCGTTCTGTTGGCAAGCCCTTTGTTAACACATCTGCTAGTTGGTGCCCAGATGGGATGTAGGCTGTTGTTATTAATCCACTATCCAGTTTTTCCTTGATGAAGTGTCGGTCTATCTCAATGTGTTTTGTCTGTCATGTGAACAGGGATTATGAGCAATACTGATAGCCGATTTATTGTCACAAAACAACCTCATAGGTCCCTCATACCTTATCTTCAAGTCATCAAGCACAATTTTCATCCATAATATCTCACAAATTCCTTGTGCCATGGCTCTAAATTCAGCCTCAGCACTTGATCTAGCCACTACATTTTGCTTCTTACTTCTCCAAGAAACAAGGTTCCCACACAAGAAAGTGCAATAACCTGACGTGGACCTTCTATCACTCACTGAACCTGCATAATCTGCATCAGTATAAGCCTCCATAGTCAAGCTTCCACCTCTTTTGAACAAGAGTCCCCTCCCTGGAGTGGCTTTGAGATACTGCAGAACACGATCTACAGCCTGCAAGTGTCTCACCCTCGGATCATGCATGAATTGGCTCACAACACTGACTGCATAAGCTAAATCGGGTCTAGTGTGTGCTAAATAAATCAACTTCCCCACTAGTCTCTGATATTGGACCTTGTCAACCTTGGCACTCTCCTCTTCAGTGCTCATTCTATGATTTTGCTCAATGGGAACACCTATTTGGTTTACATCCCACTTTACCTGTTTCCTTCAAAAGATCAAGCACATACTTACTTTGAGAAATGAAAATGCCTTGTTTTGAGTAGGCCACTTCAATCCCCAAGAAGTACTTAAGTTTCCCAAGGTCCTTCATTTCAAACTCTGCAGATAATTTTTCCTTGAGCAATTGTCTCTCAACCGAATCATCTCCTGTGATAATAATATCATCAACATAAACAAGAAGTACAGTCACTTTTCCTCCCTTTGAATGTTTGAAGAAAAGTGTATGATCTCCTTGACTTTACTTGTAGCCTAGGCACACCATTGCTTTTGTAAATCTTCCAAACCATGCTCGGGGAGACTGTTTTAACCCATATAAAGCTTTCCTCAATCTACACACTTTGTTTTCTCCACTTGTGGGACCAAATCCTGGGGGAATCTCCATGTACACCTCATCTTCTAAGTCTCCATGCAAGAAAGCATTTTTAACATCAAACTGGTTTAGTTCCCACCTAGAATGGGCAGCAAGAGAGAGTAAAATACGAACAGTGTTCATCTTTGCCACAGGAGCAAACGTCTCCTCATAATCGATGCCATAGGTCTGAGTATATCCCTTTGCCACTAGCCTTGCCTTGTATCGATCAAGAGTGCCATCTGATTTGTGCTTGACTGTAAGTAGATCCACCTGCAACCAACTGGTTTCTTGCCCCCTGGCCTCTCAACAATTTCCCAAGTTCCATTCCTTTCAAGTGCTTTCATCTCCTCATCCATAGCTTGGACCCAATTTGCATCTTTTAGTGCCTCTTGAACAGATGTTGGGATTCTCACAGAGTCAACAGCTGTAATAAAACTTTGATGCTGCAGGGAAAGATGTTTAGAGGAGACAAATTGGGAAATAGGGTACTTGGCACAAGACCTTTTCCCCTTTCTCAAAGCAATTGGTAAATCATCTGGATCAAGGTCAAGAGTATCAGAAATCTGAGAATCAGAAATGGGAAAAATATTTTCAGTATTTACCTCCGGTTCGGACAGTTGAAGTTGTTTCTGGACCAGGTTGGGTTTTTCTCTCCTCTGATACACTAATGTTGGCTCACTAGCTTTGTTCTTCACTGGCGCTGAAGGTGCTGATTCCTGCAAAACTGATGGAGGAACAGGAACAGAACCATAAACAGGAGACTCTAAAGCAGGTGACTCAGAAACAGGTGACTCAGTAACAGGTAACTGAGGAACATTTAACTGAGGAGCAGGTGACTTAGGAAGACAAGGACCAAGGATGAGAAACTCGGACTCAGATTCCAAATACTCAGATTCCAAAGTACTGCTCTCCCCCTGAAGCTGAGGGCGAGTGAAGAACGACACATGTTCATGGAAGGTGACATCCATAAAGACAAAGTACTTACGACTAGAAGGATGATAGCATTTGTATCCCTTTTTGTTAGGTGCATAACCTAGAAAGACACACCTGACTGCACGAGAATCCAACTTAGTTCGATGCTGCTTATGAACATGAACAAAGGCAACACAACCAAATACCCGTGACTCAAGACTCTGCATGATACGAACAGAAGGAAAATGTGAGAGCATAAACTGAACAGGACTGACATTACCTAGAACACGAGATGGTATCCGATTAATCAGATAGGCAGCAGTCAGTACAGCTTCTCCCCAATATGACTTTGGGACTGACATTTGGAAGAGAAGGGCTCAAGCGACTTCAAGTAAGTGGCGATTTTTTCTTTCTGCAACCCCATTTTGTTGCGGGATGTCAACACATGTAAATTCATGGATGATGCCCTGTTTACTATTAAAGCTTGAAAGGCTATGATTGACATATTCTTTTCCATTGTCTGAACGTAATCTTTTAATGCATTTCCCAAATTGTGTCTGTACCATATGATAAAATTGAGTAAATAGTAGGGGTACTTCTGATTTATCCTTCATCAAAAAAAGCCAAGTCACTCGAGTACAGTCATCAATAAAGGAAACAAACCATCTCGCACTATAAATGTTAGAAATAGGGCGGTGTCCCCAAACATCGAATGTATAAGATCAAATGGTTCGACACTTTTATTAAAACTAGAGGGAAAAGTAACACGATGGTGTTTAGCAAACTGACAGACGTCACACTTAAAAGACTCGACAGACTATTGTAAAAAAGGACGGGAACATAGACTTAATAAGAGAAAAAAGGAGGATGACCAAGACGCTTGTGCTGAAGCCAGACCTGTGATGTAGGGGAATGAGACTCAGAATGAGACTGGAGACAGGAAGACAACACCTTCTGACCATCCATTTCATCAGACAGATAGTACAACCCTCCCTGTTCCTTAGCAACTCCAATCGTCCTCCCCGTGGCAAGATCCTGAAAAACACAATGAGAAGGGAAAAATGTTACTGCACAATTTTGGTCTCGAGTAAGTTTATGAATAGAGATTAAGTTATTGGAAAGGCTGGGAACATGAAGCACATTTTTCAATTTTAACGAGGATTGAAGTTCAATATTCCCAGAACCAACAATAGGGTTATGAGATCCATCAGCAACAGTAATGTAAGAGAGACTAGAAGAGGAGGCATAAGAGGAGAAATGTTTGGAATGAAATGTCATGTGATCAGTGGCACCAGAGTCAATAATCCATACATCCCGAGGGATAGTAGCAGATGCATAAGACTTCTTACCATTCATTGCCCGAGAACAATATTTAAGAGGCTTACTAAGATAGTCTTCTCCAGGTTCAGACATCAGAACAGTTGAACAGGGGTGCTGTCAGGAAAGAACGAATGCACAGGCTTCAAATGACCCACGAAAAAAGGTTCTCCGATCGCGATTTGGACCTCTCAAACGGACTGAGGAAGGTCCGACGGTGCTATGGTGAAAAGCGCGCGACAAAAAAATGGCCGGAAGGCGGCGCGTGACACACACGCGCTCGGAGATGATCGGAGCTGTGGCGGCGCGTGGAGGCGCGTCCGGCAGCCGTTGGCCGCGATATTCTGGGTTCTGGTCGGCTTTTGGACGGCGAACCCGATGGTGGGGTCACCGGCGAGAGATAAGAGGACGGCGGTAAACGGAGTTGAACAGTCTCTAACGGCGGATGAATGGAGCGAAATAGTAGTTGGTGAGGTCTAATGGGCAAAACAGGGCACAAAGAAGGTGCTAGAAGATGCACTGAAGGCAGAAAAAAATCCGCAATGAAGGCGGCTAGGTTTTTTGTGCGGAAGCGAGACTCCCAAGACTGGGAGCTCTGATACCATGTGTAAAAAGGTATTTTGAATGTTATTATTGAATGAATTTTAGAATACAATCACTAATCTGAATATATAGCCTAAGTTCTAACTAAAGGGCCTACTAATGGGCCCAATACAAAAAAGGCTAATAATTACATATTTTACAACATTTTACAACATATGGCGTTGGAAGGGCAGGCGTTGTCATGGTTTCATTGGTGGGAAGGAGGGGATGGGGAGATTTCTTGGCCCTGTTTCTGAGAGGCCATTATTCGAAGGTTTCATCCTTCTGCTGCACAGAACCCTTATGAATTGCTAATGGCATTAAAGCAAGGGGATGGGTCAGTGAGGGGGTATAGAAGGCAGTTCGAAATCTATGCTGGGTCCTTAAGAATTTCAGACCATCAATTCTTGAGGAGCATTTTCTTGAATGGGTTGAGGCAAGGGATAAGG
Source organism: Ormosia emarginata (assembly GCA_029884605.1). Lineage (NCBI taxonomy): Eukaryota > Viridiplantae > Streptophyta > Magnoliopsida > Fabales > Fabaceae > Ormosia > Ormosia emarginata. Next base: position 43,396,227 of record JAQQTP010000074.1, on the reverse strand, counting down.
AGAGAGCTACGAGTACATAAGGTGAATTCTTTGAGGGATATGATGGAGCTGACTTAGCTTATTGATGATAAAAATGAAGAAATCATCAACGAGCTAATGGAAAGAGGGTGGAAGGGCGTTTCTACTGCAAGGATGATGACCAACAACAGGACAGGGACCCAAAGCACTGTTGTGACGTATGATAGTGGAGGCTGGAAGGGGTCAAACACAGGCGGAATTTCTGGTTGGAAGGGGGAAAATTCTGGGAGTATGGTTGGGTCTTCTTCGACAGGGGCAAATGATAAAGCCCTGCCCAAAGCCCAGGAGTCTGCTAATGTCAGTAGAGAGGGAGGAATTTTAGAGAATTGCCTGATGCAGATTATTATGACAGGATGAAGAAAGGATATGTTTTAGGTGTGATGAGAAGTATTCAGCTGGCCATGTATGTAAAATAAATAGCTGCGACTGTTATTGGTGGAAGATGAAAATGAGGAGGAAAGCCCAGAGGCTGAAATCGCAGTAGAAGAGGAGGTCAGATAGGAGGATAGAGGAAAAGCCATTGTGTTGGGATATAATAGTTTGATGGGGTTGACAAGAGGGAGGTCTTTCAAATTGAAGGGAAGGTTGCAGGGGGTTGAGGTAATAGTGCTAATTGATTATAGGGCTTCCCACAGTTTCATTGCTCAGAATTTAGTGGGGAAGGTGGGTTTGAAGGTCACGTCCACCCCTTCTTTCATAGTGGAAGTGGGAGATGGGTATAAGGTGAAAAGTGAAGGGTGTTGTAAAAAGGTAAAAGTGCAGTTACAGAACTTAGAATTGCAACATGATTTTTGTGTGTTTGGGTTGAAGGGGCCTGAGCTAGTTTTGGGGTTGGACTGGTTGGGTAGTTTGGGCAATATCACTGCCAACTTTAGAGAATTGTCATTGAAGATCAAGAAGGAAGGAAGGATACATCTCATAAAAGGAGACCCTTCATTGTGCAAGGTGACGAGCGCCGAACTCAGTCAAAATTATAACCGAAGTTATTAACTAAGTTTGCAGTATAGTGAACAACACCGGATCGTCTCCTCAAGGATCGTAAATGCAATTTTATCAAATTAAGTTAAGTTAGAAAGGGGGGTTTTGATTGTTCAAGGATTACAATGACAAGATCTGAAGAAAAATAACAATTAAAAGAACGTCATTCAAATCTATCCGAGATTGGGTGGATTCAATCATATAGACCTTTCAACAAACATTTGAAGCACATTTGAATGGTTAACTTGGATCTAACCGAGATCTCGATGTCGATCCAAATTCACGCTTGACAATCGTCCGAATTCAATCGACAAGTAATAAACATAAATCTGCAATCGCACCATTCATGTAGATATATGTCAATTTAAGACCGAATTCAATTAACTGCAGCACCAATCAAGAATCTAACCTCTTCAATTACGTGATTAATTTAGATCAATCAGTTCTAAGTTTTATCACAAATCTTCAATCTTCATTTACGTGATTAATTCAGATCAATCACTTTCTAAGTTTAATCACAATACTTAATCTTAAAATAAACATAAACAGAATCACCATTCATGCGTTCAAGATCAAGAAAACAGAAGAAGAAGAAGAAGAAGAATCCAAATATAAATCAAATACATTACATAAACCAAGGTCTTAAGAATCTAAACCATAATCTCTTCAAGAGTCCAAATCGACTAGAAGTGACTTATTTCTCATTACATGAAGGAAAAATATACAAGAACTATGAAAAGCTATCTCTAACACTAAGTGTCTTCCTGAGCTCTCCACATCCAGCCTTTTATAGAGGATTAGGAGTAGTAGGTGGATAAGTAGGTGAGATTAGTAGGTGAGATTAGTAGGTGAGATTAGTAGGTGGAATTAGTAGGTGGAATTAGTAGGTGGAATTAGTAGGTGGGCTTCCTTGTCTCCGAAATTATTTATTCTGAACTCATTGATTTCGTCATTTCCAAGCCAAGTGGTCTTCATGAAAGTTCTGGAAATTGTCTAAGCTTTCCAATGGCTTTGGAAGCACCCAAAAATCGTCCCCACAAATACCCAAGATATGACTCAATTACTACAGACTGTTCAAGACCAGGTTCAACACTGTTTTGACTTTCGACCCAATATCACCATCAAGGAGCCCGAATCAAGTTTTGTGTTTGTCATGAAAGTTGATATATGGGTCTTAACTTTCAGATTACAAATTTTCACCCATTTATAAACCCAAACTCGAATTATGTTAAGTTCTACTGTACACACACCGTTCGGTCAAATACACAAAACCGTATTCTGATTTCCATGTCCAATTAGCTCCACTAGATGTCTGAAATTGTCTTTGAGCTTTTCATCAAAGTTGTAGAGAGCTTTCTCTTATCTTTCCTACAAGGTAAAATTCATAATTATCGACATTTAGAACTCAAGATATTGCCAAAATACGAAAACAGTGTAAGACCCAAATAATCTTTGAAAAAATCAATTAAGTCCGATTCGAGTTCAAACTTACAAAACATAATCAAATTCAATCAATTAAGATACGTGAAGAGTGTAAATGACTAATAATGAGGTTTATTAATGTATAAAATATATGATTATCGATTCCCCCACACTTACTTTTTTTGACTCACTCAAGAAAACATATAAAACTAAAGTTAAAGACAAAGACAAACGACACAAACTTAAAAGCCTAAAAACTTTAAAGGACTCAATGAAGCAAGAAGAAGAACAACAAGAAATTCAAGAGATCAAAGCATAAATGAGGTAACATTTCTTTACATCTCAAACCAACAAGCAAAAACTTCCGTTGAAAAGAATGAATTAAGAATGATAGATCCTCACAAGATTCCCTCTTAATCTCTCAAGTATTTAAAAGGTAGGTATTTCACTCAATTCAACCCATTTGAAAATTGCACTACCATGCACAGCTTTATCTTCTACTTCTACTTCTCCACTACTCAAAACACATGCACACACAAATCATGGGACTTTATTCAAGGTTGTAGTGAGGTCAAGAAACAGAAGAGGATAAAATGGATATGAGAGGATAAATACCAAAGAGAATAAAAGCGAATGAGAATGAGTTCAAATAACAAGTAAAAGTTCATCCCAACTCTAATGTATATCCTTTACATATTCATTTCCCAATCCTTTTCTCTCTTTTTTTTTTTTTTTTTTTTTATTTTTTTTTATTTTTTTTATTTTTTTATTTTTATTTTTATTTTTTTTCACCAATCATTTTGTCACACACCCCCACACTTGTTCAAAACTCACCCATTAACCAAGCTAATGTTCTTTTATTCCTAAGGTAAAGTAAGAACACGATTTTTCATTTAAAGGCATAATGAAATTTAAACAAGAAATGGTCAAATAAGTTCTCAAAGGGGTTAAGAAAAGGAAATATACAAAGTTAGCAGGAATCGAGAGAATTTTCAAGAAATCAAAAGAAATCTTGATATCATATTGAAACAAGGTTGGCTATTTGGTTAAACTAATTTAATTAAGAAAGAGAGGCTCAATCATGTTCATGCATGCAAGTGAAATGTAGCGCCAAAAAGAATCAAAGCAAGTTCTAGAGTGATAATTAACATGAGTGAAAATCACACAAGAAAGGAGAGAATAGCATAAATGTTGAATCCATCCATTAGGCTCAAAATTTCACAAGGTATGTATCCATCAAACTCAATTCATCAATTCAATCATCTATCACCAAGCATATCAGTTCAAGAAGGGAGAAAAGTTATTCAATCATGCAATGAACCTCTTTTTTTTTTAATTTTTTATTTTACAAAAAGAACATGCTAAAATCTCTCCCCCATGCTTAATATAACATTGCTTTCAAAGTGAAAGAGAGATATAGAAAAGAGCAACACAACCTGATAAGTGAATCAACGCCAGAAAAAAAACACATGTTGTCGATCTGCATCGACCGAAAAGAAATCAAACAATAAAACTTTAGTACTAATTAGTTACTACCTAAAAACTCCTTACTCGTCACCAATTAAGATGCGTCTCAAGAGTAAAATTAATTACTCCTTACTCTGCCATCACTAATTGATTTAATAAGATACGACAATCATATCATACTTTTCAAACAAAACAACAAATTTATTTATTTTTATATATATATATATTTTTAATTTTTTTTAATTTTTTTTTTTTTGGGTCAACTATCCTTCCCCCCCAACTAGATCACAACATTGTCCTCAATGTTAAAATATAGATGAGTAAAAGATAGAAGATATTACCCGTTGGAGAAAGGTCGACACAAATTTAAATGAAGCAAAGTATAATAAAATCAAACCCATTAAAGATGAAGTCGCAGATCTGGTTTTTGTTTCTTGTTACTTCCTTCGTTCTTCGCGTTGACCAATCTATTTGGTAATACCTGATCAGTACATACTCAAAAGCTTCTAATTTATCAATGAGCTCATTAATAGTGGAGGCAGAGATAAGAAGTTGTCTTGTCAGGAAGGAGTGATAAATTTATGTTCCACAAATTTTGTCAAAAAAGATAACAAAAGATCAAAGAAATTATTAACATTCAACAAACCAATGGGTCTATGGTGGATGTTTAGTTCGACCAAGAGATAATTTGAAAAATTTCTTCCAAAGTACCAAAACCACCCAGTAAGACAATAAATGCATCAATTGTCAACCATTGTTTTCATTCGTCCACGCATAGATGTTACCTGAATTTCTTCTCCAACTGTCTTTCCAGGTGATGTTATTTTCAACTAAAGGTTTAGGAATAACACCTAAAACCCGACGCCTCCTATAAAAGCAAAGAAGTGAGACAAATTTCATTAACCCACGACAACCTCCCCATATACAAGATGAATATTCCTCGCAGAAGTGATCGACCAAGAGTCTAGCAATTGCGTTCTAAATTCTAATCCCTTCCCATAATTCGACCCACAAAAACACAGACATTTTTGAGGTTATGAATAGGAGGCCCATTCTATACTCTTCCTCCCCTTGAGTGTTTCTCGAGTTTGAAGGAAAATGGAGAAAATGGAGTGTTTAAATAGGAAAAAGAATGGAAAGGGGAATAATTGCACCTATGAGGGTAGGTTGGTACATTGTCATCGAAAAAGGTTGAAATTTAGAAACACAGAATCTTTTTTTTTTTTTTTTTTTTGACTTCAAGAAAACCATCAAGGTAAAGAAGTCTAAACCCCTGAAGGACCCCTTCGCTCAAAGGATCGTCTGTACAAAAATCAAAATACAACAAAATGATATAAAGATAAAAGAAAAATGATGACATACCTATATGTACGGTTTTTCACAAGTATCTTTATATCTTTACACAGCGTCGTGAGTCATGATGATCATCACGTCTCCTTTTTTTTTTTTTTTGAAATTGTTAGAAAAATTTGATGAAAGATGAGTGTATACTTACTTAAGATTGGGATGAGGTAGTCTCATTTTTTTGCGAACTTTGTCTTGCCAAAGCATTGTTGACCAAGATTTCGACCCATTCAAGACAAGTATGTAACATAGAACATAGGCTCCCGTAAGGACAAGTGGCCATAATATCTGACCATTTGCCTCACATGTGGGATACAATCTACCTTCTTTGTTTTTCAATTAAGAAGGCTTTGGATCGTGATCGTCATTTCATTCACGGTTTATTACTGTGCCAACCCTAAGACGTATAAATAATTTTTTTTTCTTTTTTTTTTTTTTTTTTTTTGTTTTTTTTGTTTTTTTTTGAAAGATGACATGAAGAAGAAGAAGAGGATGATATGTCAGATTGTTTGTGGATGTGGCTCATATCTGCGCTTCCTGGTTTAACGTCCAAGAATGTGACTTAAACGTCTTCTATGAGTCGAGGATAAGCCTTCCCATCCAATTTTCTTAAAATTGGCAAAAGTGCTTTTTTGAAATCGATTCCCAAGACTGTAGCGTTTTTCTTCATCCTTGAAGAGATTCCACAATTTAAGAATTTCATGATGGTCTCCAATTAAGAGATTCCAAAATTATAACCGAAGTTATTAACTAAGTTTGCAGTATAGTGAACAACACCGGATCGTCTCCTCAAGGATCGTAAATGGGAGCCCTCATGCTTCAAGCTTAACTTGGTCATTACACTTCAACCAATGGGACCCTAGTGAAAGCTATCATGTTGTGTCAACCATAACTTGGTCATCACGTTTCAACCAATGGGATCCTGGTGGAGTCTTTTCACCAACCTCACTTAATAAGACCAATGGACACCATCTCAAGTCGAAAAATGTGGAAGTGAAAGTGATGGGTTTTTACCATCCACATTATAAAGATCACTAAGAAGTGTCCCAACGTCCGAGTAATGACGTTAAACAAGCGCTTATTGGGAGAACCCAACTAGATTTGTTTTCAAGATCTTTGGGGATGGTTTTCGCAATCGAGAAGATAAAAACATACTTCACTTTGAATGGTGAGTAAGGAGTCAAGTAAGTTATACCTTATTGACTTCTTGAGACGCATTCTTGTGGCTACTTCAGTACATCATGAACTTCTTAATTGTGGAATCTCTTCAGAGAGATGAGCAGAAGTATTCTGATCTTGAGAATCGACTCTAAAAGACCACATTTCCTTTTTAATTTTATATTATTCCAGGTCATGTTATTTTCGTTTTACATTTTACTCATTTGTTTTGTGAGTTTTCGGTTCTTTCATGCGAGCTTTGATTCTTACGCATCTTTTCTGCTTGTCATTATCTCGCCCCTCATCAGGTTGTGTTGCTCTTTTCTTTCCTTTTTCTATATCTCTCTTTCACTTTGAAGGCAATATTATATTAAGCGTGGGGGAGAGATTTCAGCATGTTCTTTTTGTAAAAAAAAAATAAAAAAAAAATAAAAAAAAATAAAAAAAAATGGTCTAAATGATAAATTTAAAAACAGGGGTTGACCTCAGCTTAATCGTGAGTCTTGTTTATCATTGTTTTCCTTGAACCAAGTTCATATATTTTTTCAAGATCATGTTATTCGAAAATTGTATATTCAATACCCATAATCACCAGTTTTTCCGTCTTTCCTTCACTAGAGAAATTCGAAATTTAAGAAAAAATTGTTAGTGTAGTATGAGCAATCTTAGATAATGGATAAAAAAATGTTAGAAAAGTTAATAAAAAAGCAAAAGTTAGTAAAAACACTTAAAATGAAAAGATTACTTACTAATCTGTCCGTGACGTAGCCAAAAATTTTTCGGCCTAATAACTGATCAAAATTATAATCGAAGTTATTAACTAAGTTTGCGATATAGTGAAATAATCTGGATCGTCTCACCAGGATCGTAAATGCAATTTTATCAAATTAAGTTAAGTTAGAAAGGGGGTTTTGATGCTTCTTTTAATTGTTATTTTTCTTCAGATCTTGTCGTTGTAATCCTCAACAATCAAAACCCCTTTCTAACTTAACTTAATTTGATAAAATCGCATTTACGATCCTTGAGGAGACGATCTGGTGTTGTTGCTCATCTATATGAAACTTAGTTAATAACTTCTGCTATAATTTTAGATTCGAGTTCGTTCTCGTCAAAATTTTACCTACATTTCTTAGGATTAGTAAGTGTAATCTTTTCATTTTAAGTGTTTTTACTAACTTTTGCTTTTTATTAACATTTTTATCCATTATCTAAGATTGCTCATACTACACTAACAATTTTTTTTTTAAATTTCTAATTTCTCCAGGTGAAGGAAAGACGGAAAACCGGTGATTATGGGTAGTTGATACAATTTTCGAATCAACGCGTTTGAAAAAATATGAAACTTGGTACCAAGTGAAGGAAAACAACGATAAACAAGACTCATGATTAATCATTGGTCATAACCCCTGGTTTTTCAAATTCTATCATTTAGACCATTTTTTTAATTTTTTATTGCATTTTCTAGTTTCATTTTTATGTAGATTTTGTCTGTGTTGCTCCCATAACTTTTAAAAATGTTTAGATACATTAACTAGATTTATTTTTGCATATTTTGAGTGTTAATCTCATACTAACTCTTTCTTTTTAATTTTTTCTTTTTCTTTCATTATCATTTTGTTGCATTCTGTTGCATTCATTGCATTTTAAGGATACAATGGACCATGCATAATGGAATCAAAACTTGAGTTGACTTCTTTGGTAAGACATATAGTAGTGAGACAACAATCACCTGCATGCAGAAGCTATTTCACACTTGTGTGTAACATTTGTTTTTGTTCATCTCACCCCACATATGCATGCCCTACACTTCGATGGTAGTTCTGTTTTTCCAGATCAATTTGTTGCAAAGAAATTTGGTTATTTTCCCGATGAACCACGCTTCCAAAGAAGAAGAACAGAGTTATGACCCTTTCTTCAACACATACAACCCTAGTTGGGAATACTATCCTGATCTGGGATATGGCAATACGACATCACTACAAAGAATAATCATTTCAATATGAGCAGCTATTCCAAAGAAATAACAAGTCCATCAACCACAAAACTTGAGCCTTCATGGGAGACTTGATGAAAACCCAAATTGAGTTCCAGTTAGTAATTTCACTGCTACTATTCGGGATTTAACAACCCAAATTGAGTTGACAACCACCGTTAATGAATTAATGAGATGTCAAGAGTCGGCCAACTCTTTCTCCAAACAATTCCCAACTCCCTGCATTCTAATTGTCATATTGATTTACATGCAGACTTAGTTGAGGAAACTCATCATGAGTTGTGTCTTTGAATTTCCCGATTTAATTGGTTTTGATGATTCTATCAATTACGCAACTCATGTCTAATCATGATGGTGATATAAAATGTGTTGTGTGTGCTGAAATTTTCGCATATTTGAAAACTAATGATTCTGTTTACGCAGGATCTAATGATATAGAAGGGTCTATCAACAATGTAGTTGCAGAATCAAACATATAGGAGGTAGAGTTGAAGGCCATTGAGGAATTTTCAAAGAAAGAGAAAGTCGTGGATGCTAGTAACTACTTGAAGTGGATTTTGTTTTTAGGCCATGGTCCAAGATTATCAATGAAAGCAGGATTGCAAAATTACACGTGTTGCATGCCATTGGTGAAGTCAAGGAAATTAAGAAAGACCAATGGGACCCCAATGATGGGCCCTCATGCTTCAAGCTTAACTTGGTCATTACACTTCAACCAATGGGACCCTAGTGAAAGCTATCATGTTGTGTCAACCATAACTTGGTCATCACGTTTCAACCAATGGGATCCTCATGAGTCTTTTCACCAACCTCACTTAATAAGACCAATGAACACCATCTCAAGCCGAAAAATGTGGAAGTGAAAGTGATGGGCTTTTACCATCCACATTATAAAGATCACTAAGAAGTGTCCCAACGTCGAGTAATGACGTTAAACAAGCGCTTATTGGGAGGACAACCCAACTAGATTTGTTTTCAAGATCTTTGGGGATGGTTTTCGAACTGAGAAGATAAAAACATACTTCACTTTGAATGGTGAATAAGAGTCGAGTAAGTTATACCTTATTGACTCTTGAGACGCATTCTCGTGGCTTCAGTACATCATGAACTTCTTAATTGTGGAATCTCTTCGAGATGAACGTAAGTGTTCTGATCTTTAAATCACTTCTAAAAGACCAGCATTTCTCTTTAATTTTATATTATTCCAGGTATGTTATTTTCGTTTTTACATTTTACTCATTTGTTTTGTGAGTTTTCGTGTTCTCATTGCGGCTTTTATTCTTACGCATCTTTTACTTTGCCATTATCTCGCCTCATCATCAGTTGTGTTGCTTTCTTTTCTTTCCGTTTTATTTATCACTTTCACATTGAGGACAATGTTTATATTAAGTGTGAGGGAGAGATTTTAGCGTTTCTTTTTGTTAAAAAAAATAAAAAAAGGGGTTCATTGCATGATGATTGAATAACTTTTCTCCTTCTTGAACTGATATGCTTGGTGATAGATGATTGAATTGATGAATTGAGTTTGATGGATCGCATACCTTGTGAGATTTTGAGCTAATGGATGGATTCAACATTTATGTCATTCTCTTCTTTCTCGTGTGATTTTCACTCACGTGTTAATGATCACTCTAGAACTTGTTTGATTCTTTTTGAGGCTTACATTTCACTGCGTGCATTTAACACGATTGAGTACTCTTTCTTAATTAACTAGTTTAACCAAATAAGCCAACCTTGTTTCCAATATGATATCAAGACTCTTTCGACTTCTTGAAAATTCTCTGATTCCCGCTAACTTTGATATTTTCCTTTCTTAACCCCTTTGAAACTTATTTGACCATTCCTTTTTCTATCTCATTACGCTACTTAAATGAAAAATCGTGTTCTACTTTACCTTAGGTAATAAAAGAACATTAGCTTGGTTAATGGATGAGTTTTTGAACAAGTGTGGGGGTATGTGTACAAAATGGTTGTTGAAAAAGGAAAAGAGTCTTAAAAAAAAAAAAAAAAAAATAAAAAGAAAAAAAATTAAAAAAAAAAGAGAAAAGGATTGGGAAATGAATATGTAAAGGGATATACATTAGAGTTGGGATGAACTTTTATCTTGTTATTTCAACTCACCTTTCATTTGCTTTTATTCTCTTTGGTATGTATCCTCTCATATCCATTTTATCCTCTTCTGTTTCCTCGACCTCACTACAACCTTAAATAAAGTCCCATGATTTGTGTGTGCATGTGTTTTGAGTAGTGGAGAAGTAGAAGATAAGCGAAACATGGTAGTGCAATTTTCATGGTTGAATTGAAATGAAATACCTACCTTTTAAACACTTGAGAGATTAAGAGGGAATCTTGTGAGGATCTATCATTCTTAATTCATTCTTTTCAACTAAGTTTCGCTTGCTTGTTGGTTTGAGATGTAAAGAAATGTTACCTCATTTATCTTTGATCCTCAATTTCTTGTTCTTTCTTTCATTTGAGTCCTTTAAAGTTTTTAGGCTTTTAAGTTTGTGTCGTTTGTCTTTGTCTTCTAACTTTAGTTTTATATGTTTTGCTTGAGGAGTCAAAAAAGTGTGGGGAATCGATGATCATATATTTTATACATTAATAAACCCCATTATTAGTCATTTACACTCTTCATATACTTAATTGATTGAATTTGATTATGTTTTGTAAGTTTGAACTCGAATCGGATTTAATTGATTTTTTCAAAGATTATTTGGGTCTTACTGTTGTTTTTTACGTATTTTAGTAGTATCTTGAGTTCTAAATGTCGATAATTATGAATTTTACCTTTTAGGAAAGATAAGAGAAAGTTCTACAACTTTGATGAAGAAATTTCAAAGACAATTTCAGACATCTAGTGGAGCTAATTGGGCATGGAAATCGAATACGGGTTTTGTGACCGAACCCGAACAATGTGTAAACTTAACATAATTCGAGTTTGGGTTTATAGAATGGTTGAAAATTTGTAATCCGAAAGTTAAGATCCATATGTCAAACTTTCATGACAAACACAAAACTTGATTCGAGCTCATGATGGTGATATTGGGTCTGAAAGTCAAAACAGAGGCTAAACTTGGCCCAACAACAGTAGTAATTAGTCATATCTTGGGCTGTAGGACGATTTTTTGGGTGCTTCCAAAGCCATTGGAAAGCTTAGACAATTTCCTAGAACTTTTCTGAAGACCACTTGGCTTGGAAATGGCGAAATCAATGAGTTCAGCAATAAATAATTTCGTAGACAAGGAAGCTCACCTACTAATCTTATCTACTAATCTCACCTACTAATTCCACCTACTAATTCCACCTACTAATCTCACCTATTCATCCACCTACTACTCCTAATCCTCTATAAAAGGCTGGATGTGGAGAGCTCTAGGAAGACACTTGGTGTTAGAGATAGCTTTTCATAGTTCTTGTATATTTTTCCTTCATCAGAATGGAGAAATAAAATCTCACTTCTAACAATTTGGACTTTCTTGAAGAGATTGTGGTTTGGATTCTCGAGGCCTTGATTTATGTAATGTATTTGATTTATATTTGGATTCTTCTTCTTTCTTCTTCTTCTTTTCTTGATCTTGAATGCATGAATGGTGATTCTTTTTTTATGTTTATTTTAAGATTAAGTATTGTGATTAAACTTAGAAATGATTGATCTGAATTAATCACGTAAATGAAGATTGAAGATTTGTGATGAAACTTAAACTGATTGATCTAAATTAATCACGTAATTGAAGAGGTTAGATTCTTGATTGGTCTTTCAGTTAATTGAATTCGGTCTTAAATTGACATATATCTACATGAATAGTGCGATTGCAGATTTATGTTTATTACTTGTCGATTGAATTACGATCGATTATCAAGCATTTAATTTGGATCTCGATCATCGAGATCTCGGTTAGATCCAAGTTAACCATTCAAATGTCTTCAAATGTTTGTTGAAAGGTCTATGATTGAATCCACCCAATCTCTGATAGATTTATCGAATTGTTTTTAATCATTATTTATTTTTTCAGATCTTGTCATTGTAATCATTGAACAATCAAAACCCCTTTCTAACTTAACTTAATTTGATAAAATTGCATTTACGATCCTCGGAGAGAGACGATCCTGTTGTTGCTCACTATATCGCAAACTTAGTTAATAACTTCGGTTATAATTTTGATCGAGTTCGACGTCGTCAAAATTTTGGCGCTATGATTGTCGGGATTAGTCCCAAATTGACTGAAGTGACTTTTTCCTCCAATTACAATGAAGGAAAAATATACAAGAATCTATGAAAAGCCTATCTCTAACACCAAGTGTTTTCCTGTTTCTCACATCCAGGTCTTTTATAGAGGATTAGAGTAGTAGGTGGATGAAAGAGTGAGATTAGTAGGTGGAATTAGTAGGTGGAATTAGTAGAGTGAGATTAGTAGATGAGATTAGTAGGTGAAACTTTCCTTGTCCGAAATTATTTATCATTGAACTCATTGATTTCGTCGTTTCCAAGCTAAGTGGTCTTCATGAAAGTTCTGTGAAATTGTCTGCTTTTCCAATGGCTTTGAAGACCTAAAAAATCGTCCTGTAAATGCCCAAGATATGACTTCAATTACTACAGACTATTCGGACCAGGTTTCAAGACTCTGTTTTGACTTTCGGCCCAATATCACCATCAAGGAGCCGAATCAAGTTTTGTGTTTGTCATGAAAGTTGTACATATGGGTCTTAACTTTCGATTACAAATTTTCACCATTCTATAAACCCAAACTCGAATTATGTTACGGTTAGTATACACACTGTTCGGGTTAGGTCATGGCACAAAACCCGTATTCTGATTTCCATGCCCAATTAGGCCCACTAGATGTCTGAAATTGTCTTTGAAATCTTCATCAAAGTTGTAGAGCTTTTCTCTAATCTTTCCTACAAGGTAAAATTCATAATTATCGACATTTAGACTCAAGATATGGTAAAAATACGTAAACAAACAGAAGAGCCCAAATAATCTTTGAAAAAATCAATTAAGTCCGATTCGAGTTCAAACTTACAAAACATAATCAAATTCAATCAATTAAGTACATGAAAAGTGTAAATGACTAATAATGAGGGTTTATTAATGTATAAAATATATGATTATCACAAGGCTGCAGCTTCACTAAAGTCATTAGTGAAGTCATTCTGGAAGGAAGAGGAGAGATTCTTGGTGGATGTCAGAAGAATTTTAGGGGAGCAGCAGCAAGGGCAGCAGGCTCTGAGCAGCGAGATTCCTGAGCAGATTCAAGCTTTAATTCAGGAATTTGGGGAGCTTTTCCAACAACCCACAGGGCTGCCACCTTCGAGGAGATGTGACCATGCTATAATTTTGAAAAAAGGAGTAAATATACCTACCATTCATCCTTATAGGTATCCCCACTACCAAAACTCTGAGATTGAAAAATTTGTTAAGGAAATGTTAGACCGGTATGATTAGGCCAAGCACTAGTACTTATGCTAGCCTTATGATTTTAGTGATGAAGAAAGATAGAAGTTGGAGGTTTTGTGTGGATTATCGAGCCTTGAACAAGGTGACAATTCTGGATAAATTTCCTATTCCAATTATAGATGAATTGTTAGATAAATTGGCGGGGACTACAATATTTTCTAAATTGGACTTGAAATCGAGATATCATCAAATTCGCATGAGGGAAGAGGATATTGAAAAAACCACATTTAAGACTCATGAAGGGCATTATGAGTATGAGGTAATGCCATTTGGTCTCACTAATGCTCCTTCTACTTTCCAAGGTTTGATGAATCAAGTGTTGAGACCTTGCTTGAGGAAGTTTGCTTTGGTCTTTTTTTATGATATTCTGATCTATAGTAGAGATGCAGCCACTCATTTGGGGAGTTTGCGAGAGGTTTTCCAGCTCTTGTTACTTAATAAGTTGGTGGTGAACAAGAAGAAATGTTGCTTTGGGGGCCAATATGTGGAGTATTTGGGGCATATAGTCTCGATTGAGGGGGTTACTGCTGACCCCAAGAAGATTGAAGCCATGGTGCAGTGGCCCATGCCTCGGGATGTAAAAGGTTTGAGGGGGTTTTTTGGGTTTAACTGGCTATTACCGCAGGTTTGTCAAAAATTATGGCAAATTAGCCAAGCCTTTGACTGAGTTGTTGAAGAAAGACAATTTTCAGTGGTCCTTAGAGGCTCAAACAACTTTTGAAACTTTGAGGAATGCCATGACCACATTACCTGTCCTGACTGTTCCAGACTTCAGCAAGGAATTTGTGGTAGAAACCGATGCCTCTAGCAGGGGAATAGGGGCTGTACTGTTGCAACAAGACAGACCAGTGGCTTATCTTAGTCAAGCACTGACTGATAGGGAGCAAAAAAGGTCTGTTTATGAGAGGGAATTGATGGCAATTGTTTTTGCTGTGCAGAAGTGGCGTCATTACCTCCTTGGGAGACACTTCACCATTAGAACTGACCAAAGATCCTTGAAACTTATGACTGATCAAAGGATTTTGGGAGAGGAGCAGTTTAGGTGGACTTCCAAGCTAATGGGGTTTGATTTTGATATCCACTACAGACCAGGGAAAGACAATGCTGCTGCCGATGCTTTGTCTCGCCAAATGATGTATGCCACTGTTTCTATAGCTGTTCAGGAGGATTGGGGGGGATTATGTGAGGAGATTCAGCAAGATCCTGAAGAAGATTGTACAGGAGTTGGTGGGCCAGCCTCAAGCTTGGCCTACTTATTCCTTGCAGCATGGCCAACTATTTTATAAAGGAAGACTGGTCCTTCCTCGCTCTTCACCTAGGATTCCTGATTTACTTCATGATTTCCATGCATCATCTTTTGGGGGTCACTCGGGATTTCTGAGAACATATAAAAGGCTGGCTGGAATTTTTTTCTGGGAGGGTATGAAAAAGGATATTGTGGATCTTATTGCTAGTTGTGATGTGTGTCAAAGGAATAAGGCACAAACTTTGTCCCCACCGGGGTTATTACAAGCCCTTACCTACTCCAACTCAGGTTTGGAGTGAAGTAACTATAGACTTTATTATTGGTTTTCCTAGATCCAAGGGCAAAGACACTATCATGGTGGTTGTGGATTGTTTCACCAAGTTTGCCCACTTCATGGCCCTTTCCCATCCTTTCACAGCACAAGAGGTAGCTCAAATATTCGTTGATGAGGTAGTAAGGCTGCATGGATTTCCCACATCCATTATTTCTGACAGAGACCAGCTGTTTTTGAGTAAATTCTGGATTGCTCTTTTCAAATCCGCGAGTACAAGGCTCAAATTCAGTACTTCATACCACCCTCAAATTGATGGGAAAACGGAGGTTGCTAATCGGTGTCTAGAGACCTAATTGAGGTGCTTTGCTGGGGAGAAACCGAGCACTTGGTCCCATTGGTTGAGTTGGGCTAAATATTGGTTTAACATCAATTACAACCGATCCATTAGGATGACACCTTTCAGAGCTCTTTATGGACGTGACCCCCCTGTGTTGTTTAAAGGGACAACCTTCCCTTCAAAGGTGGAGGTTGTATCACAGTTGCATCTAGACAGAGACATGCTGCTGGAGGAATTAAGAAGTAATTTGGATAAGGCTCAGCAGCATATGAAGGTGATGGCAGACAAGAAATGCAGGGATTTGGTCTTCAATATAGGAGATTCGGTTTATTTAAAAGCCCAATCCTATAGGCTGAAATCCATAGCTAAGAGAAGAAATGAAAAACTTAGTCCTCGCTATTATGGGCCATTTCAGGTGCTAGACAAGGTGGGGGTGGTGGCTTACAAATTACAGCTTCCTCCCTATAGCAAAGTCCACCCAGTTTTTCATGTGAGCAAGTTGAAGGAAGCAGTCCCTAAGGACCAGCAGTCCCATCCTCTACCTCCAGAACTATCTACAGATTGGATCTTGGAAACACAACATGCAGAAGCACTTGATATGCGATATAATGTAGTGGGAGTAGCAGAGCTCCTCATCCAGTGGCAGGGGGCTCCTCCATGCGATAATTCCTGGGAGTTTGTATCCTCTCTGAAGCTTCATTTCCCCTCTTTTCACCTTGAGGACAAGGTGAAAGCTTTGGGGGGGAGTATTGATGGCATTGGGCCTGCAATAAATAAAGTTTATGTCAGAAGACATAAGCCCAAACCCAATGTGACCTAACTAACTTTTGGTTAGTTAGTTAGAGATTAGTTGCTGTTTTTGTGGTACTTGGTTAGGAACTGGGGAATGGGAATAAGGATATAAATAAGGGAAATTGTATGACGGAGGGCATCTTGGCATTTTGGGTAAAGGAAGGGAAGCCACATTGGCTTAGAGGGAGGTTACACAGACCTCGAATCTGTGATAGGAGTTGTGAGAGCGTACATTGTCTCTTGTATACAGTTTCTTGGGGTATTCCGGCCTAATTCTTGGAATAATTCCAGTGTTTACCAGTGTTCCATCACTTTGTCTCAGATGCACTAGCCCATCTTTATCCCAAATGCATTGGCCTCGGCCCCTTTGGCCTCATCTTTGTCCTAGATGAACTGGCCCTATCTCTTCATCCAAGATGCACCGGCCCTGTGATCTCTCCACCCCAAATGCACTAGCCCCATCATCTCTCCATCCCAAATGCACTGGCCTCGTCTCTCCACCCAAATGCAGTCGCCTGCCACCATCACACTATTTAGCACATTATATATATTTTTTTGTTTATTTTCTTTTAGTGTGTCTAATTGTAACAAGCTTAAAGCTTAATAAGTTTTAGCTTGAGGAGGAGTGTTAGAATATCTAAAAAATGTCTCAAAATATCTTTATTGTATCTTGAAATATTTTAGAGTATCTCATAGGATCTCTTAAGATTTATTTCCTATTTAGTATATTTTTTTGATTTATTTCCTTATTAATTAGGATTAAGAGCCTAGTATTAGTATAAATAGGACTATTGGGTTTGTTTTTTTATCACATTATCAACACATCAAGTCAATGTCAATATCAATCTATATTCTCTCTTTTCCTCCTCCTCTACCTAAACCCTCCAATTCAACAGACATCACTTGAAGAAACTCCTATTTCTAATGAATTGTTGTTGTATATTTCTTTGTTTTCAAAGAGGATTCATTTCATGAAACTTGTACTAACAGTCCACCACCAACTATAGTTGATCTAATACACATGGTGTATTTTGATAGTTACATGTTAACAACACAACATTTTTGAAGACTTGGTTTATGATAGGGCACAATGGCGTCGTTTGATCCATGTAGCCGACCCCACCTAGTGGGAAAAGGCTTGGTTGTTGTTGTTATTGTATATGTTAACAACGCATCATTTTGAATAATACATACAATTCTATTACTGAGAGCCTTTGTGCAAACACAGATTATCTTGCAATATAATGTTTAAATTGGAACATTTTGGAATTTTAACGGGTATACAAATGTAGGTACACTATTTCTGGCCTATTGAAAGGGAAGCTGTCAATGAATTCGAGAAAAAGTGGCATGATGTAACAGGCAGATTGGGAGGAAGAATAATCTCCAACACCATCTCAGTGATGTTTGGAAGGTATCCTATTTATATTTAATGCTTTCAAACAAGGGCACATAATAAACATGAATCATATAATTTCTTTCTTTGACAGGACACTTGAAGTTCATGAAAGTTCTGAAGGAGTTGCACGCTTCACGTTTGAGTATCTCTGCGGTCGCCCAGTACGCTGTTTCTTTTTGTTTGGTTGTTGTTCCAAGTATTTTTTTTCCAGCTAACATAGTCATTAAATCTTGTTGTTTGACTTCTATTTTTTTTTTTTTGGTAATTGACAAGTTGATATTATGTGTTTCATTAAGCTGCTTGTGCCTCAAATGGGTAACAACAATTTCCAAGAGTTAGTTTAGAGATACGATGGAACATTTGATGATTAAATTCCTTGCTTTCTGTGGTTTTTGTCTTGCCTAGTTGACCTTGTGGCCAACTATCCTTGCCTTGTGGTGGAGGGAATAGCAGGCTTGGAGTACAGATGTGAAATAATTTACTGAATATATTACCTACTCTAATTACAGCATACATCAAGGGATATTTATGGTAATAAATACTCCCCCTCAAGTTGGTGCATATATGTCATATGCATCAAGCTTGTTACATATGTAAGTTTCCCTTGGAGCCCGGATAGATTTGGTGAAGATATTTTCTAGTTGATCATTGGAGTTTACAAATGAGGTAGTGGTTTCTCTAGAGAGGATCTTTTTCGGATAAAATGGCAATCAATCTCTAAAACTATTAGATCAGTAAATTATTTGAACAGATAAAGCACAAGCCAAACCCAGTTTCACCTATCTTGGCTGAATCTGTTAGATCCTTCTATTATTGTAAACTCAATAAGAAAGGACGATTTCATAGTTGTAGTTGTGCTCAGTTGCTAGCCTTCTGGATGATTAGTAACCTTCCAACTCTAGAATGTTTTCAATACCCTAAGATCAAATGGAGTACGTATCACCCTAGGTTCTACAACCCTATCAAAGAGTGGTATTATGGAATGGCTATCCTAGACTTTGAAGAAAAGCCAATGGATTAGCTATTTCTAGGCCTGAAGGGAGTAGTTTGGAGGGCACCATGGTTTCCACATGCTTTTGCTATAATGCGGAGACAAGCTATTGGTTCTTTTTATTGCCCATGCGGAGTGACCAGTTATGCATCGACTATGGTTAGGAGGCAGTTGGGGTTTAAACAATTTGTACTGTTGCATGGACTATCAAAGTATGGCGGCGCCTAAGAGCGCGTCTGGCAGCAGTTGGCAGTGGGTCCTCCGGGGATGGGTCGGTCGGTGTTGTCAGAGTTGGCTGATCACCTTATTTTGGCAATTGGAGACTACACCAAAGTTGTTCATGGCGGTGGTCAGAGCAGTGGTGGAACTTAAAGGAAAAAATTGAGGGGGCAAATTGAATTGATCATTTTATTCTATATAAAATAAAGTTTTAGCTAAAAAAATAGCCCAAATATTCAAAGTGGATTTATGATAGTTTAACCTGATTTATAGTAAAATCAAAGCACCCCATTGAGTTGATATACTATACTAATAGAGTAGACTTAGTTATATGAATTACAGCTGTACATTTCTGTTATTGACAGCTGTACATTTCTGTTATTGACAGCTGTACACCAACTGTCACCTCTCTGTATAAAAAGGCTTCTCTCTGTATAATTCAATAAGAAAGGAATCACTAAATTTTCTGAACACTTCTTCACGTCTCTCTCTCTCTCTCTTCTCTACTTGTTTTCTTTATGGTATCCAGAGCTATTTTTTCTGGGGCCTGAACCTTCTTCCATGGCCGAAACCGAAAATGTAACAGCTCCCTCTGGAGGCGCTTCCGGCGGAGCATCCGGCGGTGCTCCAGCTCCGGCAATCTTCAATCCGTCTCTCTCTATCAAACTCGATGATGAAAACTATCTTCTATGGCGACAACAAGTTGAAGCTGTCATCATCGCTCACAAACTCTATCGATATGTGGCAAATCCACAGATTCCTCCTCGTTTCGTTAATGAAGAAAATTGTGCCTTAGGAATCGAATCCGATGCGTATCAACTCTGGGTTGTGCAAGACCAGATGTTGTTCACGTGGCTTCTTGGCTCAATTTCTCCCTCAATTCTTCCTCGGTTCATTGGTTGCAAGCATTCTTGGGAAGTTTGGGAGAAGATTCACAAACACTTTCAAGCGCATGTTCGAACCAAGGTGCGTCGTTTTCGTTCTGAGCTGAAAAACACCAAGAAAGGCAATCGATCAATTTCTGAATATCTCCTGAGAATTCGTGCCCTAATTGAGTCTCTCCAAGCCATTGGTGATCCAATTACAGATCAGGATCATATCGACACCATCTTAGAAGGCCTTCCAGAGGAATACAATTCCCTGGTTATGGTGATTTATGCAAGAGGTGATACTTCATCAGTTGATGATATTGAAGCACTCTTGCTCATGCAAGACGCACAATTTGAAAAGTTCAGGCAAGAATTGCCCTCTCCCTCTGTCACAGCGAATGTAGCTCAAGCAACTGCCATGCATGATTCATCCACCACCTCTAGTTTTAATCAGAATTCTCCTGAGTTTCACGGTGGCTATCGTGGCCGTGGTGGCCGGAATCGTGGTCGCGGTGGTCGTGGCCGTGGCCGTGGTGGAACAAAGCCCACGTGTCAGTTATGCAATCGGTATGGTCATGATGCCTTCAATTGTTGGTATAGGTATGATCAAAACTTTGTACCTTCTCAGAGACCTCCACAGCCCCATTTCTCTCAAACTCAACATCATAATACTCAGTTTCAAGGCTCACAAGGGTTCCATAATGGACAAGGTTCCTTCTATCAGATTTCTCATCAAGGTTCTCATCAAGGTCAGCCTTCTTTTCAACATCAGCCAAGTGCAAATATGGCTATGCAACAACCACAATTTGTTCCTAATACTCAGGAAGAGCTGCACAAACCTTTTGATCCACAATATTGGTTTCCGGATTCAGGAGCTTCACATCACATCACAGCTGATCCTAACAACTTGACTCAAAGCAATCCCTTTGGAGGTCATCAACAAGTAATCATGGGAAACGGTCAAGGTTTATCCATAAACTCCATTGGTTCCTCTAAATTTGTCTCTCCTACTCAACCTAAAGTTGTATTTTCTTTAAAGAATTTACTTCTTGTTCCAAACATTACTAAAAACCTTGTCTCTGTTTCCAAGTTTGCTCAAGATAACAATGTTTATTTCGAGTTTCACCCATTCTCTTGTTATGTCAAAACACAGGGCTCTAACCAAGTTCTTCTTCAAGGCTCACTTGGTGGAGATGGTCTCTATAGCTTCTCTAACATCAACATTCTAAAAGAGCCTTCCTCAACATGTCTTCAACACAGCTTAGATCATTCAGCTCCTAATGAGCATACTACTACATTCTACTCTGATGTAAATAGTACCTTTAATACTTGGCATCAACGTTTAGGTCATGCCAATGGTCTTGCTGTAAAAACTGTTCTAACCATTTGTAAAATACCATCATTGAATAAAACATCTTTTGATTTTTGCAATGCTTGCTGCCTTGGTAAATCACATCGTTTGCATGCACCATCTTCCCTTACTACTCACCCTACACCCTTTGAACTAATTCACTGTGATCTCTGGGGTCCTTCCCCTTTCCCTTCATATGGAGGATATAATTACTATATCTCTTTTGTTGATGCTCACACAAGATATACTTGGATCTATTTTCTTAAAAATAAATCCCATGCCTTAACAGCATTTAAACAATTCACTGCCTTAGTTACAACTCAATTTTCTGCCTCTATTAAGGCTGTACAATCGGATTGGGGGGTGAGTTTCGCCCCTTTACAAAATTCTTGACAGATTTAGGCATTCTTCATCGCCTAACCCTGCCCCCACACTTCCCATCAAAATGGGACAGTGGAAAGGAAACATAGACAAATTGTTGAGATGGGACTTACTTTACTATCTCATGCCTCCATCCCTATAAAGTTTTGGGATCACACTTTACACAAGCTGTTCACCTAATCAACAAGTTGCCCACTACAACCTTATCCTCATTCTCTTCACCCTTTCATGCTCTATTTGGCAAACACCCTGACTACACAAACTTGAAAATCTTTGGGTGTGCATGCTTTCCTTTCTTAAGGCCCTTCAACACAAACAAACTCCAATTCAGATCCTCTGAATGTGTTTACCTCGGCTTATCACCACAACATAAAGGCCACAAGTGCCTTGATGCAAGTGGCCGCATCTACATCTCCAAAGATGTTTTATTCAATGAAACCGCCTTTCCCTATGCTCATCTGTTTTCCTCCACCTCCATTCCTCCTCCTCCTTGTTCTTCCACCTTTCCCTCTTCCATTCCCATTCCCTCTTCAATTCCCCCTCTTGATGCTGTACCCCTACGTCAACATCCACCCTCTCCTCTCTCACCTAATCTCTCACCTGACACTGTCTCCTCTCCATCTGCACAGCAATTCAGTCACCCATCTGTAGTCTCTTCCACATCTGAGTCCACCTCTAGTGTAGTTCCTATTGCTGCACACTCTCAGCAGTCTGGTCCCTCTCTTTCCACCTCCTTGGAACCCCTTATTTCTGCCCCTAACTCTTTGTCCAGCAACTCTGTCTCTGCAGCTGCACCCACTCCTCCCACAAATGATCATCCCATGATGACTCGGTCTAAAACAGGACATCTCCCTCCTCGGATTTATTTGAGTCATGTTGAGCCTCGGACTGTGAAAGAAGCCCTGAACAGTCCTCCCTGGATGGCTGCTATGAAAGATGAGTACATGGCCCTTCTAAGAAACAATACTTGGTCCCTTGTCCCTCTACCCTCACACAGAACAGCTATTGGGTGTAAGTGGGTCTTTAGGGTCAAGGAAAACCCTGATGGGACAGTCAACAAATATAAAGCAAGATTGGTTGCTAAGGGTTTCCACCAACAACATGGTTTCGACTTCTATGAGACATTCTCCCCAGTTGTAAAACCGGTTACCATTAGGCTGATTTTAACATTGGCTATAACTCAAAAATGGGCTATCAAACAAGTAGATGTGAACAATGCCTTTCTAAATGGTGTGCTTAGTGAAGAAGTATATATGGTACAGCCCCCGGGGTTTGAAGACAGTGATAAATCCCTTGTGTGCAAATTGCACAAGGCTTTATATGGCCTCAAACAAGCTCCAAGAGCTTGGTATGAACGCCTCACTTCAGCTTTACTTCATTTCGGGTTCACCACTAGCAAGTGTGATCCTTCACTCTTTGTCTACTCAAAAACCTCCACCACCATTTATGTACTTGTATATGTGGATGATATTATCATCACTGGACCCTCCTCAGCTATGATACAGGATCTCATTCAGAAACTTAACTCTCAGTTTGCTCTCAAAGAGCTTGGAAATCTTGACTACTTTCTTGGTGTGGAGGTTACACACCTTTCTGATGGCTCACTATTGCTTCATCAAACAAAGTATATTCGAGATCTTTTGGCCAAGGCACACATGACTGATACTAAAGGCATTTCATCCCCTATGGTGAGCAACACCAAACTAACTAAATATGGCACTGACACTGTTTCTGACCCTCATCTGTACCGGTCCATTGTGGGAGCTCTTCAGTATGCCACCTTAACTCGGCCAGACATAGCTTTCAGTGTCAACAAGGTTTGCCAATTCATGGCACACCCCTTAAACACTCATTGGCAGGCAGTAAAGCGTATCTTGAGGTATCTGAGGGGTTCTATTCATCATGGACTGATCCTACATCCTATTCAAAAGCCTGCCCCTTTCAGCCTTCTAGCCTATTGTGATGCTGATTGGGCTAGTGATCCTGATGACAACATCCGGCTCATGTATTTTCTTTGGCTCTAATCTTGTTTCCTGGTGCTCTAAAAAGCAGCCGCTAGTAGCCCGCTCAAGCACAGAGGCCGAGTACCGCAGTATGGCAAACACTACTGCTGAGTTATTATGGATCCAATCTCTCCTATCAGAACTCAAAGTTCCCTTTACTGCACCAAGGCTGCTGTGTGACAACCTGAGTGCAGTACATTTGGCTCACAACCCAGTGCTTCATGCTCGCACAAAACACATTGAACTTGATATTCATTTTGTCAGAGAAAAAGTCCTAACTAAGGCTCTCACAGTGCTGCATATCCCGAGCATGGATCAGCTTGCAGATTGCTTCACCAAGCCCTTGTCATCCTCAAAATTTGCAGACTTGAGAACCAAACTCAATGTGGTTAAACCACCTTGAGCTTGAAGGGGGGATAATAGAGTAGACTTAGTTATATGAATTACAGCTGTACATTTCTGTTATTGACAGCTGTACACCAACTGTCACCTCTCTGTATAAAAAGGCTTCTCTCTGTATAATTCAATAAGAAAGGAATCACTAAATTTTCTGAACACTTCTTCACATCTCTCTCTCTCTCTCTCTTCTCTACTTGTTTTCTTTATGTACATACCCTAAAAAATATGTAGGGGTCGATATGAAAGCAACTTCCTTGAAACCTATCAATCTCAGGCTTGTGAGATCAGCCATCAGCATGTACGCACCAAGTGATAGAAAAATGGCATATAGCTTTATGGCATCCATACAAGGAACGAGTCACATTCTCATTGGGTTTCTTTGTCTAGTTTAACAACAAAAAATGATAAACATATTTTCAAGTACTTTACTATGTCACTATTCTAAAGTGGAATTTTCTTTTGGGGGGCCGGGGGGGTGGGGAAGCTGCCACCCCTTGTCCCTATGATGTTGCGTTAGTGGGTCAGAGTGATTCATGACCAGGATAAAGAGAAGGGCTCTAGGTACCAACTTGAAACGCTAAGTGTTTTGAATTGCTTGAGAAAAATTCTCTCACAAATTTAGGGATTTCCTAAACATATATATATATATATATAGGGAGCGTATCTGGTGAGAGAAGTGTTTATTATAAGAGGTATATATATATATATATTTATTTACAACATATATTTCCTACTCTAATTACAGCATGCATCAAGGGATATTTACAGTAATCAACAGTAGGAATTATCATATGATAAAAAACAAAGTGAGCTTCTTTGCTTGAGCTTGAGAATGGTAAAGCTGAAGAAGGAAGGGATGAACAAGGCCAGGTTGAGTAAAAATCTAGTGGATGAAAGGATAGCCATATCATACTCAGAAGACCAGGTTTTGGTGGTTGGTTGTGAAGACCTTAAGGATGGTACAAATGCCATGATTTGTTATTATTCCCTTGTTCTTTCAGCATTACTTAGCTTGCTTTTAAATCATTTTGATTTTAAATTTTCTTCGGTGTGTTAGTGCATGTGCAAGCACGTGCACATGATAACTCTCTCTCTCTCTCTCTCTAATTGTTTTGGTTTTCAGTTGGGTGCAGCAGATTATATTGCAGTAGCTGAAAACTATCACACTGTTTTCATATCTGATATTCCAGTGATGAGTATGCGCATCAGTGACAAGGTATTGGTAAAGAAAAGTCGTGTTGGCCTCAGCTGTATTGATAATTGCCTAATTTTTTGTAAGATGAGAAATTTTAGGTTTAAAAACCTGCTTTCTTACTCTGTCTGCATGATTTCCTAAGATATTCCTTAAATATAGCACTTCAAATTTTTATGCATCAGCCATGGCATTGAAATTTAGTACACTTCTGTTTCTGCATATCGCTATCCTGTTTTGAGCAAAAAAACATTTTTCTACTTTTCAGGCACGGAGATTTATTACCCTCATTGATGAATTATACAATCACCGTTGCTGCCTATGTTGTTTGGCATCCTCGTCAATTGATGAATTATTTCAAGGAACCGAGGAGGGCACACTTTTTGACTTGGAGAGGTAATTTTGTCTGTTTGTTTCAGCTATATGGTGCACAAACAGCTTTTGGATTACAAAGTACGTGTTTTAGACATGCCCTTTGTGGATGATAATTTCAATTTTCTTTTCTGTCATTTCACCTGTCAATACATTATCCACTAATTGATTCTGATGCTTGTATGTTGCTTCTTATGCCTTGTCGCTGGGAATAGATGGTTCATATTGGGAACGTTTCCATTAAATTCCCAAAATCTAGATGGTTTATGAAGTGCCATTTCTTGACAAACTTGTTTGAAAAGAAATTTAAAAAATTATCATGTGTATTTATTTACTCAACTGACCATGTACAGTAATTTATTCAAGTCCCTGTAATTGTGCAGCGAATTTATATTTTTTGACCAAACTAGAAACCACGTTACATTTGCCATTATGTGGCATAAAATTTGAGACTAGGCAAGATGGAAGGGTTTTTGCTCACAGTTTACCCAACATCTATGTAAATGCAGTTTTTTGTAGTGTTAAGTTGCATACAACCCAAGATGGTGATTTTACTGATTGAGCTGAGAAGTTGGAGACCCTATACTCTGTATTTGAAAGCTGCACTTCCCACGTATTTCCAAACTTGGCATACAAGGCAGGCAGACTTAAAAATCATGACATTGTCAAATAACCTGTCTATGAGATTTTCTTTTGATAATTTGTGATTTTAATTAATAAGTACTGATTTACATAAGTTCTGCTTTAGGGGCTAGCATTCCTTATATTGTTTGAACTTTCTGAATTATGTATAAAGCAATGTTGATGTGAGGCTTATCAGCTTTGTCTATGATGGTAGTCTAGTGGTCCTAATTAAATGATGCATTGGCAACTGAACCTCCTCACTCTTGTTTTGGTTCCAGTTTCCAGTTTGAAACAGAGATCGAAGGTGGGAAACTTCGCCGCAATGTCTTAGCAGAAGGCAACGTGGGCTCAGGAGGTGCCCCTGTTGGTATCACATCCATTCTATCTGGTCAAGAAGAGATGTTTGCTTTTCACAGAGCTGTAAGTAGTGACCCTTACCTTCTTTTAGTTGCAACAAAACCATTTTTACTTAGCGCAATGTTGATTTGGTTCCATATAGTATTTCTTGTTCCAGACTGCAAGTATTGTAGTGGCATTTCATAATGAAATTCTTTGATGTATTTCCGGTACATGTTTGCTACCTGCTGGTTAGTGTAGCATATACTAGTGTCTCATACGTTGTGATAAGGGGTGGTAAATTATATAATGATATTTAGAGGCAATTCACTTAGAAGTAACTCATGAAATACAATTCATTTTATTTGGTTTGTTAGAAATACAGTTGGCATTTACGATGTTGTTGTTAGAAATATAGTTGGCGGTGTAGTTTATACTAATTCACAGTCGACATTAGTGAAGCATAATTTGTGTTGAGTGGTGAAGTCATGTAGTAAGATGAAAGGTAAAGAGTTGTAACTTTATTAACTGACCATAAAGTATATACTTGAAAATGATTTGATAATTAGAATCTTTTGTGGTCACCAGGTTACATTCAATATATGATCTGCCTACCTTTAGATTTACCAAAAGAACCATCTTCTTTGAGTATGTTTCTGACAGATTTGAAATTGTCAGTGACCACCATCTACTATGTCAAGTTTCTGATGGAGAGTAATGATACTTGCACAAATTTTATGCTTACAATCCCCTCTTAGTCTAGGTTGATTAATTTGGGCCTTTCAGAAAAAGTTGTAGTAGAACCGAGGTGTTATCCCATGGCTTACATGGGAGTCAGGAGAAGGATTGTAAGAATAAAGCCTGTCCAAGTATCATTACTGTATTAGAATATATGCGGCTGCATAACTTCTCTACTGTGACCTGCTTTGCCCCTAAATTTTGTTGTAATATATCTTGTAAATTAAAACTCGACAGACTAGTCAGTTCTAAATGTTACTTGGTTGTTTTTGTGCACTACTATTTAGCTATCCCCTAATTTCTTTATATTTCTCTTAAACTTTGAAAGAACAAGTAAGAAGAAAATATTAACATTGGATATTCCTTAACATGCTTTGTAGGTCTCACGCTTGATTGAAATGCAAACGCCATTATACTTGGATGGAGTCAGTAATTTCCACCCTTATTTTCAGAGGCAACATAAAAAAATTCAAAAAAATTGTGACAACTTACTATCTGAGTCATCAATCTGAAAGTCAATTTTTTATTCTACTTGGACTAAAATTGTTTTCTGATGCCAAAATGACTTTTATACTTATACACTTGTGTGTAGATAATCGGCCTACACTTTTGCTTATTAATCTGTAATAACCACCAGTAGACGGGTGATCGACTTAGTGACAGTGTTGATTCTTTATTCCTTACAGCTATATCCCAAATAATGCAGCAATGCATGATAAATATGTACTTTTGAAAGTTCTAAATGTGTAAAATATAAATGCTGATGGATATTTAATCCTATCAGCATATTTGTTAGCTGTCATGATTCATCAGGTTCAATAGTAATTCCTGTTACTTTGTCAAACTGTGCTGTAATTTGCAGATTTTTTTTTTGGCATAATAATTTGTAGATTTTAATAGATATTGAATCTGCAAGCTCACCCTTCAGTGAGTAACAACTACTTGTAAACTTATACATGTTTGTTTTTTTGGTACTAGGCCAGTGGGGCCTAAGGGATTCCCAATAGCGGGCCTGGGGAAGGGGGTAGGAGAAAAGGAAGATGTTCTATCAAGGTTGTTGAACCGCCCACCGAGAACATGTGTCCCAACCAGCTGAGCTATACTCACGGGACTCATATTTGTGCTTTTATTCTATATATCCTTTGTTTTAAGTATTCAAATTGTTCCATTTTATGAAGTCAAAAGCAAACAGGAAAATTTAAGTTATTCTGTGAAGGATGAAAATGTTTTTTTCATATTACACCGAGTAATACACTCAACCAGAAATTACAAGGCCTTGGTGACTTGTCCCAGTCTCTCACTCACCCCCATCTTTGCTGCTCAGGTATTTGTCCTCATAACTCATTAGCAAACAGGAGAAAAAAAATAAAAGAAAGAACTAACAAGAGGTCATAATATCGAAATTAAAGATGCTTTGTCCCGTTTCAGATTTCGAAAAATATATATGCATAAGACAGGAAGAGTGAAGAACCAACACACACAAATAATGGGTGGCTGAGATTTTTTTTACTTGTGTATAAAATAATGAAGAAATTTTTTTTAGCCGCACATTTATTGGTCTATGTGGGTCCTGTACCAAAAGAATTTGTCTATATATCATTGCTCTTCAGATTTTATATGATTCCTAGGTAGAAAGCGTTGCTAACTAATGCCTACCCTAAAAATGCAACCCAGAGAGGATATATGTAGGCAAGTATGAAGGATCATACGATGTGGCGAGACAATATCACATAGCCCTCTGCCGGCAGAGTGTTTAAACACAAGGATAAAGTTTGGCGCATATCAACACCAAGTACATTATTTCACAGTTATGTGAGATAGTAAAATCAAAGTATGAGGTAGGATTAATTATAATTAGATGGTAATAATAATGAGGTGACGTGTGAATGGGTGGTATTATTCTAAATCACGAGTTTTGCTGCCATTTGTCTGCTTTGAAACGATACTTACACGCACTTTATTTAGTTGGAGCCAATGCCATGATTATATTGGTTGGTAATAAGTTTGGTTTAGGAAGCGCACGACTTTGCAAAAGTATTTGGTTTTAGGCTTTCTCATTTTCTGTGAGTCTATGGCTTTGTACTGTGTTTTATTCACACTTGTTGTTTTATTTTAATGGTGGTTCCTTAATCACATATCACACACATACTAGCGCTCACCACTAGACCAACCATTGACTGTTTACTGGCACCTTGATTTCCTGACAAGTTGGGGATGGATACGAGGATCTACAGTGTAATCATATGAAGTTGATCCCCAAGACAAAAATAAGAGCGGTATGGACCTGAGTCTATTTGCTTTAGACATATTTTATATATAGTTTATCATGAATCTGAGTCCATACTCTATAATAATACAACACTAACTTTTTGTGTGAAGTTTGAGTTTGCAAAAGGCAAGAGTTAGTTTGATAAGATAAATTGACCGTTGAAATTGGATAATTTTGCATTAAGATATTATTAGAGTAGGAAAAATCAAATTGGATCCTGCCTCATCTGTTACAAATTCAATTATTTTTTGCCTTCATCACTTTAGATACTGATTATATATGGACCTGAATTCCTACATCGTAGTGAGGATATTCCTTCCATGGACTATTGTGCTTGAACCGCTTGAAAACTAATATTTTGCCACTATTACAGGATATGTTGAACTGAAGTTTGCAACGACACATTATCAATATGTAAGACTCACTCATAATTCATGACAATCATGGGATAATATATATATCTGAAATCTGATTCTAGTGTTTTTTTTTTCATTGTCCTTGAATTATTTGTAGCGTATTTTAATAACTAAAACTAAGTATATAAAACAGTGGAAATTTGGGAGTGCCAGGCAAGAACATCATGCAATTTCATGTTTTAGTCTCGGTAAGCTTCAGGTTAGTGCTGATGTTTGGTTTCTAGTTGCACTGTTGTTACGCATGTGCAATTCCTATTTCAAAGTGTTATTGTAGCTGTTCAAGTCTATTTCAAATTCCTGTTTCTAAGATCACTGTGCTTAGATTAACGAAGTTTATGAACCAATTGGTTTCAGCAAACCAAAGGGCTTTCATTTCTAGGAGACAAATTCAAGATAATATCTTGGTGGCCCATAAAGTGTTTCACTTTCTTAACAAGGGTAGAGGAAAAGACTACAACATGGCTATCAAGCTTGATATGAATAAGGCCTATGACCGATTAGAGTGGGACTACTTGCAACAGGTTCTTACAGCCTTTGGTTTTGAAGCTAAATGGATTAAGTTGGTAACGAAATGTGTCAATGGATCCTCAGGTCGCGTGGTGGTTCCCCAAAGAAAGCTGCGGCAGGGAGACCGTTTATCTCCCTACCTCTTCATCTTAGCTGCGGAAGGTCTGTCTTACATGATTCAGAATGCCCTATCAAGAGGTGATTTGACAGGGGTAAGGCTGGCTAGTGGGGCCCCGATGTTGGCTCGTCTTCTGTTTGCAGATGATGCTATCCTTTTCACTAAGGCCAGCAGGGAGGACGCATATCAGCTTGTCAACATTCTAAACCGGTACTCTAATGCTTTGGGGCAAGGCAACGAATAAACTTAAAGAAATTTGGGATCATCTTCAGCAAAACCTCCCCTATAGGGCTCTGAAATCATATTGCTTCCATACTAAACATGCAGGTTTGGGATGAGATTAGCAAGTACTTAGGACTACCTGCAGAATGGGGACGATCCAAGAATCAAGCCTTGGCATGGATCAGAGAAAGAGTAATGAGCAAGCTAGAGCTTTGGAAGGAGAAGCTCCTCTCGCAGGCGGGTAAGGAAATTCTGATTAAAGTGGTGATCCAAGCTATCCCTACCTACGCCATGTCTATTATCAGATTTCCTAAAATGTTTTGTGACTCAATTTTATCAAGAATAGCAAGGTTTTGGTGGAGTAAATCAGAGAAGAATAGAGGCATCCACTGGAGGAAATGGATAACTCTGACTCAATCAAAACATAGTGGAGGTATGTGCTTAAAAGATTTTAATTTAATGAACATTGCATTGCTTACGAAACAGGCTTGGAGAATATTATCAAACCCACAAACAATGTGGGTTAAGATTCTGAAAAGCATTTATTTTCCTAGCTCTGATTTCCTTCAAGCCCCTAGGAAAAGGGGGGCCTCCTAGGGTTGGCAAAGCATTATTTGCACGGTAGAGATTTTTTGAGGAAGAATGGAAAGTGGAACATTGGGAATGGTCAGTCTATCTCTGTTTGGAATGATAAGTGGCTATACAATGAGTCCAACATCCCTACTCATGGTAACTGTTGAATTGCAGGGTTTTAGGTAGGGAAAGAGGAAAAAAGAGAATATAGATTGATATTAATATTGACTTGATGTATTGATAATGTGATACAAAAGACAAACTCAATGATCTTATTTATACTAATTCTAGACTCCTAATCTTAATCCTAAACTCTTAATCCTAATCCTAATCCTAATTAAATAAGAAAACAAATAAGGAAATATAATAAATAAGAAATAAATCTTAAGAGATCATCTATGAAACTCTAAAATATTTCAAGATACAATAAATATATTTGAGATATTTTTTAGATATTCTAACACTTTGCTTCAAGTTAAAGCTTCCTAAGCTTGAGCTTGTAACAATTAAATAATTTGATAGTGTGATTGTGGCTAGGACGAACGGAGACAGTGGCTAACAACTACTTCTGAGACGAAGACGAAAACGAAGCCAGTGCATCTGAGATAGAGCTAAGGTCAGAGCATCTGGGACAGAGCTAGACTGGTGTGAGTCATAACCAAATAAGTTACCATTGAAATGATTGTTGATGGGAAGAGAAGTCACCACTAATATGATTCATCCGTGAGATAAGAGTCACTACAGGCATGATTGTCGCTGGAATAGAAGTCACTGATATGATCTATTAGTGGGAAAAGAACGGCATGACAAACATCGACATTGAAATATATGTAGAGATGAATTTATTCTCATTCTCCCCCTCAATGCTATGCTAGCATTGGAAAAGAACTAAACAGTAGCCAAAAACAAAGATAACAACCACAAGGAATGTCAAACAGTCATGTGGAGGTCAAAGATAGTGTGGTGAGGCAAACGAACGACGGAGGATCCTAGAAAGAGGGTGAAACAGCCATAAGTTAATGTACAATGGCCAAAAACAGAAACCCTAATACACCTGAATGTCTCTACACGAGTGTACAAGTCTACACAGAGGTCAATTGATGGAGGTGAGCTCAGATCCATGTAGAGGAGGTCGGGGCGAGTTGAACGAGACTAGTGGTTGCCGAAAAGGTTGCTAGGCATGTCGGAGGAAAGGGTGGCGCGTGGGTCTAAGCATAGAGAGAAGAGGGCGCACGTGGGAGTATGTAGAACCATTATTGGAGCTGCGCCTTCGAGGGTTGGCTGAACTCAGGCTGGCGGTGCGACTAGTGAGGTTGCCAGCCAAAAAAACTAAAGGTGGATGGTGGCAGCAACGAGAAGAAACCAGAGGAGAGAGTACGCATAGAGGAAATGGTGTTTGCTGACAAACCAGAGTGGAAACATAGTTGGCTAGAAAAAATATAGAAAGAGGGTGCCAAAAGGAGAACTCGACAACCAAAGGCGACTAATCGAAGTTCCAGATCTTTGAGAACTTGACAGCAAAAGTGATGGGACAGGTCACAGAGGATGATACCGCTCTGATACTATGTTGAATTGGAGGGTTTTAGGTAAGGAAGGAGGAAAAGAGAGAATATGGACTAATATTGATATTGACTTGATGTGTGATAATGTGACACAAAAGACAAATTCAATGGTCCTACTTATACTAATTCTAGACTCTAATCCTCATTAAATAAGGAAACAAATCAGGAAATATAATAAATAAGAAATAAATCCTAAGAAATCATTTATGATACTCTAAAATATTTCAAGATACAATAAAAATATTTTAAGATATTTTTTAGATATTCTAACAGTAACAATCTAGATGTGAAAGTTAGTGAGCTATTTGATGAAATTCAAATTAGAAAATGGGATGTGAATAAGCTAAGAGACATCCTCGGCCCTAATCATGCCACTAAAGCAATGCAAATCCTTCTCAGAATCTCTCCAAGCGAAGATAAGCTCATCTAGCCTTTCTCTAGGAATGGGGAGTATTCTGTTTCTTTTTTATAGAAAAAAAAATTATTAGAAGAGATAAGAAAAGTACAAACAAGAAGGATAAGTAATCCTCTCAAAAAACACAGCTAAAACTTATAAGATTGTATCATGCAACAAAGCAAGTCAATCTATCTGCACATCTAACAAAGAAACCATGACTTGAACACCAAAGAGAAGCCAAAAGGAGAACCTTATCCCAAATAAAGGGGAAGGAATATTTATTTAAACAAGGAACTCCCTTGATTGCTCACATCATATGGAGCATCTAGAAGGGAAGAAATCAGTTTTGCTTTAAAGGAAAAAAAAAAAACACAATCCCTGGTTTACCCTTAATTGGGTCCTATCATCCCAAAATCAATATTTGGAAGCAAACAGTAAACAACAAAAAGCAAGTTCAAACACAATAGTAGGAGGACCAAATAGAAGCACTTACTAGAGACCCCCACCAAGAGGCACCTTAGAATGGAATGTTGACGCAGCTTTTGATAAGTCTCGAGAATTAGGTAACATTGCTGCTATCTGCAGCGATCACCAAGGTAGAGTTATAACTGGAGCAACCAAGACAATAGCCACATCTTCCCCACTAGTGGTCGAGGCTTTGGCTCTTAGGGAGGCAGTTTTTTAGCGGCAAATTGCACCTGGCCATTCACCCTCTTCGAATCAAATTGTTTACAACTTGTTTCAGCTTGCAGAGGTGAAGAATCAGATTGGTCCATTCAGCCTATCATAGATGATACAATAGCTCTCAAGAGGAGCTTTCAATCCTGAAGATTTTTGTGGACTAAAAGAGAAGCGAATGGTGTGGCACATGAAATAGCTCGCAGTGCTGCTTCAAATCAACTCCCCACATTCCACAATTCCCACACTAACATTGATGTCCTTCCATGTATACCCTATTTGGGTTTTGAGGTTGTTCATTAGTGGCTCTCTTCCTAGCCTTCTTTGGTCTAATAAAAGTCCTAACCAAAGGAGGAAAGATTGGATCATAGTCAAGATGTGGCCACTTTTCTTGTGAAGGTACTGAAGGATTGCATAATGATAAAAAGTATGCAGCAAAATAATGTAATAGCAATCCAAAATAATCTTTTATGTTTAAATTTATTCTATCACTATGAAGATAAATTCAGAATACCTGATAGAGGGTTCTTGATACTTTAAAAAATTAGACTCTATGCGTATCCACACCGAGACCAAGTCTTGCTATCAATTCTTTTGAAACATGAAACTTATACAAAAATTTAAGAATAAAAACCAGAATAGAAAAATACATTTTTTTTGTTTTTAATATATCAGTATATTTGAAGTTTCCTTGCTGCATACCTTAAAAAGCCATAAAAACTATTTTATTTTATTTATTCAAAAATAAATAAAAAAACATCTCCTTTTTGAAATCGGAAATGGTTATGCATCATATCCTATCTAACGTGAAACACTAAGTTATCTATCATGACAACGTGCAGCAGTAAGTCATCTATCATGATAACATGTATCATATCAAGCCCTTATCTAATAGGATTTAAACCAACCATTGGTTGCTACTTGTGATGTCATCATGTTCTTGACTTTTCAAAATAGAAAATGGTTGTGCAGCACGTTGCTGCTTGGTTCATGTTAACAACGTTCATATCTTGTAAAATAGAAAATGGTTGTGCAGCTTGTTAAGTCCTATCCAATAGGATTAAAACATTAGTTGCTGCTGACCATGTTGTTTACCACGTTGTGCAGCTTGTTAAGTCATATCTAATAGGATTTAAAATATTAGTGACTACAACGTTTATAAACTTTTAATTTTTCTATTTCAAATAGAATTTCTTCAAATAATTGTGTCATGTATTAATTATATTCTAACTGCTAACAAAGAATATAATAATATTCCATTTGGATAAAATTTTTATTTATTTGATTAAATTAAATTATCTAATTTAATTATTAAATAATAAATTAAATAATTTTTAGCAAAGATTGGAACACTCGTTAATGTATGACTCCATAAATTCAATACTAAGCCGGTAGTAAATTAGTCAAACTAAATTACTAATCAAGGTTGGTGTCTAGCAATACTCTTTAATAATTAGATAACATGAAGTAATATCTTTTGCTCTTCAAGAACCTTTAAAGAATAATGCAATATTTCCTTCCATCTTCCTAGTTCTGAGTTAACCTTAGAGTATGGTATAATTGTCAAACTCTAATAGATAAACCTTTAGAAGAATCATTAACTAGAGAATGATTTAAGAAACTCATTTCTTCATTCATTCAATTGTCTTGGCCAATGTCTTAATTTTGTTTTTATAATCATAGAGCTCAAACTCATTACCAAGAGTTGATGGATTCCTTCTTGATATATCATTAATCCTACAAGTATTTAGTCATACTCAATATCCATTCAACTAGTGCCCTAAGGCATTAGGTGTTTGGAATCAAAGTATAACAAGTAGCATGTTAATTACTATGATAATCTCAGGTCAAAGGAAAATTTTACACCATGTCCTTCATGAGAATATTCTATTAATAGATTAACGGTAATATACATCATTAGGAATTCTCAATTGAGCCAGTTCAATGATTATATCTCCATATACATCATCTATATATGTGAATTAATAAATGAGATTTATTAATCTCTATCCAATAGAGACAATCACACATATATTGATCTATCTAGATTACTAATGTCTTATTCTCAATAATCTTACGATCAAGAATACTTTAGATTAAATTATAAATAAAAACTTGTCTCTCATTATCATGATGTCTATCATGATGACAAGTGTCTAAATTTAATCAAGGACCTTGTCATATTAATTAAATAATTAAATAATGAATATGACAAATAAAATCAAAATAAATTGAATGTCATATTATTTATCAAAATAAAATGATTACAATGTGTTCTAATAAATTACACAATAGATTGGATCTAGGGCATACCAATTTTTCCTAACAGGTATAGGGTTGATTATCACTTCATAACATTTCAAGAAAGTATCCTTCTTGTAATAGTCATCAACGTAGTTCTCAGGCTGATCAATTTGTACATAAATGACACTCACAACATGTGCACAAGGGATACCTGCAGGAGATACAAAAAAACCAGTCAATTATAGGTATAAATTATCCACCCAATAACATATATTTCATATCAGTTTTATACCTGTTATGTCCCAACTTCTGCAAGAACAAGTCCTGTTCACCAAATCCACTACCTTCTTGCTTCATTGCCATTTGTCAATTTCAAATTTTCTATTGCTATTCAAATGGGCAATGCACAACACAACTTCTTCCTTTGACTTTTCAAGCTTCTGTTGAATTCGTGGGTAGATCCGACCTTGATACTTGAGCATCTCATCTCTCTTTGCAGCAAACCTCTTAATTAACATCCTCCTTATGGTTTTCATCATTGTGATTATGGGCTTGTCTCTGGCAGGCAGTATTGCAAAGTTGAATGACTTTGCAATGTTGCTAAATAGACTACCTGATTTAGCCCTTGGAGTGAATAAATGTCTTGACCATGTGCTTACATCTCTTGCAGCTAACCAGTTGGCTGCTCCCTTATTCAGCTTTCTAATTTCTTGCATGTGAAAGTCAAATTCAGGCTTGGTTATGGCCCTTGCAGCATTCCACAATAGATCTTTTAGCACTTGTTCCTTATATGTGAGGTTGAAGTTTGCATATAGATGCCTAACACATAATTTGGGTTCAACCCCTATGTTCTCAAGTATAGAGTTCAAACCCTGTAAGCACATCAAGTAAGAAATCAAAAAGTAAGTATAGAGTTCAAACTTGTGTAGCGCATAATCACATAAAGTAAGATGTGTCATTTTTGTTACTTTTTGCTTATTTGACATAAACACCTAGCTATTCTCCTCAATTAACCCAATATGCTCAAGCAACCTGTCCAAAAACCACTTCCAATGAGTTTTTTTGAAGTTTCCCTATAAACAATTAGACATTTGCAAGTTCATACACAAATCAAATGGGTCCACAAGTAATAAAGAATGAACTTAAATGCACCCCACAAACAACAATTTGGGACAACATTTAGGGCCACAAATAGTAACAAAGAACACTGATAAGGACAACATTTTGGAACTACAGATACAAATGGGACCACATGCATCCCTTACCAACCAATCAAACCTTAAACCACTAATAAACAGGCAATAACCCTAACCTAAAAACTAATTTCAACAAAATGAGCTTCAAGCCTGACTAATACTTGCCTTAGTTAGACTCATGGTACAAAGCCCTTACTTCACGATTTGGTCGCACAAACAAAGGCATTCCTTCGAGATTCGATGACATGAATAAAGGTGTTCCTTCAAGGTTTGATGGAACGCACAATTTCTCCCTCAATGGCAGCAATTCAGATTGAAGAATTGAGGAAATTAGAGAAATGTGAAATAAGGGTAAGGATTAGGGGAGGAATTAGGGTAGAGGGAATTGAGAAATTCAGAAAGAAGAAGAATCTCCCCCGCACGTGCACATCATGTGCAACTTTCATCCCCAAATTACCCTCAACATAAATTGGATAGCGTTTGGCAAAATGCACGTGCACATTTCCATCCCAAAACTAACATTTATTACCATTTTGTAGTACTCTACACAAATCACAAAGTAACATGTCCATTTTGCACATTTTTAAAGTAACATGACCAAAGTGCATATCATGTATAGTACAAGGGTTTTTTTGAAGTTTTCCTTTATTATAATATATTAATATATTTTTTAATTAAATTTTAATAAAAGTTAGTAACTAAAACCTAAGTTAGTAAGTTAGAATGAAAATAACATATTAGAATTATGTTATAATTTAACACTCACCCACTACTTTTATAGATGCTCACTACTTTCTTACTCTAATCTTTGGTCGATGTGAGACTTGAAGATATACTAAGTTGCAAAATTATTTGAAGCATATAGTTGCAAAACATGAAGATCGATCCTACGCTCTCCTAATTGCA
This sequence comes from Ormosia emarginata, assembly GCA_029884605.1. Classification (NCBI taxonomy): domain Eukaryota; kingdom Viridiplantae; phylum Streptophyta; class Magnoliopsida; order Fabales; family Fabaceae; genus Ormosia; species Ormosia emarginata. The sequence goes on along the minus strand of JAQQTP010000074.1, from coordinate 43,357,775 downwards.
ACATGAAACATTTGTTCACATCCACCTTATATTTGTACATGCTAGTTGCTGTCGTTGGGTTCTCTGGGGATGATTGGCTCCTAACAGGTTCATGCTAGTCACTGTCGTTGGGTTCATGCTAGCCATTGCAGCAAAGGGAGGCACAAAGAAGACTCTATTCCTCTTCTTCAACATTTTCTTCCCATCTTTTCTGCATGCATCTCAATGACTCTTTACTGAAACCCCGACAAGAAATCATAACAAACATGACACACAACTTGAAGCTATCGTTGGATTCTCTGGGGACGATTGGCTCCTAATGGGCTCATGTTGGTCACTGTCGTTGCATTCATGCTGGCTATTGCAACAAAGACAAGTACAAAGAAAACACTCTTCCTCTTCTTCAACATCTTCTTCCCATCCTTTCTGCATGCATCTCACTGACTCTTTACTAGAACCCTGACAATAAATCATAACAAACATGACACACAGCTTGAAAGTACATCATCTACTTCGAAGCCTGCTTAGAAGCATGTCGTTGTTGTGACATAATCCTTGAAGGAACCCATTCAATGAGGCTTGCTTATTGAAGGATTACAAGGGTTGTTAAGTTAAGCAAAAAGGTGCTTGATTGTACAGACGAAAATGACCAAACCCAAAAGGATATCTATAGAGAGCTTGCTTCCTTTGCATTGCAAAACAACCCTTTGTCCATAATTAGCATCGTGCAGTTCCGTGACATTCACGACAAATTCGTGGAACTCCTGCATAGACTAAAATCAAAGAGGGGGAAGATTCGAAGAAGGTTAACATTGAAGATAGTTTGCAAGAAGATTGGAGGAATTCCACTTGTAATTTCACATAACGTTGTTCTTATTGCTTTACTAGTCTTTCTTTACATAGCATAGTTGGCTTGGTGGCAGTACCTAGTATTGTGGGTTACCTAGTTGGTGTTTTTGTTGAGAGAGAGAGAAAAAGAAAGACATGTACTAAACTATGTGTTTCAACTACATAACGGAAGCTGAATATATACTCAATAAGTAATAAATAATTACATAATTTACATGATGTGGGACTAACAGTTGTACAACTAATTACACCTAATTATATATGTTTCCAACACTCTCCTTCAAGCTGGAGCATATAAATCATATGCACCAAGCTTGTTACGCAAATAACTTATTCATGCATCTCTCAGAGACTTGGTGAAGACATCTGCTAGCTGATCATTTGAGTTGACAAAGTTTGTGGTTATGTTGCCTGATAGAATCTTTTCCATGATGAAATGACAGTCGACGTCAATATGTTTAGTCCTTTCATGGAGCACTGGATTGGAAGCTATATGCAAAGCAACTTGATTGTTATATATGAGTGTCATTTTCATAACCTCACCAAATTGAAGTTCTTTGAGGAATTGTTTCAACCAAATGAGTTCACAAGTGATTGAGGTCATAGCTCGATATTCTGCTTCGGTACTAGATCTTGCAACTACATTTTGTTTCTTACTTTTCCAGGAAACTAGGTTGCCTCCAATGAGTACACAGTACCCAGAAGTGGATTGTCTGTCAGTAGGAGAACCTGCCCAGTCAGCATCTGAGTATCCAACGACTTGAGTATGTCCCTTATCTTCATAAATGAGGCCTCTTCCAGGAGCTCCCTTAATGTATTTGAGGATTCGTATCACTGCATCCCAGTTGCTTTCACAAGGAGAGTTTAGGAATTGGCTAACCATACTGACTACAAAAAAGATGTCTAGCCGAGTAACAGTGAGGTAGTTTAACTTTCCAACCAATCTCCTATACTTTTCCGAATTCGATAGAGGTTCCCCCTGATTTGGTAAGAGTTTGGCATTTGGATTCATGGGAGTATCAATTGGCTTAGCATTCAACAATCCTGTTTCTTCAAGGATATCCATAACATACTTTCTTTGAGACACCACTATACCATCCTTAAATTGAGCTACCTCAACCCCCAAGAAATATCGAAGTTTACCCAAGTCTTTAGTCTGAAAGTGAAGAGAGAGATGTTGTTTTAACTTACATATGCCATGGTGGTCACTTCCAGTGATGACAATTTCATCAACATACACGACCAGATAAATACAGCCTTGGGCTGTGTGGCAATAAAACATAGAGTGATCTGCTTTACTCCGAATCATACCAAATTACTGAATCACAGTGTTGAATCATCCAAACCAAGCTCTAAGAGACTGTTTGAGACCATAAAGAGACTTGTGGAGACGATATACCAGGCTAGAAGACTCCCCCTGAGCAACAAATCCAGAAGGTTGCTCTATATATACCTCTTCTTCTAAATCACCATGCAGGAATGCATTTTTAATGTCAAGTTGATGAAGAGGCCAGTGTCGAATGGCAGCTATGGACAAAAACAACTGGACAGAAGCCATTTTAGCCACAGGAGAGAAAGTATCCCTATAATCTAAGTCGAAGATCTGTGTGTACCCTTTTGCCACAAGACGAGCTTTGAGATGATCAATTTTACCATCAGGACCCATCTTGACTGTATAGATCGACCGACAGCCAACAATAGATTTCCCTGGAGGAAGAGTAACCAGTTCCCAAGTACCACTGTTGTGAAGCGCACTCATTTCGTCAACCATTGCTTGTCTCCATCTGGGATGGGATAAGGCTTCACCTGGAGATTTATGGATGGAAACAGAAGACAAGGAAGAAAGACAAGCAAAGTACAAAGAAGAAAGGTGGTGATAACTTAAAGCAATATAATGAGGAGAAGGATTACGAGTAAACTAGATACCTTTTCGCACGATAATGGGAAGATCAGAGTCATCTGGCAGTGCCGGAGCTAGTAAAGGAGTTGGTTCCGGAGAAGAGTCCGCAATGATCTCAGCAGCAGTATCTGGAGGAGGGACATGGGGCCGTGAAAGTTGTGGTCGATGGTGATAAGTGTGGAAAAAATAGTCAGTGGTGCTGGGGACCTGTATAGGTAGTGGTTGGGGTGGTTCAGACTCGACAGTGACATGGATAAAAGGAACCGGAAGGACCGCAGAGATTGACTCAGGAGTCGAAGAAGACGACTCAAAGAATGGTACAGACTCGAAGAAAGTAACATCGGCCGAGATAAGGTAACATCGTAGAGTAGGAGAATAATAACGATAACCTTTTTGGGACCGAGTGTAACCAAGGAAGACACATTTGAGGGATCGGGTCGTGAGTTTGTCTAGATCAGGAGATAGATTATAGACAAAACAAGTGGACCCAAAGACGTGAGGCGGAAGAGAATGAAGAGGCTGATGGGGAAACAAGATGGAATGAGGGACACGGTTATCAAGCACAGAGGATGGCATGCGATTGGTAAGATAACATGCAGTAAGGACAACATCACCCCAAAAACGAAAAGGAACCTGACTATAGAGTAAGAGGGTCCGAGTTGTTTTAATAAGGTGTCTATTTCTACGTTCAGCTACCCCATTTTGTTAAGGTGTATGGACACAAGACGTTTGGTGAAGAATGACATGAGAAGCCATAAAAGTCTGAAATTGATGAGATAAGTATTCACTGACATTATCACTGCGCAGAGTACGAATAGGAACACCAAATTGAGTTTTAATTTCTTGATAAAACTTTTGAAATATGGAAAATTACTCAGACCTATTGTGCATTAAAAATAACCAAGTACATCGAGAGTAATCATCAATAAAGATAACAAAGTACTTTGACCTTAAAGTAGAAATAGTACGACTAGGACCACATACATCAGAATGAACTAAGCTAAAAGGAGACATAGCTCGAGAACCAAAACGATCAGGAAACAGACTACAGGTGTGTTTCCCTAACTGACATGACTCACAAAGAAGACTTAATAACTTGGAGAGGCTCAGCACCATTCTCTGTAGTTTGGTAAGGCTAGGATGACCCAACTGAGCATGGATGGTAAGAGGGGAATCCGTGGTAGAGCAAACACGAGAAGGGTGGGAGAGCTGGTAGAGGCCATTGGACTCATATTCGGCGCCAATCATCCATCCTGAACTCTGGTCCTGCAGAAGAACAGAATCTTTAGTGAAAATAATGGAACAATCAAGAGAGCAAGTTAAACGACTAATGGAAAGTATATTAAAAGGACACCTAGGAATATAAAGAACTGAATCAATAGTGAGTGAAGGGAGGCGATTAGTAGTGCCAATCCCTTGAGATTGTGTCTGAGAACCATTAGTTGAAGTAACCATAGGCAAATAACCAGAAGTAGAGAGTTGAGAAAACAAAGCCTTATTACCAGAAATATGGTCGGATGTACCAGAATCAAGAACCCAAGGGCCAAGGGATGGTGACTGAGAGAGACAAGCATAGGAATTACCAGTGTGCGCAATAGAAATAGTGGAACCAGAAGACTGACACTGCTCAAACCACTTCAGAAAATCTGCATAATCAGCCGGAGAAGCTCTAGGTGGTTCAGAAGGCTCAAGAGTGTATGGTTGAGTAGTCTGTGCAACATTAGCAGTACGGGGAGGACGACCATGTAAAGTCCAACATTTTTCAATGGTGTGACCCAAGCGATGACAATGATCACATTTCGGATGAGGTTTGGAGCCTAAGTGACCCCCACAGTAACGACCACAACTGTTGGTCTGAGAGACAAGGGCAGATGTGTCATCGGTGAGAGGAGTAACAGGAGAATCAGAACTGTGCTGAACTGGAACCCGAAGCAAGGTAGAACATGTAGCAGAAAGAGTAAGAACAGTAGGAGATCCCAAAATTTGATCACGGATAGTGGAGTAATCTGCAGGTAAACCATAAATGCCCAAAAACATGAAGAATGTGTTCTGTTGTTCAAGTTCCTGTGCCGAGGAGGCAACAATTCATTGAAATCGTGGAGCACACCATGAAGTTTACCTAAGTAGGCGGACATAGGGCCATCAAACCTCTTTGGTGCAATAAGACTCATAAGATCATGACAAACCCCATACAAGCACCGAGTGTCATTGGTGTATAGAATCTTGGCCTGCGCCCAAACTAATTCACATGTCAAATGAGTCTGAAAAATCTGCTTCAAAGAGGAGTGAATGGTGGACTTAAGCACACTGCACAACTGAACATAAATCTTTTTTCACTTCGGACGGTCGGCCTCAGGCACATAATCAACCTTGGTAGTGAAATGATCCTCGTACCATTGACTGATAAGCTAAAGTTCGATGTCGGAGGCCCAGGAATCATAATTAGTGCCATCCAATTTATCAGTGGAGAGATGGGCACTGACATAATTAGTGAAAGAACCAGGTTCCACCTTCGGAGCATCTGTAGGACTCAAGGAAGCCATGGATCAGATGACAAAGAACCCAAAAAAACGCAATGAACAGTACCTAAAACTAATATAGGCAAGGGTATGACACATCTGAAGGATGTGTTTGGGGAGGTGAAGGATTGGGCTCAACGGAGGAGGGGCCGGCGAGCACGGCGGGGCAAACGGCGGCTGGAAAGTTGGTTGGATGCGTCGTCATGCGCGACTGGGCCTGCGCTTTGGGGATCAGGTTGAGCAGAGGAAGGCGCTCCGAGCGGTGGTGGCAGTGGCCGGAAAAGATGTCGGTGGCAGTGGCCGGAAAGGACGTCAGCGGCGGTGGCAAGGGCTGAAATTGACCGGAATGGAACACAGCAGAGGAGATCCGGTACCCGAAGTGATGACATGGGTTGCCAGAAAAAATTTTGACACCGGGGGACAGTGGGTCCTCTAGGTAAGCACGGTTCTAAGGTTGCCTTTCTCTAGGCTCTAGATACCATGTTGAGAAAGAGAGAAAAAGAAAGACATGTACTGAACCGTATGTTTCAACTACACAACGAAGGTTGAATATATACTCAATAAGTAATAAATAATTATACAATTTACATGATGTGAGACGAACATTTGTACAACTAATTACACCTAATTATATATGTTTCCAAAAGTTTCATGTTGCAATTGAGGGAGCGTAGGCTCAATCTTCATGTTTTGCAACTATATGCCTCCAATAATTTTACAACTTGGTATATTTCCAAAGTCCACATCGACCAAAGAGTAGAGCAAGAAAGTAGTGAGCATCTATAAAAGTAGAGAGTAAGTGTTAAGTTATAATAAAAGTATATACTATCTTGTTAGACTTATGTTATTAAATTAGAATATTAAATTTTTAATATAATATTTTAAAAATCATACACTTGTTGACCTATTTAAAGGCTTAGGTCCGTTAGCCTATTTCAAGGCTTAGGCCTAGTAGCCTATTTAAAAGCCTGTTGACCTATTTAAAGATAAATTTGTTAGTCTATGTAAAGGTTTGTTGGCCTATTTAAAGATAAATTTATTAGCCTATTTAAAGGCCTTATTGCAAAATATACTTTTAAATAAGCTTTCAAGTTAGGCCAGTCTTTTAAAAAGGTCAGGTCAAGCCTTAAAAATTAGCCTATTTCAGGCTCACAGGCCAGACTCAAGTCTTATAATTAGGATACAAACCAGATCTGTTTAAGGTAAAGTCTGGCCTGACATGACCTGTTTCCACCCCCTAAACGTGGTCAACTAAAGATAGGTGTGAATTTTTAAAATTTTTTTGAATATGAATTACTATGCAAAGGTATATATGTAAATGTAATTAATGTTATTATAAATTATTATATTTGTATGCGTGAGCAATAAATTTAATTTAAACTTGGCGATACATGTGCATCTTCCTTTTAAATTGTAACATGAGATGTCACATGTCTGTTATTGGGATCATGTATTTGTCACATGACATATTTTTAAACATGTTATTCTATGTCAGAATAACATGTCAGAATATGAATATGAATGCATGTACTTTGTCTTTATATATTATATGATTATATTATTTGGATGTTTTATCAACTTATTATTAAGAGTATACTAAAAAATATTTACTATATTTTATTAGTTCTAAAAAATACTTAATAAATTCTTAATTTTTTCATAATAAATTACATTTAATTAATTTTACTATATTTTCATGTAAAATTTCTACTCTTTTGTAATGTATATATGGAAGTTTTGTAAAGAATATAGAATAATTATATATGAATAAATATAGTAATTTGAAAGTATAATTAATTTAGGTGGCAATACATATATGACATAGATGGTATCGATACTACGAAAATTTTGAGATTTTAAGATCAATCACCAACAAAAATAATTAATAACATAGTCAACTAAAGATAAGTGAAATTTTTTTGAATTTTTTTAATATGAATTAATATATAAAGGTATATATGTCAAGGTAATTAAAAAGTGATTATAAATTTCTATATTTGTATGTGTGAGTAATAAATTTAATTTAGACCAAACAAATAATAATGTAGCCTATTAAAGGTAGGTGAGATTTTTTTTAATTTTTTTTAAATGAATTAATATGAAAATGTATATATGTCAATGTAATTAATATGTGCTTATAACAATTAATAACATGGTCAACTAAAGATAGATAAGAATTTTTTGAATATAAATTAATATACAGATGTATATATGTCAAGGTAATTAATATGTGATTATAAATTTTTATATTTGTATGTGTGAGTAATAAATTTAATTTAGACCTGACGATACATGTGCACCTTTTTTTTAAATTGCAACATGGGATGACAAATGTCAATTATTGAGATCATGTATTTGTCACATGACAGATTTTTAAATATGTTATTTCATATCAAAATGACATATGTCGAATATGAAGGCGTGTCTTTCTTTTTATATATTCTTATTATATTATTATTATATTATATTATATTATATGATGATTATATTATATGATTATATAATATACAAACATGTTTAAATGTTAAAATGACACATGTCGAATATAAAAGCATGTATATTCTCTATATATATTATTAGATTTTGCACTCATGCGATGCGAGTAAATTTAAGAATTAAATGATAAAAATAAATATAATTTAATTAAAATAAATTTATTAAATAAAATATATGTAATAATTCGTAAAAAAAATTATAAATTTAATTTTAAAATACATAATATTTTCATGAAAAGATTTCATTCTAATATAATATTATAAAACAACCAATATGTTTTAAAAAATATTTAAACAGTTTAGAGTTTAGTCGAAAATGCATATATTGTGTTAATGTATAAATATATAATATATAATAAGGGATTACATATAAATTAATTCAATTTATATTAATGTAACTTAAAATGAAGAATTAATGAAACAAATTTTGCTAAGGAAAAAATAATGAAACAAATTTCTAATTTATATTTGGTAGTTTTTGGCGACATCTCTGTCCGGTGACTTGGTCAATCACATTTAATAAATTATTTAATTTAAATAACCTTTATTTAAAATATTAAATACAATTTCTCTCTTTGAATGAAATAAAAAAGAATAATAGGAATGAGATAATGAAATAAAGAAATAATGAAGAAAGAATGAAACAAATTTCTAATTTATATTTGAATTTGGATCAAGACAATGTAATGTTCAACAACCCATTAACTCTAATTTTGGAGGGATTTCATTTATACAAATATTAGTATAATTTTCAATAAAACTAAAAGTGAAATAGATAATAAACAACAAATAGATAATAATAAACAAATAATTTATATAGGGAAATCTATATTAAAAGATATTAACCATATAATATTTACCACAATATATATTATGAAATTGAACAAATTGTATTATAAAATGTAAAAACTTATAAATATATATTCTCCCGGATCAAAATATTAAATAATTGACTACAACCAATAATTGTAACTTTTTTTGGATATAATAAATTTGATAACTTAGCCTACAATTATTTCGTTAGCAAAAAAAAAGGGGAAAGAAGCATAAATTCATCTCCTACAATAATAGGAAGAAATTGAAAATAAAAAATATAGGTACAACTTTAGTCTTCTACAATTGTAGGCTAAAAATATACAATTAAAAAAATAAAACTATAGGTACAACTTTTTCCACCATAATCCCTTATTTATGATCCAATTATCATCACTTTACTTCATAACTTTCGTTCAAAATTTTGTGGGCAAGACCTGTAAGAAAAAACATAAACAAACGATGGATATTTTTTAAAACTATGATTCAAATCTTAATAATTGTGACAATATATTAAAAATATACAATAAAAAAATACTCAAAGAGAATGGAGAAAAGATAGAAGCTTATCTCATAGAAAGAAGACAAAGAGAACCAAAAAGGTGAAAAGGTAAATATGTAAAACAAAGAAAGATAAATTCAACCAAAATGAAAAAAAGATAGAAACCGTAAATCAAATAACCTAACATGAAGGGATTAAAAATATTATAGAAATTTATATAGTCTGATTCCTTTGTATTTTGAAATTAGAACAATTAAAATAAAATTCAGTCAAAGAGAATGAAAGAAAGATAGAAGCTTAGCTAGAGAAAGAAGTTAAGGAGAACCAAAAAGGTGAAAACATGGATCTGTAAAGTAAAGAAAGATTAGTTGAACCAAAACGAAAAAAAAAATAGAACTGTAAACCAAATACCCTAATGTGAAGGAATGAATAATATTAAAGAGAATTTATATAGAATGTATCCTTTGTATTTTGAAATTAGAAGAATTAAAATAAAATTCAGTCAAGTAGAATGAAAGAAAGATAGAAGATTAGCTAGAGAAAGCAGTTAAAGAGAACTAAAAAGGTGAAAATATAGAACTGTAAAGCAAAGAAAGATTAGTTGAACCAAAATGAAAAAGATGAAACCGTAAACCAAATACCCTAATGTGAAGGAATGGATAATTTCAGAGAGAATTTATATAGAGTGAATCCTTCGTATTTTGAGATTAGATAAATTTGATTTAAATAATATATTATATTAGAGGCAATCAATTGTTTGTAGGTCAAACAAAATATTATTAGATGCAATCAATTAATTAATGAATTAAAATGAGCAATTTTAAATTTTAGAATTTGAATCCATATATATTATTTGAATAATTAAATCATCTTTTGAAGGTCAATAAATTAGACTATATTTAGAATTTATTTGTTCAATATATTTAGAAATTTAAAGGGATGTAAGCAGATAATTATGTGAATGAATGAAAGGTATATTGAGAAATTACTATATTGTGATAATTATAGTAATTGTAGACAACTATAATTATAGATAAATATAATTCAAATTTTTAATTTTGTCAAAATAGTTAATGACGTGAGATTATTCTTGTAATTATTCAAATTAAATGTTAAATAGAATAAAATGCTAATTGGAAATTATGTGATAATTTTAGATAATTATAAACAATTATAATTATAGACAAATATAATTCAAATTTTCAATTTTGTCAACATGAGATTATTCTTGTAATTATTCAAATCAAATGTTAAATAGAATAAAATGCTAATTTAAAATTATGTGATAGTTATAGATAATTATAGACAACTATAATTATAGATAAATATAATTCAAATTCTCAATTTTGTCAAGATAGAAAATAACGTGAGATTGTTTTTGTAATTATTCAAATTATTAATTGTTAAATAGAATTAAATGCTAATGTCAAATTATTGCCACAGGTAAGTAATTTAAAATTTAAATTATTATTTTCAGTCAAATAAAGTAGCTAATTTTTGCTCCAATCTCCCATTGATTAGGTATAAATGTGTCATAAACACATTTTCATATTTATTTTCATTTAAAATTATTTAGAAAAAAATATAAGCGTTGACATACAATAATAGACACTTAATTGATTACATTTAATAATAATGGATAATTTCACTCATTCCTATTTTATTTTGTTTTTCAAAATAGAATTTTTTTTCATTGTAGCGACACATATATACTTTCCATTTAAATTTTAACGTCATGTGCCACATTGTAGTTTTTTAGAGCAGCTATTTGTCACATGATAACATTTTAGATAAGTACTGTCATGTTAGAATGACATATGACATGATTCTAAGCCATGTACTCTCTTTTTATATATTATATGATATATGATAATTTTAGATAATTATAGACAACTATAATTATAGATAAATATAATTCAAATTTTTAATTTTGTCAACATATTGAATAACGTGAAATTATTCTTGTAATTATTCAAATTAAATGTTAAATAGAATAAAATGCTAATTTGAAATTATGTGATAGTTATAGATAATTATAGACGACTATAATTATAGATAAATATAATTCAAATTTTCAATTTTGTCAACATGAGATTATTCTTGAAATTATTCAAATCAAATGTTAAATAGAATAAAATGCTAATTTGAAATTATGTGATAGTTATAGATAACTATAATTATAGATAAATATAATTCAAATCCTCAATTTTGTCAACATAGAGAATAACGTGAGATTGTTTTTGTCATTTTTCAAATTATTAAATATTAAATAGAATTAAATGTTAATGTTAAATTATTGCCACAAGTAAGTAATTTAAAATTCAAATTATTCTTTTCAGTTCAAATAAAGTAGTTAATTTTTGCTCCAATCTCCCATTGATTAGGTATAAATGTGTCATAAACACATTTTCATATTTATTTTTGTAACACCCTCCCTAGGGTATTACATGTCTGACTTTCGACTCATAAATCTGAAAATGTTTTCATAAAAGGTTTGAGTTAAAAACGTGGGTTTAAAAAAAAAAATTTCTTTCTTGCTTTAAATATAAACTTCTTGTAATCCATAAGTATTCTTAAAATATATTTAAACTAATTCATATTTGACACCAATTAATATTTCACAATTTAAAGAGAAATATATTAATGACTTTTTTTTTCATATGGAAAACCCCATAATTAATTTTAACAAATTTAACATACTCATTCCTTATCTTGTATCCAAATATGAATAAAATCCTTGTCTACTCGATTATGAACTTGAGATAGCCACTCTTCAATGTTTTCATCAATCTCTCGAGTGTCCATCGCCTGTATGCAAAAGACAACTCATTCTTTCTCTTGTTTAATTTTAACAATACGAAGATCACTACGCCAATACCAAGCGTATGGCGTACACGAGATAACACAAGCAACAATATTTTACAGGGATATCATATCAAACTTCCAATAATATATTCAATATTATCAACTATCATCATCAAATCATTTATCAATTCAATTATTATAAACAACAATTACGATAATGTCCTAATTATCATCATCATCATCCAAGTATTCAAAACAATTGTCATACCAATATTCCTCAATTAATATATCACACGGATATAAATATTCGGATTATGCATGTACAACTCCATGGAGCTAAACTCAGGTCGAGAAATGATCGAAAAGATCATCGGTTTACCACATAGAATATAATCCTCATTTTGATTTTGCACATTTATAAATTTTATCGATCTTGATTAAGAATAGTGTCTTGGTCCGGATCATCGATTGCATCGGTCTAACCTACGGGAAGAAGCGCGACTAACCACCCGTGTAAATATAACCCGCACCCCGATGCCTCAATCAACAAGTGACCTACACTACGCATATCGCACCCACTCAAGAGGTGTTTTCTCTGGCAATCATATCCAGAGTCATCATCTGGACCATTCCAATGCATGTATAATGCACCAAATGCAATCATAGACAAATATGTCATTTTCTCACAAACAAATTATATGGACACCGGTTCAACATGAGATGTCATCTTGTAAACAATAAAATCATTTATCACGTTGTCATAGTTGTAAAACACTTTTACCATATTTTCACAAAGCGTAACATTTATTTACGTTTTCACAATCCAAAAACTTTTCTGTTATGTTTTCAAATACCATAACACTTCTTTTATATTTTCAATTCAGTAACATTTTTGTTACGTTTTAAAATTCAAAACGTTTTATTACGTTTTTACAATACCGTAACACTATCTTACGTTTACAAAATTTTATAACATTTATTTTACGTTTTCAAAATGTTGTAACTCTTCATTCTTTTAAACCACGTCTAATTTTTAACGTTTTTTCAATCGCGTAAAAACATACGTTTCTCAAATCGCATAGTATTTTTCAATAAAAATCGCGTAACTTAAAAATCATTCTTTTACGCGTAAATCATTATCATTCTCAAAATATTTAAAATACTTTCCAAATTTCATAAAATGTTCTATCATTTTCACAATCAAAAAATATTCTATCACTATTCAAATCACGTAGTGATTTTTCAACAATATTTCAGTCAGCGTAAAATATTTAAACGCTTTTCAAATCGTGTAGAAATATTTAAACATTTTTCAAATCGCGTAGAAATATTTTCTTGTATTTCAAATTGTTTTTAAGATTAAAATATTTTTCAATTTCAATCATAAAATATTCCTCAATATTCCAAACATTATTTTGGACTTAAATAAATTAATATCATTTTTAACACATTGTTCAAAATTTTAAAAATCAAAGATCGTAAAACATTTTTCATCACAATTTCATTCGTAAAATACTTCTTAACCTTCAAAAATTCCTCTTCAACTTTTCTCAAAATAATATAACTTTATATTTCATTTAATATATTTTCTTACTCAAGAAAATATTTTTCCACAGATCTTTACTCAAGAAATTCTTTTTCAAAATATATTTCACGAAATCACTTTTCCATTGATGTAAATCAACATTTCAAAACTTAACATTTTTCTAACGTTTTCAAAACTTGAAAATAAGTTATACGTTAATGTAAATTTTCAAAACACCATTATATTCTAAGTACTCAAAAATCAATTCTTTTGTTCTTAAAAATTTTCAACATGAACCCTAATCAAGGCATCAAAACCGTAGCTCTTCCTTGGCTATTGGAGCCAAAAATCAATTTCCTTTCCATAAGTCATAGCATATGCATATATATTTCATCATAAATAATATAAGCATACCATTAAAGCCATAAAAGCATGTATAGCATATCAAGCGTATCATCAAAGCTATAAAATCATGCAAAGCATAAGCGTAAAATTAATCAAAACTCATAAACACCCACAAATTAATTACATGACCATGGATATGAATCCTCACATGGATTCCACATCCATCAAATAAAATACCATCTCTCACCACCATGCTTTGTTGGTGAGATGGATCTCCCTCTTACCTCTTTGAAGATCTTCAAAAGCTCTTTGTTTTGCTTCTTTTTTCAAGTCCTTCATCACCAAGAGCTTCTCAAATTCAAAACAAAATACATAAAAATTACTATACTAAGCTTGATTAAGAAAACCATGGATCAAACATGGTTTAGATCATGAAAAAGAAGAGAAGAAATGAAGTTTCCTTATACTTCACCTCAAAAACCCAATAACATGGATCTTGAAGAAACTCCTTGAAGATGAATGATTTAGAAGAAGTCTTCAACATGAAAGTTGCTTAGAATATCATGGAGATTCAAAATCCATGGTTGGATGAAATTAAAAGAGATTGGATGGTGATTTTAGGTACCTTGACCGAATGGTGTATCTTGAAGAACAAAGATGGAATTTTTTATTTTTGATAGAAACTTGAAGCTTGAATTTGAAGATCAAGATGAATGATTTTGGAAAAACTCATAACTAGAGATGTTCTTAGAATGATGTTTAGGTTTAGAAAATCAAGACTAAAAGATTAGAAGAGGAAACATGAAATTTACCATTTTTGGTAGAATCTTGAAGCTTGGATTTGAAGTATTAGATGTTGGATTTTGAAGAAACCTTCAACATGAAAGTTGTTTAGAATAAGGTAAGGATTCAAGAAACTAGGTTGGATGAAATTAAAGAGTGATGGAGGGTGTTCTTAGGTGCCATGGCCGTGAGCTTAGAGAACGAGAAGGATAGAAATTTTTCTAAGTGTTTTAAGTTTTTGAAATGATCACAAATGACCAAGAATGAGTGATGATAGTAATGAAACACTTTCCTATAGTCTAAAGTCTTCATTCTTCCAATAAATTCAGACCAAAATCGTAGCCCCCCTCCAAGCTTCTTCAAAAATTCAATAATAATGAAACATTGATCAAGACTTCCAACAATGACATAAAGCATCATTTAATGGATTGAAATTTGTTTTTCTTTGTCTTCTAATAAGCCAAAAAGTCCTTCCTTGCTTTTCTTCCATGTAAATTGATCAATAATGATCAATAATATTAAATATTAAAAGAATTAACAAATGACATAAAGCGTTAATCAATGCATTGAAATATTTTTTTTTCTTTGTATCCAAAAGCATGCAAAACCGTGAACTCCTCCATGCATGCATTAAATCACTTTTCTAACCATTATTTAAATTAATTCTAGCCATTGATAAATTCAATAAGATTTTGTAAACTTTTAATTTTAGAAGACTAAATCAAATTATTTTTCTTTCTAACCATTAGATGTGTCTCCAAAATTAAGTAATTGCTTCTTCAATTTAAATCCAAGCTAATTAGTTTTGCTCTTTAAAGACCTCTCCACCATTGATTGATTCTTCATCCAATGGTATAAATGTTTTTTGTTACTTTTTAAGATTAAATCTCCACATTTAATCTAAATCCAATTTATAAATTGGTCTTTGTCATTTTTCAAGACCAATTCTACACCTTTGATTACATCTATGGTTGATATCAAAGCCTTCCTAACTAAGCATTCTCACAATTGATTAAATCAATGGTTATTATCCAAGCTTTTTTATTAAGTTTGTTTTAACCTTTGATTAAATCAATGATTAATTTCAAACTAAGTATTCTCATCCAAGGGTATAATCAATCAATCTCTTTGTTGACTCACGATAATTTTATTCTTGTATCCTCAAATAATATTTTTTTGTATTTTTATCATCCGATAATTAAATATAGTTAAAACACAAGACAATAAATTTTAAAACATTTCCAATTCGGGTTTAGTAGATCCCCGATTTTTTTTTCATCGTAGAAAAATTTTTGCTTTTGGCGGACCCACATATATACGTAAGGTCACCTGGGCCCACATAGGACCACCTGGGGCCCACATACTGAGAAAAAATTTCATAATCATCCACAAAAATCACAAAAATCATAAAATACACAAATATCAAATCGATTACGTAAAATAATTACCTAACGGTAAAAATTAAATTACGTAAAGTTTTCCTCGAAAAAATTTTTATTTTCCGACACGGAGTAAATCACTCAAAACGATCAAATACGCTGACGGAATAATCAAATTAATTTTACAAATGCTCAAAATCACTAAATAGTGAAATTAATTAACTCGTCAAAATTATTGTTTAAGAGATACATTTTTTTCATTTAAAATTATTTAGAAAAAAATATAAGCGTTGACATACAATAATAGACACTTAATTGATTACATTTAATAATAATAGATAATTTCACTCCTTCCTATTTTATTTTGTTTTTCAAAATAGAATTTTTTTTCATTGTGGCAACACATATGTACTTTTCATTTAAATTTTAACGTCATGTACCACATTACTGAGTTTTTAAAGCATATTTTACATGACAACATTTTAGATAAATATCTTACGTGATATAGAATATACGATGATTCTAATATGTTTTTCTTTTTATATATTATATAATATATGATAATTTTGGATAATTATAGATAAATATAATTCAAAATTTTTAATTTTGTCAACATATTGAATAACGTGAAATTATTCTTGTAATTATTCAAATTAAATGTTAAATAGAATAAAATGTTAATTTGAAATTATGTGATAGTTATAGATAATTATAGACGCGACTATAATTATAGATAAATATAATTCAAATTTTCAATTTTGTCAACATGAGATTATTCTTGTAACTATTCAAATCAAATGTTAAATAGAATAAAATGCTAATTTGAAATTATGTGATAGTTATAGATAATTATAGATAACTATTATTATAGATAAATATAATTCAAATCCTCAATTTGTCAACATAGAGAATAACGTGAGATTGTTTTTGTAATTATTCAAATTATTAAATGTTAAATAGAATTAAATGCTAATGTCAAATTATTGCTACAAGTAATTAATTTAAAATTCAAATTATTCTTTTCAGTTCAAGTAGAATAGCTAATTTTTGCTCCAATCTCCCATTGATTAGGTATAAATGTGTCATAAACACATTTTCATATTTATTTTCATTTAAAATTATTTAGAAAAAAATATAAGCGTTGACATACAATAATAGACACTTAATTGATTACATTTAATAATAATCGATAATTTCACTCCTTCCTATTTTATTTTGTTTTTCAAAATAGAATTTTTTTTATCATACACGACACATATATACTTTTTATTTAAATTTTAACGTCATATGCCACATCATAGTTTTTAGAACAGTTATTTGCTTACATGACAACATTTTAGATAAATCTTTCGTGTTAAATGACATATGACATGATTCTAAGCCATACGACTCTCTTTTTATATATTATATGATATATAATAGTTTTAGATAATTATAGACAACTATAATTATAGATAAATATAATTCAAATTTTTAATTTTGCCAACATATTGAATAACGTGAAATTATTCTTGTAATTATTCAAATTAAATGTTAAATAGAATAAAATGCTAATTTGAAATTATGTGATAGTTATAGATATATTATAGACGACTATTATTATAGATAAATATAATTCAAATTCTTGATTTTGTCAACATAGAGAATAGCGTGAGATTGTTTTTGTAATTATTCAAATTATTAAATGTTAAATAGAATTAAATGCTAATGTCAAATTATTGCTATAAGTGAGTAATTTAAAATTATATTACTCTTTTCAATTCAAATAAAATTGCTAATTTTTGCTCCAATCTCCCATTGATTAGGTATAAATGTGTCATCAACACATTTCCATATTTATTTTCATTTGAAATTATTTAGAAAAAAGTATAAGTTTTGACATACAATAATAGACACTTAATTGATTACATTTAATAATAATAGATAATTTCACTCCTTCCTATTTTATTTTTTTTCCAAAATGGAATCTTTTTTCAATGTGACGACACATATATTTTTTCTATTTAAATTTTAACGTCATATGTCACATAACAGTTTTTCAGAAAATGATTTTTGTCACATGGCGATTTTTAGATAAATATCTTGTATCGAATAACATACATGACATGATTTTAAGCCATGTACTCTCTTTTAATATATTATATGATTATTATATTATATTGTATTATATGATTTAGATGTTTTATTAACTTATTATTAAGAGTATGCCAAAAAACTTTTTACTATATTTTCTTAGTTTTAAAAAATACTTAATAAATTCATAGTTTCCTCATAATAAATTATATTTAATTAATTTTACTATATTTTCATGCAAAATTTTTACTCTTGTGTGATGTATATATTAAAGTTTTGTAGATAATATAGAATAATTATATATGAATAAATATAGTAATTTGAAAATATAATTAATTTAGGTGATAATACATATATGACATAAATGGTATCAGATACCTACCAAAATTTTAAGATTTTAAGATCAATATTTAATAAAAATAATTAATAATGTGATCAATTAAAGATGGGTGAGAATTTTTTTGAATATGAATTAATTTGCAAGGGTATATATGTTAAGGTAATTAATAAGTGGTTATAAATTTTTATATTTGTATGCATGAATAATAAATTTAATTTAGACCAAACGATTAATAACATGATCAACTAAAGGTAAATGATAATTTTTTAAATTTTTTTGAATATGAATTAGTATCCAAAAGTATATATGTCAAGGTAATTAATATGTGCTTATAACAATTAATAACATGATCAACTAAAGATAAATAAAAAAAATTGAATATAAATTAATATACAAAGTTATATATGTCAAAGTAATTAATATGTGATTATAAGTTTCTATATTTGTAAGTGTAAGTAATAAATTTAATTTAGACATAACAATACATGTGCACCTTCTTTTCAAATTATAACATAGGATGTCGCATATCAATTTTTGCGATCATATATTTGGTACATGTCAAATTTTTAAATAAAATATTATATGTCATAATATAAAAATATGTATATTTTCTTTATATATTATTATTATATATGGTGTGTAATTATTAAAAAAAATTGTATGTTACTATATGCATATTTCGTTTAGATTGTGTAAAAAAAAAAAAAAAAGGATTTTCTACACAAACGTAATTTTCAATAAGAGAATATATCAATTATTGGAATTCTAGGACCAAACTGGAATTTGAAAGTTAAACATAATAAATGCAAGGGAAAATCATGTGTCCAATGACCAAAACGTGGTTTGAGTTGGGCACAACACCAAATCAAACACGAAGGAATGCCATCGAAGTTTTGGTTCGGCAGAAGATATTCCCTTTGCATTCTTACTATCTTTAAATTTATTTCCTTTTTGTTTTCTGTTCTTCAAAGCTATTATTCATGCTTAATCTCTCAATTTTCACTATCTTAATTTGCACAGTACATATTACAGAAAGTTCTAACAACTATGCATGTTTGTCAACTTTTTGTGCTTGTAATTCATTTTAATTACCATTAATTAATAATTAATTGTCATTGTGATTAGTATTTTTGTGCCTATTTTTTAATTTCCTTTTCCACCCATTACAGCAATGGTTATTTAATTTTCTCCTCGTGGCAAGTCAACTTTTCTCTCTCATCATTTGTGAAGCATCCACCAATCCATTAATTTTTCACGGTCTCTCTGTTTTTCATTAATCCATTAATTTCTGAATCAAGTAATGCATTTAAAGTGAAATTTCAGCTTTTAATGCACTATTAAATATGAAATATTTTTTCTTGCTGAATTAAATATGAAATATTAACCATTAATATATCATTAAGTGTTTTGTATTTTTTATAATTATTTATTCAAGTATTATATATAATTAAATATATAAAATTATATTTTCATTATACTTTGGTTATAAAAGAGATAGACATAATAGTAAATAAAGAATTAGAAGAATAAATATTAGAAGGGTCAGAGATAGGATCATAAAATTAAAGTTATAGGAGAACAAAATACTTTTAATGTTATCAGTGTGTATACAATTTAAATTGGGTTAGACGAACAATACAAAATAAAATGTTGGACAGTTTAGAAGTTTATTTTAGGAAATACCTACAGGAGAAAATATTTTTCACAAAGGGCACCTAAATGGACATGTAGGGAGTGAATCTAGGGCATATGAGAGTTTGCATAAGCATAAGGGTTATGGTCTATGGGAAGCTAATACGAAAGGTAAAGCTATTCCAGATTTTTCGGTATTTTTTTATTTCATAATATCTAACACTTGTTTTAGAAAGTAGGAAGAGCTTCTTATTATGTACAAAAGTGGGGTTTCTCGCTCTTAAATCGATTTTTTTTATAAGAGAATCAAATAGAAAGCTTTGCATCTATTGCAAAGTCATCTCTAAAGAGAGCTTGACTATCCAACATAGGATTTTGGTTATGGATGTACGTGTAAAGATTAGAGTAAGAAAAAATTATCAAGATGAAGTCTCAAGGATCAAATGGTGACAACTAAAGGAAGAAAATCAAATGAACTTTCAGAGGATGATTTTGAAGGAAAAGACTTGGTAGGCACATGAGAGTGCTAACGATATGTGGGACGAGATGGCTAAAGACACCAGGATGATAACAAAAGAGACACTTGGTGAATTAGGAGGTTTTGGACCTAAGGATAAAGAGTTTTGGGGATGGGAAGCAAGTACTCAAGAAAATGTTAGAGTTCAAAGGGAATGTTATAAAGCTGGGGACTTGTGTAAAAATAATAAGAATTGGGGAAAATATAAGGTAGCTAAGAAAGAGATTAAGAAGGCGGTGAGCAAGATGAAAACAAAAGCGTTCAACAGGTTATACTAATTTTTAGGCACCAAAGATGGGGAAAGACATATTTATAGACTTCTTAAAAGTAAAGAAAGGAAGACAAAAGACTTAGATCAAGTGAAATGCATTAAGGATGAAGACGGTAAAGTCTTGGTTAAGAAATGAGATATCAAAGAACAATGGAATGGTTATTTTCATAAATTATTTAATGAATGACATACGATATTATTGGACTAAGAGATTTCAAAAACTAGAGAAAAGAACCAAAACTTGTCCTTTCACCGTTGACTGCGAGAGTTTGAGGTGAAAGAAGCATTAAAAAGAATGGACAATGGAAAAATAGTTGGACTAGATAATATATCTATTGAAGTATGGAGGTGCCTAGGAGAAAAAGGCATAAGTTGGCTCACGAAGTTGTTTAACGAGATATAAAGGTTTAAGAAAATGCGGATGAATGGACCAATTTATAAGAATAAGGAAGATGTACAGAACTGTGCAAATTATAGATGAATTAAGCTAATGAGTCATACTATGAAACTATGAAAGAGAGTAATTGAATGAAGATTAAGACAAAAAAACTCATATTTCAGAGAATCAATTTGATTTTATGCATGGGAAGTCAACCATGGAAGCAATATACCTTTTGCAAGGCTTGATGGAGAGGTATAGGAGGAAACAAAGAGATCTATACATGGTTTTCATTGACATGGAAAAGGCCTATGATAGGATGCCAAGAGACAAGTTTTCTGAAAGGAACTAGAGAAGAAGGGGGGTTCTGTAACAACCTAAAAATTCCATATCTCTTAAACAGTAATTTTGACAGTTAACAAAATTTTATTGTTTAGTAATTTTTGAGCGTTGTAATATTATTTTGATTATTCCGTCAGCGTATTTGATCGTTTTGAGTGATTTACTCCGTGTCAGGAAAATAATAATTTTCGGGTCGGAGAAAATCTTTAAATATTTATTTCTCTTGACTGTTAATTATTTTTAATAATTTGACTTGATTTTCATACGTTTTCTAATATTTGTGATTTTTGTGGATGATTATGAATTTTTTTTGACTGTATGTGGCCCAGGTGGTCCTATGTGGGCCCAAGTGACCTTACGTGGGCCCAGGTGGGTCCCGCAAAGTAAAAAATTTTTTGCGCATAGAAAAATTTGTACTGTTTAGACGAAAACAGGGGATCTTACTAAACCTGAATCCAGAAACAATTTTAGAAATTTTCTTGTACTGTGTTTTGTACTATATTTAATTATCAGACAATAAAAATACAGTAAAAATATTATTAGTAGGGTTATAACAGATATAAAAATAAATATTATACTGCCTAGTCAACATTAATGGCTTGGACATCCATTATTGATTTAATCAACGGTTAAGAAATAAACTTAATGAAGAAGCATTGGATATTAACCATTGATCTAATCAATGGTAGAGATTTAATCTAAACAAGCTTAATAAGGAAGGCTTCAATATCAACCGTAGATTTAATCAATGGTGTAGAATTGGTCATATAAAGTGGCTATGACCATTTATAACCATTGGATTTAGAATTGATCAAGGGTGGAGATTTAGTCTTAAAAAGTGACAAAGACCATTTATGACCATTGGATGAAGAATTAATCAAGGGTGGAGATTTGGTCTTCTAAAATGGTTAAGACTAATTAGGACCCTTGGATTTAAAGTTTGAAGGAGCAATCTTGACCCTTAATTTTGGAGACACATCTAATGGCTAGAATTTAAAAGAGGAAGGATCCAATGGCCTATATTAAGTCTTCTATCTAAAGCTATACCTAAAGTCTACCTTAATCCTAACCATTAAATTAATCAATGGCTTAGAATGCTTCAAATAATTGCTTAAACTTTCAAGATTGAATCTTAACCATTGATTTAATCTATGGTTGAAATTTGGTCTTATATAATTGCTTGGACTTCAATTGTGACCCTTGGATGGCAACATGGAAGGAGAGATCTTGACCATCCATTTAATAGCTTCATCTAATGGCTAAAAATTAAAGGAGGAAGAAGATCTAATGGTCCAAATTTGTTACTATCACTTAGAAACTTTCCAATAATTTGGTGACTTTGACTAACACTCCAATTATTCACTCTTTTCTCTCTTCACTCTATGGCAATGCATAGGAAAAAGGGGGGGCAAAATCATTTCATGCATTTGCTATCATAATTCATCTTTGTCTCCTCCAAAAAGCCAAGACTTCATCAAACTTTTCTCTCCATCTCTTCTCCTCTAAGTTTCGGCCAAGACCACCAAAAATACCTTCCATCACTCTTTAATTTCAAACAACCATATTTCTTGAATCCTTACCTTATTCTAAGCAATTTTCATGTTGGAGATTTTCTCTAAATCATCTCTCTTCAACCTTGTTCTTCAAGCTAAAGATTGAAGCTTTAATGGTGAAGTTTGTTACTCTTCACTTTTCTTTTGATTTTCAAGGTTCTAACCATGATGCACATCCATGGTTTTCTTATTCAAGCTTAAGATACTAATAAATATATGTGTTGTTTTGTGTTTAAGAAACCCTTGGTGGTGAAGGACTTGGAAAGAGAAGCAAATCAATGAGCTTTTGAGGATCTTCAAGAGGTAAGAGGGAGATCCATCTCACTAACCAAGCATGGTGGTGAGAGATGGTCTTATATTTGATGGATAGTGAATCCATGTGAGGATTCATATCCATGGTCATGTAAATTATTTGTGTGTGTTTATGAACTTTGATTATTTGCTTATGCTTGATATGCTTTGCATGATTTTATGGCTTATATGGTATGCTTATAATATGCATGATGATAATATGGTATGCTTATAATATGCATGATAAGAATATGTTGAAATTATGTATATGTATGCCATGATGTGATGATAGAAAGAAAATCAATTTTTGGCTTCAATGGCCAAAGGAAAGGAAATACAGTTTTGATACCCATGAAGAGGGTTTATGTTGAAAATTTTTAAGAACAAGGGAATTAATTTTTGGGTCCCTAGAACATTGAGAATTTCAGCCAAGACACCTCAACATAGGTGTTTATAACTTAATATTTTCATAGAAGAATAAAATTGGATTGATTTGAAAAGCATGGAAAATGAACAAAGGATATGTTTTTCAAGAGAACAAGAACATGATTTTGAAGGATTTTTATTGATTTATTTTGTGTAAAAAGATCCTAAGTGTTTTTCTAAACACGAGTTTTGAATGAAACGGGCAAACGTTGATTTTAAGGATTTGCAAAGAAAGTGAAAAAGGATTTGTAAAGAAAGTAAAAATGAATTTGAAGAAATGGGTTTGGTTTTTATGACCATCGGTATTTCGGTTTTGAAAACAAAGATTTTAATGGTTTTGTTTGTGTGAAAACAGAAATGATAAATAATTGAGTTAGAAGGAAAAATGTTTGATGGCTTCAATGGCCAAATATACTACGGTTTTGAAAAACTGGTTATGCCTAAATTTTTATGGAACAAAATGATATTTTATAAAACGAAGTGTTTTGTTACTCAAAAGATTTGACAGTTTTCAAATGAACACGTTCACGGTTTTTGTTAAAGAATTTTTAATGGTTTTGTTTGTGTAAAATCATATCAATTTAGAAGGAAAAATATTTGATGGTTTCAATAGTCATGTCCACGTTTTTTAGGGCTTGTAATGCCTTGATTTTTATGAACAAAGTGATTTTCAAAGTGGAGATGTAACTTGATTTAATACAAAAATTTGGAAAGGGAATTAGAGCGTTTATCACTTGAGAAAATCAAGTTTTTGTAAACGAAAATATTTTCGAACTTCAATTTATTTTGAAGAAAGTTGTGTTTGGAAATGATTTGGGAAAAATGGAGAATATAATGGTGTTTTGAAAATTTACTAACGTATAACTGATTTTCGAGTTTTGAAATACGTTAGAAAATGTTAAGTTTTGAAACGTTGATTTATATCAATGGAAAAGTGATTTTTGTGGATTATATTTTGGAAAAGAATTTCTTGAGTAAAGAACTGAGGAAAAAGATTTTCTTAAGTAAGAAAATATATTAAATGAAGTATAAAGTTATATTATTTTGAGAAAAGTTGAAAAAGAATTTTTGAAGGTTAAGAAATATTTTCTGTAATGAAATTGTGGTGAAAAATTATTTGCGTAGCTTAAAAACGATTTGAAATGCAGTAAAATATTTTTACGCAATTTGAAAAATGTGTTGAAAATGATATTGATTTATTTAAGTCCAAAATAATGTTTGGAATATTGAGGAATATTTGACATGATTGTAAAATGTTGAAAAATATTTTACGTATCTTAAAAACGATTTGAAATGCAGTAAAATATTTTTACACAATTTGAAAAATGTGTTGAAAATGATATTGATTTATTTAAGTCCAAAATAATGTTTGGAATATTGAGGAATATTTTACGTGATTGTAAAATGTTGAAAAATATTTTACGTATTTTAAAAATTATTTGAAATACAGTAAAATATTTCTACGCGATTTGGAATACGTTAAAATATTCTACGCGATTTGAATTACGTTTAAATATTTTACGTAATTTGAACTACTATTGAAAAATCAATATGTGATTTAAAAGTGATAGAATATTTTTACATGATTGTGAAAATGATAAAAATCGTTATGTGATTTGGAAAGTGTTTTAAATATTTTGAGAATGATGTAAAATGATTTATGTGACTTAAAAGAATGATTTTTAAGTTACGTGATTTTGAAACAGTGGAAAAATACTATGCGATTTGAGAAACGTATTTTTTTTACGCGATTGAGAAAAATGTTGAAAAATTAGTACGTGGTTTAAAAGTGCAACAGAAGAGTTGCAACATTTTGAAAACGTAACAGAAATGTTACGAAATTTTGTAAACGTAACAGTAGTGTTATGGTATTGTGAAAAAGTAATAAACACGTTTTGGAATTTTAAAAAAATGTAACAAAAGTGTTACGGTATTTTGAAAATGCAACAGAAGTGTTGTGGAATAGTGAAAATGTAACGGGAATGTTGCGCAATTTTGTGAAAACACGACGAAAGTGTTTTATAACTATGAAAATGTGATAACATGATTTTCGCTGTTGAAAGTATAGTATGATTACTGTTGAACCAATATCCATACACTGTTTGTGAAAATGACAAGTTTTGCCTGTGATTGACATTTGGTGCATTTTACATGCATTGGGAAAATATGCATTGAGGCATATGATTGATTACATTGAACAAATGAAATTGAAAAGATTTGGCCCTTGTGGTTGGACTTGCACTGATATATTCGTGCATTGTATAAAGTATAGCTAATAAGCTATTTTGGCCCTTGTGGTTGAAGAGGGAATGAGAATTGATAGTGAGATCTATGATGGATCTTGGGGCGCGTCAAGGCGCGGCGGTCGACCAGTGAATATCTGTCTGTGGGCTAAGGCTAGATCATATGCCACTTGGCGATGCAGTCCGTTGTAACGCATTGATGATACCCGACAAGAACACGATTTTTTTCTACGACTAGGAGATTGTCTGTGGGCTTAGGCTGGGCAATTAACCAGGGCATTCTTCTCCAAATTGTGAAAACCTCCATGGAGTTGTTTTTGAAAAACTGAGTCTATGTGCACATACATGAATCTGAACATTTATATCTGTATGATATATTAATTGAGGAATATTGGCTATGACAACTGTTTTGAATACTTGGATTGATATATGATTGGATGATGATAGTTGATTAATATTGAATATATTATTATAAGTCTGGTATGATATCCCTGTATGATATTGCTGTTTATGTTATCTCTGTCTTTGCCCATGTTGTATTGGTGTAGGTGATCTCACCTCTTTGTTATGTTGTTTTACTGTGTCTGTACTGTTAAAATCAAATAATAGAAGGATCGAGTTGTCTTAGTCATAATGGGCGATGGATACTCTGAGATTGGTGACAACAATAAGGAGTGGACATTCAGGACTCGAAAGGGTGCAGTGTTGACAATGGAACAAATATATGATGCATCAAGATGGACGGAAAAAGGAATAAGTATGTTAAAGTTTCTCGTTAGTGTTGTACCGTGCTATTAAGTAGGACCCGTTATAGGGTTTGCTACTGTTAAAAAAAAGAGTCTGTTAAATTTATATTTCTCTTTAAATTGTGAAATATTAATTGGTGTCAATATTGCATAATGAATAGTTAAAATATGATTTTCAATATTACCTAATATTTTCAGTAAATTTACGTTTTAGTAAAGAAGAAATTTTAAAACCCATATTTTATTACTCAAACTTTGTGCGAACTTCTTTTCAGATTTTGAGTCGGGAGTCAGACATGTGATACCCTAGGGAGGGTATTACATTAGTTGGTATCAGAGTACGGTTTGAGTCTTTTGGGGTTTGTGGTTAGGTCTATTTTGCTTGTATTGTGTTCTCTGTGTTATTATTTTCCGAAAGGAAACAATGTTGTTTATAATGGATATCAGATCCATTGTATTTCGATCCGCACGCCTCGAGAAGAAAAAAAAAAGGAAATAGCTCGGGATAGTTGTACTTGTGTGAAAGTGGAACATGTTACTAGTAATGCAGTTGCAGCTACGGGAGCAACGGGAGCAATGTGGAAAGACGACTGCACGAACAGAGGATCGCTAAACGGCGGAAAACTGGAAGTTGAAGTTTAGGATCTGATGGAAGAGAATCAGTCTTGGAATATAAGATTTCATAATTTTTGGAACCTGGTATTTCTTTCTTAGGGATATTGAGAAAGTAATTGATTTCGATGGAAGATGTATTTACGACCATTGAGAAACCAGAAGCAGTAAGTGATGTGGAGAGGAGCACTTAACGAAGGATTGTACGTTAAAGAAAATAATTTACGGAAAGTTTGGACACATTTCCAGATATTGTGTTCCATTGAAAACAAAGTTTTCTGTTAGTAGAATCTCAGATAGTAGAGAAAGTCGATACGTCGAATGGAACGGGAGTGTTCCAAGCTGAAGATTTAAACAATGGAGATTGTGTCATTGGAGCTAATCCTATAAACTATCTTGTATATTTCTAGGGGTAACCTATTCTTTATGGCATATGATTGAGTAGATCAATTATATGTTAGAGCTATCCGTTAACCTTTGATTTGTTTACTTCTGTTTCTATTCTTAGCCTATCGAACTACACATGTTATTCAAATTATTGTTATGGATTAAATCTTTGTGTTGGTTTAATCTGTTTATTTCTTCCATAAATAGATGTGATCTTTGAAAAACGGATTGGTTATTTTTCAACCATATCCTATGAGATTGTCTCAATAAGGTGTTAATAATTCAGAAAAAAATTCATTCCTGAAAATCAGGCAAAATCAAATTCTTGTTGAATATATTTGGTAACATATCAGATCATTTCACTACCTTTTCTTCCTAAACCTCTATAATGTTCTTTCATATATTACATTTGCAAGAAAGAATATTTTGCAAGAAAAGATATTCCTATTTATATCCATGTCATAGTATCGGAGTGGCGCAGCGTGAGCGTGGTGGATCCTTCAAAGTTTGAAAACAGTTTTTCAGTGGGAAAGTAAAAAAGACAGTAATGGAAATCCTGGAAAATTTTTGGATCATAGGACTTCTCACCCAGCTTATCAGAAAGGATTAAGCGTTCGTATCGACTGGGGCATATAAGAAAAAATTTTAGGAATTGAAATATGTTTAAAGTACTTCTCTAGTATTAGTTTTATCTAATCCTAGTGAACCATTAGAGGTGAACAGTGACGTATTACATCAGAACTTAAGATATGTGCTTATGCAGAATAGAAGAGTTGTAGGTTATGATTTTAGGAAATTGAAGTCATTTGAGAAAAACTATTCTAGGCATGAATGAAAGTTGGTAGCCGCTGTATTGGTATCAGAGATATGGAGATACTTTTCTTTCTGGAGTAATATTCAATATCTTTAGTAACTAGGAGTTTGAGATATCTATTTGATCAGAAGAAGTTGAACGTCAGGCAAAAAGATTTTGTTGGTTAGAATAGTATAGAAAGATGTAAGAGAGGAAATTACATGAACTGGAAGAAAGATGAAAGAGTAATATTCATATTTATTCTGAGGGTGTGAAATCATGGTATTTAAATTTCGAGGACGAAATTTCTTTTTAGAGGGGGAGTATTGTAACACCCTAAAAATTCTGTATCTCTTAAACAGTAATTTTGTCAGTTAACATAATTTTACTATTTAGTAATTTCTGAGCACTGTAATATTATTTTGATTATTCCGTCAGCGTATTTGATCGTTTTGAGTGATTTACTCCGTGTCAGGAAAATAATAATTTTCGAGTCGGAGAAAATCTTTAAATATTTATTTCTCTTGGTCTTAATTATTTTTAATAATCTGATTTGATTTTCATATGTTTTCTAATATTTGTGATTTTTGTGGATGATTATGAATTTTTTGACTGTTTGTGGGCCCAGGGGTCCTATGTGGGCCCAGTGACCTTACGTGGGCTCGGTGGGTCCCGCAAAGTAAAAATTTTTCTACGCATAGAAAAATTTGTACTATTTAGATGGAGACAGGGGATCTTACTAAACCTGAATCTGAAAATAGTTTTAAAAATTTTCTTGTACTGTGTTTTGTACTGTATTTAATTATCGGATGATAAAAATACAAAAAATATTATTAGTAGGGTTATAACGAGATATAAAAATAAATATTATACTTGCCTAGTCAACATTAATGGCTTGGACATCCATTATTGATTTAATCAACGGTTAAGAAATAAACTTAATGAAGAAGCATTGGATATTAACCATTGATCTAATTAATGGTAGAGATTTAATCTAGACAAGCTTAATAAGGAAGGCTTTAATATCAACCGTAGATTTAATCAATTGTGTAGAATTGGTCATATAAAGTGGCTATGACCATTTATAACCATTGGATTTAGAATTGATCAAGGGTGGAGATTTAGTCTTAAAAAATGACAAAGACCATTTATGACCATTGGATGAAGAATTAATCAAGGGTGGAGATTTGGTCTTCTAAAATGGTTAAGATTAATTAGGACCCTTGGATTTAAAGTTTGAAGGAGCAATCGTGACTCTTAATTTTGGAGACATATCTAATGGCTAGAATTTAAAGGAGGAAAGATCCAATGGCCTATATTAAGTCTTCTATCTAAAGCTATACCTAAAGTCTACCTTAATCCTAACCATTGAATTAATCAATGGCTTAGAATGCTTCAAATAATTGCTTAAACTTTCAAGATTGAATCTTAACCATTGATTTAATCCATGGTTGAAATTTGGTCTTATATAATTGCTTGGACTTCATTTGTGACCCTTGGATGACAACATGGAAGGAGAGATCTTGACCATCCATTTAATAGCTTCATCTAATGGCTAAAAATTAAAGGAGGAAGAAGATCTAATGACCCAAATTTGTTACTATCACTTAGAAACTTTCCAATAATTTGGTGACTTTGACTAACACTCCAATTATTCACTCTTTTCACTCTTCACTCTACGGCAATGTATAGGAAAAGGGGGGGGGGCAAAATCATTTCTTGCATTTGCTATCATAATTCATCTTTGTCTCCTCCAAAAAGCCAAGACTTCATCAAACTTTTCTCTCCATCTCTTCTCCTCTAAGTTTCGGCCAAGACCACCAAAAATACCTTCCATCACTTTTAATTTCAAACAACCATATTTCTTGAATCCTTACCTTATTCTAAGCAATTTTCATATTGGAGATTTTCTCTAAATCATCTCTCTTCAACCTTGTTCTTCAAGCTAAAGATTGAAGGTATTTAATGGTGAAGTTTGTTACTCTTCACTTTTCTTTTGATTTTCAAGGTTCTAACCATGATTTGATCCATGGTTTTCTTATTCAAGCTTAAGATACTAATAAATATATGTATTGTTTTTGTTTAAGAAACCCTTGGTGGTGAAGGACTTGGAAAAAGAAGCAAATCAATAAGCTTTTGAGGATCTTCAAGAGGTAAGAGGGAGATCCATCTCACCAACCAAGCATGGTGGTGAGAGATGGTCTTATATTTGATGGATAGTGAATCCATGTGTGGATTCATATCCATGGTCATGTAAATTATTTGTGTGTGTTTATGAACTTTGATTATTTGCCTATGCTTGATATGCTTTGCATGATTTTATGGCTTATATGGTATGCTTATAATATGCATGATGATAATATGGTATGCTTATAATATGCATGATGAGAATATGTTGAAATTATGTATATGTATGCCATGATGTGATGATAGAAAGAAAATCAATTTTTGGCTTCAATGGCCAAAGGAAAGGAAATACGGTTTTGATACCCATGAAGAGGGTTTATGTTGAAAATTTTTAAGAACAAGGGAATTAATTTTTGGGTCCTTAGAACATTAAGAATTTCATCAAAGACACCTCAACATAGGTGTTTATAACTTAATATTTTCATGGAAGAATAAAATTGGATTGATTTGAAAAGCATGGAAAATGAACAAAGGATATGTTTTTCAAGAGAACAAGAACATGATTTTGAAGGATTTTTATTGATTTATTTTGTGTAAAAAGATCCTAAGTGTTTTTCTAAACATGAGTTTTGAATGAAACGGGCAAACGTTGATTTTAAGGATTTGCAAAGAAAGTGAAAAAGGATTTGTAAAGAAAGTAAAAATGAATTTGAAGAAATGAGTTTGGTTTTTATGACCATCGGTATTTCGATTTTGAAAATAAAGATTTTAATGGTTTTGTTTGTGTGAAAACAGAAATGATAAATAATTGAGTTAGAAGGAAAAATGTTTGATGGCTTCAATGGCCAAATATACTACGGTTTTGAAAAACTGGTTATGCCCAAATTTTTATGGAACAAAATGATATTTTATAAAACGAAGTGTTTTGTTACTCGAAGGATTTGACAGTTTTCAAATGAACACGTTCACGGTTTTTGTTAAAGAATTTTTAATGATTTTGTTTGTGTAAAACCATATCAATTTAGAAGGAAAAATATTTGATGGTTTCAATAGTCATGTCCACGTTTTTGAGGGCTTGTAATGCCTTGATTTTTATGAACAAAGTGATTTTCAAAGTAGAGATGTAACTTGATTTAATACAAGAATTTGGAAAGGGAATTAGAGCGTTTATCACTTGAGAAAATCAAGTTTTTGTAAACGAAAATGTTTTCGAATTTCAATTTATTTTGAAGAAAGTTGTGTTTGGAAATGATATGGGAAAAATAGAGAATATAATGGTGTTTTAAAAATTTACTAACGTATAACTGATTTTCGAGTTTTGAAATACGTTAGAAAATGTTAAGTTTTGAAACGTTGATTTATATCAATGGAAAAGTGATTTTTGTGGATTATATTTTGGAAAAGAATTTGTTGAGTAAAGAATGAGGAAAAATATTTTCTTAAGTAAGAAAATATATTAAATGAAGTATAAAGTTATATTATTTTGAGAAAAGTTGAAAAGGAATTTTTGAAGGTTAAGAAATATTTTCTCGTAATGAAATTGTGGTGAAAAATTATTTATGTAGCTTAAAACGATTTGAAATGCAAAAATATTTTTACGCAATTTGAAAAATGTGTTGAAAATGATATTGATTTATTTAAGTCCAAAATAATGTTTGGAATATTGAGGAATATTTGACATGATTGTAAAATGTTGAAAAATATTTTACGTATCTTAAAAATAATTTGAAATGCAAGAAAATATTTTAACGCAATTTGAAAAATGTGTTGAAAATGATATTGATTTATTTAAGTCAAAAATAATGTTTTGAATATTGAGGAATATTTTACGTGATTGTAAAATGTTGAAAAATATTTTACGTATCTTAAAAACTATTTGAAATATAGTAAAATATTTCTACGCGATTTGGAATACGTTAAAATATTTATATGTGATTTGTATTACGTTTAAATATTTTACGTAATTTGAACTACTGTTGAAAAATCAATATGTGATTTAAAAGTGATAGAATATTTTTACGTGATTATGAAAATGACAGAAAATCGTTATGTGATTTGGAAAGTGTTTTAAATATTTTGAGAATAATGTAAAATGATTTACGCGACTTAAAAGAATGATTTTTAAGTTACGTGATTTTGAAACAGTGAAAAAATACTATGCGATTTGAGAAACATATTTTTTTTACGCGATTGAGTAAAATGTTGAAAAATTAGTACGTGGTTTAAAGGTGCAACAAAAGAGTTGCAACATTTTAAAAATAACAAAAATGTTATGAAATTTTGTAAACGTAACAGTAGTATTATGGTATTGTGAAAAAGTAATAAACACATTTTGGAATTTTTAAAAAATGTAACAAAAGTGTTATGGTATTTTGAAAATGCAACAGAAATGTTGTGGAATTGTGAAAACGTAACGGGAATGTTGCGCAATTTTGTGAAAACACGACGAAAGTGTTTTATAACTATGAAAATGTGATAACATGATTTTCGCTGTTGAAAGTACAGTATGATTATTGTTGAACCAGTGTCCATACACTGTTTGTGAAAATGACAAGTTTTGCCTGTGATTGACATTTGGTGCATTTTACATGCATTGGAAAAATATGCATTGAGGCATATGATTACATTGAACAAATGAAATTGAAAAGATTTGGCCCTTGTGGTTGGACTTGCACTGATATATTCGTGCATTGTATAAAGTATAGCCAATAAGCTATTTTGGCCCTTGTGGTTGAAGAGGGAATGAGAATTGATAGTGAGATCTATGATGGATCTTGGGGTACGTCAAGGCGCGGTGGTCGACCAGTGGATATCTGTCTGTGGGCTAAGGCTGGACCATATGCCACTTGGCGATGCAGTCCGTTGCAACGCATTAACGATACCCAACAAGAACACGATTCTTTTCTACGACTGGGAGATTGTCTGTGGGCTTAGGCTGGGCAATTAACCAGAGCATTCTTCTCGAAATTGTGAAAACCTCCATGGAGTTGTTTTTGAAAAACTGAGTCTATGTGCACATACATGAATCTGAACATTTATATCTGTATGATATATTAATTGAGGAATATTGGCTATGACAACTGTTTTGAATACTTGGATTGATATATGATTGGATGATGATAGTTGATTAATATTGAATATATTATTGGAAGTCTGGTATGATATCCTTGTATGATATTCTTGTTTGTGTTATCTCCTGTCGCTACCATGTTGGTATTGGTGTAGGTGATCTCACCTCTTTGTTATATTGTTTTTCTTTGTGTACATCTTGTTAAAATCAAATAATAGAAGGATCGAGTTGTCTTAGTCATAACGGGCAATGGATACTCTGAGATTGGTGACAACAATAAGGAGTGGACATTCAGGACTTGAAAGGGTGTAGTGTTGACAAAGGAACAGATGTATGATGCATCAAGATGGACAAAAAAAGGAATAAGTATGTTAAAGTTTCTCGTTAGTGTTGTCACCGTCTTTATTAAGTAGGACCGTTATAGGGTTTGCTACTGTTAAAAAAAAGAGTCTGTTAAATTTATATTTCTCTTTAAATTGTGAAATATTAATTGGTGTCAATATTGCATAATGAATAGTTGAAATATGATTTTCAATATTACCTAATATTTTCAGTAAATTTACGTTTCAGTAAAGAAGAAATTTTAAAACTCATATTTTATTACTCAAACTTTGTGCGAACTTCTTTTCAGATTTTAAGTCGGGAGTCAGACATGTGATACCCTAGGGAGGATGTTACAGGTTTAAGTTGCTTATATTCGGGCCATCAAGGATATGCATAATGGGGCCAAAACTAGCATGCAAATACATGGTGAGCCCTCAAAGAATTTCCCTAGAGCCACAAGTTTACACCAAGGCTAAACCTTGAGCTTTTATATTTTTTACCTTGGTTTGGAAGTTCTTACTCAACATATCCAAGAACTAGTGCCTCAACGTATGCCTTTGCAGATGATATAGTCCTAGTGAGAGAGTCAAGAGAGGACACAAATGGTAAACTAGAGTTATGGAGAGAAGTTTTGGAATCATATGATTTTTGTTTAAGCAGAAGTAAAGTGGGAGTATATAGTAAGCAAGTTCAATAAGATGTGCATTAGCACTAGCTTAGAGATGAAAATTGGAGATCACACCATATCACAGGTCACACGGTTTAGGTAACTTGGATTTATCATACAAAGTAATGGAGAAATAGAAAAAGATGTAAATCATAATATTTAAGTTGGGTGGATGAAACAGAAGAATGCTTCAGGTATTATTTGTGATAGAAAGGTAAAAGGAAGTTCTACTGCACAACTATAAGACCATAGATGCCTTATAGTACTGAATGTTGGGTAATAAAGTGCCAACAAGAGCGTAAGTTTGGTAGAAATGAGAATGTTGCATTGACTAAGTGGGCATATAAGAAAAGATAAAATTAGAAATGAATATATTAAAAGAAAAGTATGAATAGCACCTATTGCGAAAAATATGGTAGAAGAGTTAATTAGATGAAAGATAATATCATAATTAAAAAGAAAGAAAGATCAAGAAAAATTTTAAGTGAAACCATTAAAAGAGATTTAAACCTAAATGACCTATCATAGTATTTGTTTTTTTTTAATAGAATATGGTAACATTATTTGATCTATGTAATCAATCCTACCTAATTTAAAAGGTTTTGATTTTTGTTGTATTTTTTAAATTTAAGAAGGTGATTATTTCTAAGACATGTTATTCCAAGCCACATCAATATCGCATATCAAATCAGTACAAAAAAAAATCGCATATCAAATTAAATCTTTCTTTTTATATCTATACTATTTTAAAAGGATCCTCAAAATCGGTCTTTCAATCAATTAGCAGTTGAACCAATCCCGCATTCTCAATTAAACCCTAATCCTAAATGCAAAACGACACGAAAAACAGGTACAGTACAGGAAAGTAGTCAAACGACGTCAAAGTGAGATCCCTTTCACAGTTCACTTCTCAACCGCCAACCAAGTCCAAAGGAGGCAGCAGCGAAGGAATGAAATAAAAAACCTGCGAAGATTACAATATAGGGTAAACTAGCAACTTATATATAGCGTAAGACGTAGACCCAAATCTCTACTGTGTTGTGAGTGAGAGGAACGCGGAGACAGATTCACCTACCTCTCTCGCTCTCTCTCTCACTAGCCGCCCCTTATAAACCCATGCTTCCTCTCGTTCTCTCGTTTTCATCGCCGTCCCCTTTGCACACTCATTCTTCAATTTTCTCGCCCCTTTTTGTTTTACAATGATTCTTTTACCCTGAAAACGAATGTCTCTTTTTCCAAACCTTCTTCTTTTCTTCTTCTCAATACCCCTGAAACCATACATGTCATAGATTTCGATATTATTCATTAAACCCTTATCAGAAAAAATAAATTAAAAAAAGGGTTTATCACAAGGTTCTGATTGATGGGTAGGAGAGGAATTCAGCTATTCGATGACAAAAGATATGGGTTTTTCTCTGTTTCTGATTTGGGGTCTCAATGGGGTCTCCATCAAGAAGGGTATTATCACCCTGGAGGTTTATTTGCAAGCGTTGGTCAAATGGGAATGGGGTTTGGTGTTCAACAACCAAACCCTTCTTCTGATTCCCAAAACAATGGTGGTGGCATGAAGATTCCCTGCACTGAATTGTACGTCAAGTATGTGCAATCAGAGGGAAAAGTGAAGATTGTTGGGGTTCCTGAGGAGGTGGAGGAGGAAGGGGTTAAGGGCAAGAAAAGGGGTGGCCTTAAACTGAAGATTAAGGTCAGGAACCCTTCGCTAAGGAGGTTGATTAGTGGGGCGTTTGCTGGGGCAGTGTCACGCACCGCTGTGGCACCCTTGGAGACTATAAGGACACATTTGATGGTCGGGAATAGTGGCCATTCTACTGGTGAGGTGTTCCACAATATTATGAAGACTGATGGGTGGAAGGGATTGTTTAGGGGTAATTTCGTTAATGTGATTCGGGTTGCACCTAGCAAGGCCATAGAGGTACTAATATATACATAATTTTGAATGGTTTTGTTTCACAACTTGTTTTTGAAGGACTTTGTGTTACTTGATTGCGTCCCTGATGCCATTTTCTATGTAATCTGCTCTTGTAAATATATTTGTTGTTTGATAGATAATTATGGTTAGAGAAAATATACACTTTAGTCCCTGGATATTTCGTGATATGACACTTTAGTCTCTAAAAAAAATTTGACAAACATGTTAGTCCTTTTCAGTTAAAAGTGATATAATACTTTAGTTCCTGAGAAGGATTAACGTGATACGATTGGAGAACTTTAAAGGGCTAACGTTTTTGTCAAACTTTTTTTAGGGATTAAAGTATTATATCATGAAATATTCAGGAACTAAAGTATATATTTACTATTTATTTTATTTATTGGATTCTTGGTTTGATCGTTTCTTTATATCATGGACTTACTACTATTGGCAGGATTTGTTTTAAGGAGGGCCATTCATATTTTCAATGTAAAGAAGAGTGTTTAAGAGATTCTTGTGTCCATATTTAATGACCTCTGCTGATGATTTAGACTATGAATTCTGAATATTTGTTATATTGTATCTACCACAATGGAAATATCGGGTCTGGTAACTTCATACAACGATTTCTTTTCATGATATTGTCTACCTTCAACTGTTTTCTCCCGAGTATATTTGCTTGTCATTTCCAACAAATTATTTACATATTGTCCTTACTGAAAAGGGTATTAATTTAGCTAGCATCTGCTCGTATCCCTTCCTCTGGAATGATCTTTATGACAGATAGTTAGATGTATTGCTGTCAGAATTCGTTTTGTCTAGGTTTCAATTTTATTTGCTACAGCTCCCTGACTATTTCTTAAATCCTGTAGCAGTTTTGGTGTTCAATTTCGTTTGATTTATGTTGATGAATGACTATCATATGATAGTTCCTTTCCTTGTTTCTTTTTTTTACTTTTTGCCTGGGGCTGGGGGTGGGCTCTGGTGGTGGGATGGATGTTAAATATATTAAATGACCCTTCAATTTAGGTCAATGTCCAACTTGCCCCTGATGTATGTATGCTTTTTTAACCTTAAGTAGCACAATTTTCTTCCTCTTAACTTGTGAATTCAACCTCTAATGAGTGAAGACAAACTTCATGCTCTTCCCTCTTAAAATGGTTTTTCTTCTTTGTTGGTGTCTTTGTATGAGGTTACCTTTCCATTTAGGGCATCAGCTGAGATGTTTTAACAGTTTTATAGGTGGTGGAGCTAATATCGCTTTTGGTGGCCATGGTTTTTGGTAATACTAACTTTGTATCTTCCTTGGAAATTTTTTTCTGCAAGGCAAGTCACTGTTTCTCTAAGTTAGCCTAGCATGATCACCTTCCTTAATTTGATTGTGATAGAATACCAAACCACATACATAATAAGTAATAGCCCTCTTTTATGCGTTGAAGAGAGTATTTGTTATAATTTTGAAACTTCCAACTTCAAGCTATAAAATTTTACACTTGTTTGCCATACATTTCCCTTCTCTGATCCCTTTTTATGCAAAGAGGAAACAGTCATGTATGCAATTTAATTTTGCATTGATAGAGAAAAGCAATATTTGTTTTTGTTAATGTTTTGTTGGAAATTAACACTTCACATTTTGAAAAGAACTATGTTATATTTCAGTGATCAAACCTACTCTTACATGGTAGTTTTTATCTTTCTCATTATATTTCACTTGTTTCTGCAGCTATTTGCTTATGATACAGTTAACAAGAACCTATCACCAAAGCCTGGGGAACAGCCCAAACTCCCTATTCCTGCATCATTGATTGCGGGTGCCTGTGCTGGAGTTAGTTCAACTATATGCACATATCCTCTAGAGTTACTCAAGACTCGACTAACCATCCAGGTGTGTACTTATAAAAACAAAACCAGAGCATGCTTTTCCATATTTATCTTTTAGCTTCCTACCAAAAAATAAAAGGGGACTTTAAGCTGGATTCGTAATTTTGCAGAGAGGTGTTTATGATGGTCTACTTGATGCATTCTTGAAAATAATTCGAGAAGAGGGTCCTGCAGAACTTTATAGAGGCCTCGCTCCCAGTCTTATTGGAGTTATTCCATATTCTGCCACCAATTACTTCGCCTATGACAGTTTAAGGAAAGCATACAGAAAAATTTTTAAACAAGAGAAGATTGGCAACATTGAAACCCTTTTGATAGGATCAGCAGCTGGTGCTATTTCAAGTAGTGCTACTTTTCCACTTGAAGTGGCTCGCAAGCATATGCAAGTGGGAGCCCTCAGTGGAAGGCAAGTTTACAAAAATGTGATTCATGCCCTTGCAAGCATACTTGAACAAGAAGGGATCCAGGGTTTGTATAGAGGGCTGGGACCAAGCTGCATGAAGTTGGTGCCAGCCGCAGGAATCTCTTTCATGTGCTACGAAGCGTGCAAGAGGATACTGGTAGAGAACGATGATGAGGAATAGGATGAGTCTATCTAAATGCTGGTCGGCGTTGGGGCTTAGAGGCAGAACTGCATACTTTGTTTATGCATATTCAGTTAAATTATTTTGAATTTCTTTCAGATTACTGGAATTTTTGTTATCCCCTAATCACTTTTGATAAGCAATTGAGAATGGAATAACGGTTTTGGTTTTTCTTTATCTCTTGGCTACTGGCACTTAGTACTTACTAGTCAGTCCTGCCTTTCTGGTGGCTTAAATGCTCATTGTTAGGGTGAAAATAAACCATTATTTTTCTTCTAGTCGTCCATTACAAACATGCTTCGCTTTTATTGAAGGTCTTTTCACTTTTTCTTAGCATATGCAACAATTTATTTATGTTAAAAAGAGATATGAAGTGTGTTTGTTTGTCTTAATTTGTAAGAAAAGTATTTTTTTTATTAAGAAGAAAATTGCTTCTCAGGTACAAGTACATCTGTTTGAATAAAGTTTTGAGACAAATCAAAATTTTTTTTAAAAAAATAAGTTTTTTGCTTTTAATCAGAAACTTTAATGAGTAGTTTCTTAAAAAATCACTTTTATGAGAGATGTCATAAAAGAAAGAGAAAGTAAAAAGCATTTTTTTATAATTGTATTCAAACACAATAAATTCTATTTTTTTAAAAATTTCTAAAAAAATTATTTTATATACTATCTTAAAATTAATTTTTATTTTTAAAACTTATCCAAATGCACCCATGAATATAGAGTTTCTGATGCAATCATTTTTAAATCAAGCTCTAAATTTGTAAATATTTAAATTCTGATGTTACCCTTTAAAGAAAGGCCATGACACCCGTTATTTTGCTCATATGTACTGGAAATATATAACAGAATCCTACTCCTTTTTATTTTCACCCAAAAAACAGAACAATCCTACTCTTTTGACTGTTAAATTTCATGACAGATTAACACATGCAAGTCTTCAATGGGAAGTTACAGCTAAAACAAATCTTGAACAACAAATATGAATATTGAATAGCACCAGAATTGTGTTATAAAAACTCCTAGAAAAATTGTGATCGCAGGCAGTAAAGCTAACTATTCCACTCTAAAAAGAATTATTACTTATGTTCCGAAGTTAACAGAAGGAATCAACATGTTAAAATCCAAAACACCGGTCCGGTTGACTCTGCTTACCATAATCTAAGGAATCTTCAGTACCAGCTAGTCATGGCTCATCAAACTTCTCTAACTTCACCAGCACTATTTCAATCCCAAGATAATTGTTGTAAGGAAAAGTCTATCATGGGCCTAATAAATTTGAATTTATAGATGAATTATTTATTCTGGACCGTGGTCCGAGATACCTCCCTTAGGGGCAAACCCGACACATATGCCATCGGGGTCCGAACTACGCCCCTCAGCCGGACATCCGTACGCAGATACTAAACATACTCTCTGACCGACACTTCATAGGTCCACGCCTGACCTGATCATTGCCTATGGAACATTTTACAGTATGGGGACTATGACCGCCTGCTACAGTGGTTGGCCACTAACGTGACAGACCCGTGATTCCAGGGATCTGCCCAATGATCGTGGGAGGGAGGCACCCTCCGTCAGGTTTCTGCCTAAACGATCGTGGAGGAGAGGCACACTCTCCCCTGTCAGGCCACGATCTCTGGAGACCTGCACTCTGAGACAAATGCTCAAGGACTGTACGCTCGCACTATAAGTATCACCAAACACTCTCTAAGAGGTAACCCTTAATACCTATTGTGTATACCTTCATTGTGCCCAATCTGACTTGAGCGTTGGAGTCCTTTGCAGGTACCTAACCCCCTAGTCACCTCCATCCGTTGCAGCCCTTTTACCCCGATCCGAGGAATCCTCAGCAGCTTTCCTTTTCCTTGATTGAAGATCCTGAGCAGAGCCCAGGTCCCTAGAAACTTCTTCAACGACGACCTCACGAGGTGCCAGGGCTGCAGCAGGAGGGGCACTCGATGACCCCGCCCCTTTTCTCCTTGCCTTGTAGGCATGCAAAGCCGCAACAGATTGACCGGACGCCATACCACTCACTGAAACAAAACAAGGCAAGCCATTCAGAAAGTAAGAAAATCTAGAGTACAAAAAAAAAAAAATACCACACACACAAGGTAAAAACATACTCTACTTCCCACCTAACAAAGTAAAGAGAAGGATATCACTAGGGGTCTCGAGGACATCTCTAACGTTAATATTCCCATTCTCGGCACACCGGGATATAAACTCAACCGTCCTAACCTCTTCCGGGTTAAGCTCATCCTTTTCCTTCTCTAAGGGAATGCTCGAGGTGTCCCAAGCATCCGGAGTCCAATACAAAGGAAACCTCGGTTCACCCTCAGCATTTAAGAAAAAGGGATGGAATCCCTCGGCCGCCATAACCTTGAAAAACCTGGTCTTAAATCCTTTGAAACTATCTTGAAAGACATCAAAGGACTTGCGACCGCTTCTGGATCGAATGGTGAGCCAATTTTTCTGCTTAGATGAACCTTGGAGACTTAATCGGGTGTAAAAGTAGAAAAAGGCATTGACCAAACAAGTTAGCCCATTCACCCGACAGAATCTCTCAAAGGCTATAATATAACCCCAGCCATTAGGATGAATTTGGGATGGAGCTACTCGAATAGTGTGGAGGATAGCCATCTGAAACTCCAAGAACGGAAGACGGAGTCCTAACTTCACAAAAAGGGGCTCATACATAAACATGAAATGAGACCCCACCTTACGACTGGAGCACACCCTTTCGTTCCATTCGAGGCATACAGCCACAAACTCCTTGTCCTGTTTCTTCTCGTCCGTCAGATGAATGTAATCCATCGACTGCTTCAGGACAGCCTCAAAAGAAAAATTGGAATGATATTTCCAGACGTCCTCCCCTACCCATGGGTATACTAACTCCGGACCACAGCGGATCCGAATTTGCTCAATCTCAGTAAGAGTGAGTTTAGAAGAAGAAGATACTCTGGTCCTAGCCCCTCCTTTGCCCTTCGCCATCAAACCCTGAGAACATCAAAAGGTGCCGGAAAGTAGTCGTCAGAATCATCCAAACAAAAGATTCAGACATGGACACAAAGAACCCGTACACCAGCTTCCTTTCCCTCCAAAATTTAAATTTCAGAAGGACACCTCCGCCGTACACGGCGTGGCGGAGATGGAGTTCCCAGGGCAAGAAGAGAAATCCAAAGACACAAAAGGACTGCATCCCCCATTAAGAAAAGGAAAAGGAATGCACGATTTTTCTACTTCTCAGTGCTAGGTATAAGACAACCAGGAAAAGGAAAAACACTAAGGGAAGGGCAGAGAAGTAGTTACCTCAAACAAACAAGAAGAAATTGTTAGGAAATGGGTGGAAAAATGCCCTGAAACCTCCACGAATCATCTTTCTTTAGCACAAAGCTGTCTGAAGATTACTCAGAACAGAAATGGCAGAAAAAGTGAAGAATGAACCCCTAACCCCCACTTATAAAAGGCCAAAACGGTTAGGGGGCATTTTCGTCCTCAAGTACCAAATCCCAAAAACGTGCTCATCATGGCACACAAGGCTCTAGGCACGTCCACCCGTAAAAAAAAGCACCACGTGGCCTGTGCAG
This sequence comes from Ormosia emarginata, assembly GCA_029884605.1. Taxonomy (NCBI): domain Eukaryota; kingdom Viridiplantae; phylum Streptophyta; class Magnoliopsida; order Fabales; family Fabaceae; genus Ormosia; species Ormosia emarginata. The sequence goes on along the minus strand of JAQQTP010000074.1, from coordinate 43,315,106 downwards.
TTACGAAAGCAATTGACAAGATGTTTGCGCAGAGCAGTTGAAACAGCAATCCAAACATCACGTGATCTTCAAAGGTTAAGTACAGATTTTCATGCAGGACCACGGTAAAAATACCTCAGTCTAAGCATTTAGAACTTGCCCCTTTACCAATCCAAGCCAAAGTACCAAGTTGGAGGCATGATAATGTTACGCCGGAGTAAGCGTTGGACTCACTCCGGCTAAGTATAAAAGATCACGGATAGACAAGAAGAAACAACGCCACCCCGGAGTAAGCGTTGGACTCACCCCGGTCAAACATAAAAACTTCAGATAGCGAAAAGATATAAAGGAAAAGAGAAGAGAAGATACAAAGATAAGAGCTTTTATTCACAAAGCTTATTCTCATTCCATACATCATCTTACATAAGGAAGAGAGGGAAAAGAAATTATAAAGACATGGAACATATAAGGAAAAGGACCCCGGAGGCAGGAACCGACATTAACATCATTGGCATCCCGAACCATGTCGCATCCACATTTCCTCTGCAACATGGAGAGTAGCTGCTACCACCACAGCTCCCTCTTGAAAAAGTGGATAGGCTTAGAAGAACTTCAGCAAAATCGGCATTAGAAGCCATGACCCCAAATCTTCTGCCTTGCCTCCACCAACAAAGGCCGGGATGCATCCTTTTCCGATGGACGGGGCGCAACCTTTCATGAAGGAGATAGTTCTATCGAAGTCTTCGCCGGTCTTGCGATCCTCCCGAAGGCGTCTCAAAGCACAAGGCAGTTTTAATAGTTCCTCCTGCTTACCCTAGCAAGGAGAGTGAACGCCCCAGCACCGGAGCACCCCGTCCAACACAGAAGGCGACTCCAACTTTCCCAGCGACGAGAAATATCAAACAAGCAATCAGGGTACGCTGGAAAAGTAAGTCGCCCTCTGTAATAACGCTGAGAAAGTAAGGTACCCTTTAAAAGGGCAATCCATGGAATAGCCAAAACAACTTCAAGCTTTTCGGAGAAAACAGGAATATGGCTCTCGCAGGGGGCAGCACCCTCTCAGGACACGAATAACAGGCAAAGAGAGCCATGAAAAAAGAAGTTGCAAAGCAAAGAGGAGTGCTACAGAAGGAATGGTCAAATTCCAAATGAAAATGCTCCCCTTTATAAGAGAAGCGAAGCATTTAGAACAGGCCCAATAGCAACGTTCTGATCGCGTAAAGTAAACTACCCTTAAATGCTCCTCGATTCTGAGATGGCGAAGGAGAAACGTGTCATTGGGAATCACCAGAAAATTAATGGGTCCTTTAATGCCCAATAAAGTCAGAACAAGCAATTTTCCAAAGAAGCTCTACATTCCTGCAACGCCCAGGAGTTTCCTAAAGAAGCTATGCATTCTTGCGAAGACAGAAAAAGATAAAAGAACATTGGATCCACACATAGTGGCAAGACATACCCCAGATACTGGGATGGCAGTATATGCTAACCCTGTGGGGTACTCCCCAGACAATGGACATCGGCCTCTACGAGCTCCCATAACGCAACGCAACGGATCTTCGTCCTCGGTCTAAATACTTTGACACTTAACCATTCCACTTAAGCGCTAAGTTAGGGGCAACTGTTCTGGACCGTGGTCTTAGATACCTCCCTTAGGGGCAAACCCGACATATATGCCACTGGGGTCTAGACTACGCCCCTCAGCTGGACATCCGTACGCAGGTACTAAACGTACTCCCGGACCGATACTTCATAGGTCCGCACCTGGCCTGATCATTGCCTATGGAACACTTTACAGTGTGGGGACCATGACCGCCTGCTACAATGATTGGCCACTAACGTGACAAGCCCGCGATTCCAGGGATCTGCCCAATGATCGTGGGAGGGAGGCACCCTCCATCAAGTCTCTACCTGAACGATCGTAGAGGAGAGGCACACTCTTCCTCGTCAGGCCACGATTTTTGGAGACCTGTACTCTAAGACAAATGCTCATGGATTGTACGCTCGTACTATAAGTATCATCAAACACTCTCTAAGAGGTAACCCTTAATACCTACGATGTATGCCTTCATTATGCCCAATCTGACTTGAGCGTTGGAGTTCTTTGCAGGTACCTAACCCCCTAGTTCAAGATTCTTGAAGGTGACAACCGCACAAGGAGGAGGAAACCACCGTATACGTGTCTTCTCTGGCACCCTCTGAATCCATTTCAGAACATTATTATTTTTTAATCAAATAGTATTTATATATAAATTTAGGTGTATAAAAAAATTATCAGTTAAAATTTATAAGTTACTTATATATAAGTTATTCATACAAAAAAAATAAAATAATTTGACTAAATTTTTGTGCGAATACTAATTAAAATTTGTAAAAATCTAACTTTTAATCTAAATTATTAATTTATTTTAATAATAAATCAATGACTAAAATATTAATAATTCATCTATAAATCTCTTCTTAAGAGATTCATATTGAAATTTGGTGGCTTCTCCGGTGGAACCGAAAATGTGAGGCCATAGGTGCACTTCATTTTTTTTAAAATTATTTTGGATTTTTGTTTTTGTAACAAGTTATCAATTCTTAATAAATGATAACTTATCCTTTTTATCCATCTACGTTTTTGTTCTTGATTTAATCTTTTTGTTTGGATATAATATCTTAATTGTTCATCTAATCCTTTTAGTACACTGATAGTGTGTTGAATTTCCATTTCTTTTTGTCTTTTTGACTTTTCTATATTATTCATTGATCTTTAGTTCTCTGATACCAAATTCTTTTCCACTCTTTGAATATTTATATTTTTTGATTTAAGTATTGTGTTAAATCATTAACTTGAATTGCTAATTTATTGATTTCACTTTCTTCATTAATTTGTTCTGGTTCATTGAATCTTATTGGCGTAGGTATTTGTTCTTCTTTATACTTCAGAAGTTTTGGTATATTGGTGGATGTTCCTATTCTTGTTATTTCGTTTTTCTTTGGATAGTAAATTCTTCCTATATTAGTAAACAGATATGGTAAATCTATTCTGTCATTATTTTTAAAAGTAATACTATGATGCGAATTTGTTAATGCATAACTAATACAAAAAGTTACAGAAAATTTTTTATCTCCTAGTCTCATTAATGTTCTTCTTAAGAATTTGTGTTCCAGTGTTAACGATTATTCTATTCTTTGTGTGCTTAAAGGTATCACAATATTTGGTTGTACTTCAAACTTTAATTTTTCATATGCTAGATTTCTTTCTATTACTCCTAGTATTTTATCTCTTGGGTCATTAATTCTATCATCTTTTAATATTAATTCTATAGGTGAATTTATTTCTTCTTGAAAAGTTGATTTTATTAATACTTGTACAACTCCTATATGAATATATCCAATTTTTCTTTTATCTTCTTCTTTCTTTATATTTCTTTTTAATTCTATAAGTTTCTTTTTATTAATTAACTGTATACAAGTATTTCCTTGAGCATCCGATATGTCTATAGGTATTTCACTACTTAATTTTTCATAATAAATAATATTATCTCTCTGATTAAATCTTTTTATTATACTACTTAATTTTTCTTTCCTTTCATATTTGCGTTTTTAGTTAAATCTAAATCTTCTTTTTGTATTTTCTTAAATAGAGATCAATTTATTAAAAGACTTCCTTCATAGTTTCCTTCTTCTTCAAGAATCTGTAAGTATTCTATTTCATATGTTTTTTCTATTTCCATTTATTTTGTTATTTTTAAATAATCTTTTATTGTATGTATGCTTAAATTAATTCTACGAATTCTTATTTTTCTGTCATGTAAGGTTATAATTAATTCTTCATATTTTATTTCGTATGGTTTTACTACTTCTAGAAAATCTATTCCTAATAATAGTTTAATTTTTGTTTTATCTTCAACATATAATTCAATTTGAATCTTTATATCCGGTTTAAAATAACATTCTATAGTAGCTTTTTTCTGTAAAAGTATTTTCTTTTTGCTTATATCCTATTATTATTCTTGGTATTATTTCTTTTGTTTTACATATTAAATCATTGCTTATATAACTAAGACATGATCTAGTATCAATGAGTATAGGCATAATAATTCCATTAACAATTCCTAATACATGATATTGACAATGATTGTTTGAGAGAAGTTGGATAAACATACCTGATTAAAAATTCTAAAATCTACTGATCTATTCTTTTTCTTTTGCCAATGCTGCTTCTGTTTTTGATCGATTGATTATAGTGGTTAAGTAAGATTAGTAACTCAAAGAAGTAAGTGGAGAAGTATTTATTGATAATAAGTGGTTATAAGTACAATATAGGTGGACATACTCTCAAATGCCCGACTAGCTCTCTAAGAGGCTAGCAGAGTTTTCTAAGGAAAACTTTTCTCAACTGAGATTTTTGAAAAATATTCAAAATCTGTATTGCCTCAGTATAAGAGGACTTATTTATATGAGAGTTACAAAAGTTTATTTACAAAAACATCCTTCCAATCGTAAGTGCTTACAACAACATCTTAATAATTCATATAGTGACGTAAGGGCTTACATTACTCTTCTATTATTGTTTCATTTGATTCTTCATCTTTAATTTTGTCGATGTTGGTGTCGGTCATTACTTTTTTTGATGTTCATCTTTCACATACATGGTTCTCACTTACTTTAATCATTGCACATAGGCTGTTGAGGACAGCTGGCCTATACTCCGTTTGTGGTCCTTGGAGTGCATAGAAAGGTAATTCAAAGTTCAACAGGAGATTCATGTCTTTCTCGTTTATTACTTTTCCACTTGTTTTGCTTAGAAGCAAAATATTAGGTCCCTTATATAGGGTTTCGATATTTTGACACTGGGAGTAAATGCTTGCCAGTTGGTTGGACAATATATGAGTGATCTGATCTTCGTCATAGAGAACTCCATTGGGGTCATCTTTTAGTGGGAAATTATTGTTGCTTACACAAATGAAAATTAGATGCTTGGTTGGCTACTTGGTGATGAAGTCTGGATAAGTTGAGTAGAACTTCAAGAACCTTGTTCCTTTGCAACATTCTTTTTAAATAATTGGACTGCCTCTTTAAAACTGTAAGAAAAAAGGTTAATTTCTTCTAAATTGAAACTTAAATAAAGACAATTAATAAGTCTGAATTGAAACATATTGAATGCCAGTATTGAAGGTGCTCCAGGGAGGATAATTGCTTTGATTCCAAAGAGCTTTCGACAAACTATATAGAAACAGTTAACCTTTTCCTTGTCATTCCAGTTAATAAGTTTTAAAATTATTCCAGAAATGTTCTTCCGAGAATTGTACTTGTAATTCATGCTCATTTCTTGAAGTAATTTGAAAATTATCTAAAGAAGAAGAAATTCTTCCTAGAACTTTAAGTGAAGATTGTGTTACCGGTGGATTCTTGGTTGCTTCTGAAAAAGTCATTGGTCCAAGATAGATTTCTTTTCCCTTGGATAAATACTCCTTAAGTGCTTTTTCTGCTTCTTTCTTGGTTGAGTATGATTTATGTACAACTCCAAAAATCTTTTGACAATGTGGTGCTGCTTTGAACCAATCATCGTAAATTCCTGGGAATAGTCCATTGAAGATTACATACATTTTTTTAGTTTTCTTTTCTTCCTGCTTTAATGCCTCTTCAAGGAATCCTTCTGCTTTGAGTTGTAGATTTAGAACTTTGATGTCTACGTCAATAAGTTCTAATTCTTTTAAGTTTTGGCTTTTTAGTGTTTCCTTTAGCTCCAATTGTTGCTTTACTAATTCGGCTGCGCTTCGCTCCATTCTCTTGATAAAATATCTGCAAGGATGTTATTTTCTCCTTTAATATGTGAAATTGAATAATTATAGTCAGCAAGCTTCATTTGCCATCTAATGAGTCTTCCTTGTTTGTATGTTCCTTTATGATTGATATTTTTAAAACCTGCAACATAAGTGGAGTCTGTTCTAACAATAAATTCTTTATCAAGTACATAAATTCGATGTTTTTCCAACATTTGAATGAGTGCCAAGGTTTCTTTTTCATGAGTAGGATAATTAATTTTACTGTCTGAAAAGGTTCCAAACATGTATTGACATAGTAATTCTTTCTTTTGTCCAGGAAGTTTTGCTTTCATAACACCACCTCAATGTTCATTTAATGCGTCCGTTTCAATAATAATTAAGTCATCATCCGAAAGATGATATAGCTCAGGTAGATCCTGGCATAAGTACTTTAATTTGATAATAATTACTTCATCTTCCTCTGTCTAATTCCAAAGAGCATCCTTTTTGAGCTTTTGTTGAAGTAATTTTCGTTCTGCAGCAAGATTCTTAATGAAACCTTCATTAGAAATATATGTCAGTAAACCAAGAAATCTCTGTAATTCCTTTTTATCTTTTAATTTTACCGAAAAATTCTGAAGTTTTTCTAATACATGCTTTTGCATAATTATTTTTCCTTTTTCAATTTCTAATCCAAGATAATTAATTTTGTTTTGCGCTAAAACAACTTTTTTCTTACTCAAAACAACTTCGTACTCAAAACATTTATTAAGTATCAATTCAACTTTTCTAAAATGATTATCTAAATCTTTATTTGTAAAAACTAATATATCATCAATGTAAATAAGACAAAAGTCTTTATATTCCTTAAGAATAAAATCCATTCTTTGTTGGAAAATTCCTGGTGATTGCTTCATTCTCATTGGAAGTACATTCCATTCGTATTGTCCTTGAGGATAACTGAATGATGTTAAAGCTTTAGACTCTTCTGTAAGCCTCATTTGATAGAATCCAAACTTACAATCAAAAGTACTAAACCAACTCATATTCCTTATTCTTTCAATAATTAAATATTTTCTTGGTAAACAGTATGCATCACATTCCATTGCATCATTAATTTGTTTGTAGTTGATTACCATGCGTCTCTTTCCTCTTTTTATTTCATTATGGTTTTCAACATAAAATGCAGGTGCAGAATGTTTACTTTTGGATGGTCTTATTAGTCATTTTTCTTCCATTTCTTTAATATCTTTTGCAAATTCATCTCTATCCTGCTTTATATAGATAATAGGTTTACATTTTATTTCTTTTGTTGGATCTTTTAATTTTATTTCAATTATTTCATTATTTTTATTATTAATTTTTGGATCTAATAAATTTTCACTACATGTTTTTTTCTAAAAGTTCTTCAATATGTGCAGGGATTTTTCTTCCTGGTTCTAAATTAATTAGTGCGTAGCGAATTTTTTGGCATACAGCCTCATCTCACCACGTTTCAGCTTGTTAAGCTCTGATTGTTTTTTAGAATAGATACATGTGGAATAGTGAAAAATTGGAATACTAATTATTTCTTTTATTTGCTTTTCCCTAATATAAGGTGTTTTAAGAGAGATAGAATCTAAGTATTGACAAAAGGGTGAATATAAGCGTAGAAAATTATTAACTAAAACCATATCTAGACCTATTTCTTGTTGGTAAATTGTTGGTACAATAAATATTTTAGCTTGAATTTTTAAGGTAATTCTTTTTGCTACTAAATTCAGAGAATGTATAGATCCATCTGCAATTTGTATTTTTAACAGTTTTTCTAATTTTTCTTATTTGTCAAATAATGCTTTGGTAGCAAGACAAATACTTGCTCCAGTATCTGTGTAGGCTTCAGTTTCTTTTTTACTTTTTTCAATATTAACCTTTATATAAGTACTATTCGGATTATGTTTCTTCTGTAGATAATTCATCTTCAAAAAAATCATATATACTATTTTCATTACTACTTAATTCTTCTTCTAATGGTTCGAGATTATATATTTTATATGCTTGTTTTATTAACTTTGATTTTTCTTTAAAATTTTTTTCTTTTTTCCAAGGGTATTCATTGGCATAATGTCCTTCGACATTGCATATCCAGCAAATACATTTCTTTTTTCCTTTTGGGCAGTATTTTCTAGGTGTATTTCTTTTTCTTTGAAAATATTTTCTTTTAGTATTCTTATATACTTTTTTCCTAGGATAGGTTTTTCTTAGTCTTGTTTTTCTTTTATAATATTTCATTCTTTTTATTGTTTGATTACATCCATATTTTCCTCAATATTCTATTTTTGGTAAATCACAATATATTACATTTCGTCCTCTATTTAGTTTTCTAATTGTTTCTCTTTGTATACATTATTCTCTTAATTCATGGTAAAGTATCTGAATAATTCCTCCTAGAGTATTAGTTGTTTCTTTTGGTTGAATCTGCCAAATAATTCTTATTTTTGTATTAAGTGGATATGGAAGTTTGTCAATAAAAATATCCATGTATGTTTGTTTAGTTTCAGTATTTAGTTGATAATAACATTTTTGATATTCACAAATAAAGCTTTCAATTTCACACATATTACATATCTGCATTTTATTTAGATGTGATTTTACTTTTTCATATAAGAATCTATTTACTTCATCTCTATGTTCAAAAGTATTATATCCAACAGATTCTTGGTAGATAAGTCCCATAATTAATCTTGTAAATTCTTGATTATTTCTTACTGTTCTTGAATATTGTAGCCATGTTTCATTAGAGATACTCATTAAGAATTTTGTACATTTTCTTCTGTTTTATAAACCAATAGGTTCTTAATATCAATAAGGTTTAATTCATTAAATCTTTTATCTGTTGTTATAAGTAATGTTATTTCATTTGTCCATTGTAAAATTACTTCTTCCTTATTTCTAGCACAATCAATATTTAATCTAGTTCCTACTCTAATATTTTCATAATGAGGATTAAATTCTTTTTGTACTTTATTCCATCTTTCATCTTTTCGAGTATATCCTTTTTTATACATCGTTTCTTGTTCGTATTTATCCCATGTTTCCTTTGGGTATTCCTAATATTCTTCCCATTTTCTTTTAGGTTTTGTTCCGCTTGTTTAACCATTTTTCATAAATATTTTATTATATTCAGATTCAAATTCTGAAGTATTATAATTTAATATTACTTCTTCATTTTCATTATTTGTTTCAATTTGTTTTACTTTTTGTATTTGTTTATTTTCGTCTTCAATTATTTTTAGTTGTTCTCATAATTGTTGAATTTCTTCAATGTCATTTGATTTCTTTAATAAATCTATGTATTCATTTTTTATCCCCTCTATGAAGTTGCTGGTTTTAAAAATTTTGAAGGTTCTTTTTTAGCTACTTCAATTAACTTTTTTGAGTGTATTCCTAATATTTCTTCTAAATCCTTTTTTGTTATATATTTCTTATTTTGTTCTTCTTCTAGAAGATTTTTTAGTTGTTGTAAAATTTCTTTGATTCTTTTAATATTTTTAGTTTCATTTACTTGTTTGTTTTTACGAATATTATCAAGGGTTTCTTTAATATTATGTATTTCATTTTTTTCATTTTGAATTCTATCACATGTACAATGTATAATTTTATTAGTATTTTCTATTAATAATATTATATTTTTACTAATTTTTTCTAACATTTTTTGTAATTCATTTTTTACTATTTCAATTCCTTCTGATAATCCCATATTTTAATTTTTCTTTTCCGAAGCACGGTGCTTCGGAGGCACCAAGATTCTCCCTTAAAATTTTCCTTATTGTAATGTCAGATTAAAAGCTTAGGACAGTATAGGTCAATGATCCCTGTATTCATGATGTCTCACCAACTTCATGACATTTTTCATATTTCGTGAAACAAAGCACATTAGCAGTTATAAGAAGACTCAATCTTCTAGATAGTCAATCCATTATTCTTTAGGATCTCAGCAGTACTTACTACTGTAGCAATAGTTGTAGATACACTCATATACATAGTAAATAAAAGTTTCCATCCTCATATTTTATATTTATTTTTAATTTAATTTTTATAATTTTTTCTTTTTAAATCACTCTTCATACTTAGAAATTTTTTAAAATAGTATATGCTATTAACTTTTGTTATAACGTCATTAAAACATCATTAGTTGACTAACAAAATGTTATTTTATCTAATAAAAGTTCATTTATATGCTTGTTTTTAAGTAAAACATCAAATATGTGTTCTTTCATTCTAGTAAGTACTTATTTCTTTTGAATAAGTATTCTTTTATCCAAGTAAGTGTTCATTTATTTTAATAAGTGTTTTTTTTTGTATATATTTTTTTATCTAATAAATACTCTTTTAGATATTATTTTTTACTCTATAAAATATCTAATAAGGACTAGATTACTAGTATTAGAACAAAAGTTAATGGTAAAGACTATTATGAAAACTTTTATAAGTGTGAGGCTTGATTTTAAAAGAAAAAAAATTATAAAGACTAAATTGAAAATAAAGGTAAACTATAGAAATGAAAACTTTAATTTAACCATAAATAAAAGTATTAAAATATCAAGGGGAAAGAGAAAATTATGCATGAATATTAATTATGATAGGTAATTGCTATAGCTGCACCACTTAAGCAAATATCATAATGTTATGTTTAGTGTGAAGAAATGGAATGTCATTCTATATTCAACTCTATTTTAGAATTAAACGATTCTTATGTTTGTTATTGAAAAAAAAATATTATGAAATAATATTCTTATTTTGATTTCTCTTTAACAAATTTGTTTAATCTTATTATTGCCTTTGTTTTGAGGAATGTGATTCCATATTTTTGTAGAATATGATTCCATAATTTTTACTTAGTATATCGGTGTTCAATTTATAAAATAACAAAGATTACCTTTTTATAATTTATATAACCCTCATCTATTTAACTCCATTTCACCCCAACCAATCCCCAAAGGTTCATACTACCGCTTTTGAAAAGAAAGGATTTATCTTCTATTCATGTCAAAAAGAGCACAATAATATTCTCAAAATTGATGAAAAGAAAAAAATATCATCAACATTTTTTTTATCAAGAAAAAATAATCTTGAATATAGATACAAAAAATGCACACACACACACACATATATATATATATATGGAATAAAAAATTAAAGTTTTTATTTCTTTTGTTAAGGATAATTATGTCATTGAATCAATTTGGTTTTTTATTTCATATTGTATGTACACCAAACTATGAAATTGCTTTATGTTCCTACCTATACTTGAGGGATGATCTTGGGATGACTTGATTATATCGAAGAGTTTCGCGTTTGTTGGCAATGTCAGTCACCCGATTGGAGATGGGTGAGGGTACCTACAAAGATACATTGACGCTCAAATTAGTCTCAGAACTAGGATGGAGATAAAAGTGTAAGCAAAGAAAGTGAACATACTTGTGGTACTCCTAAGTGTGTGCTTATGTAGAAAGTGAGACTCATGAGACCTTAGGTGGTGAGTCGTGCGTAAGCTATTGGACATGTAATACCTCAGTCTCGTATAGGACTTTTAGGCTACTTGTAGATTCTTTTGTGTTACTTTGAGCTTTTAGAATTGACCTTGTGAGCCATTCTATCTTGGTTATAAACTTCTTTGAGTTAGTCATAGTTTGTTAAAATATATTTGAAGACATTTGACCAATTTCATTAACTATTTGACATTACGGGTCTTGAAATTTTTTTAGTCTAGAACCTAACACTTCAATGGAGGGCTATATGAAACATATATTACTTGGAATCAAAATTAGCAATAATTGATCCTTGGATGTCAAAGAGTTACAAAATGATTTTTAATGAATTTTTTATACACTTTAATCAACTTGTTTTGAAGAGAGAAATTTTTAAAAGTCCCGGAATTGGGAATTTTGAACTAAACCTAAGTTTTGACTTTTGATTCTTAAGAATTACATTTTTTATATTTTTATTAAATCCAAATGGGGTGGTATTTCTTTATTTACATTTATGTTTTAAAGTTACTGGACATTAACTTAGAAAAAAGAAATGTAAATAAGTACTGTGCTAAGTAAGTCACCATGTAGTGTGCATAGTAAGCCAATGACTTGATATTTTCAGCCAACACCCCAACACCTCACGCGACTCATTCTAGATGCCCCCTCCCTTGTTCTTCGTCCTCCATAACAAAACCTTGTCTTCCTCTTTCTCTCATCACGTTTCTCAGCCCAAATCTCCAATTCCTTGCCATTTTCTTTGCTCCTCTATTGCTGGTCACGTCTTTGACATGTTTGCTAATTAGGAGTTCATATTTCTTCTTGTGGAGGATGAGCTGATGCTTAGGGTAGTAACTAAGCTACCTACTCTTTTCTTTCACTTTTGTGGATCATATAAGTAATCTCTAAGCTCAATCACCTCCTTAAAAGTTAGATTATAAAGAGTATTGCACTATATGGTTCATTAAGTAGAATTTGGGGAATTTGACCTAGGATTTGAATTAGGGCTTTTTGAGTAAGAGTTATTATTAGCTAATCCTTGGTTCCAACTGTTAATTATCTCTTTGGTTATGATGTTTCTAGTCTTAGATTTGCCAGAGGATCATTCTATTGGTTCCATAGCACTGTAGTCCTAGGACCCAAGTTGTTTGGCCTCTTGAATAAGTTGATAACTTAAGCTATAATATGTTTTCATGAAATCCACATATTTCTCATGTATTTATTTTATCATATACAACCTTCTATTGCTCATTTTAGGTACTTTATGAGCATATTTTTCTTCTTGATATTTTTGAGAATTTGAATTTTTGGGACAAGCCCTTTTGAAATGTTTGGCTTGCTAAAAAGGTTATGTTTTTTGCACTCTAATGAAACAAATAATGAAATCTGAGCTCAATGATAACATTTAAGAAGTTACAATGATGTTTAGACTTTAGATTTACTTATGAACACTTTGGAATTTATGAGTCTGGTATGTTGCTATTGATGACTTTGATATATTGGAACTTTGGGAGTAATACATAGTTATGTATATTTTGACACAAGCAAAGTTTGATTTTCTTGGGAGAAACTTTGACAGGATATTGTAGCTAACTGTAGTAGACGTTAGCCTTGGTGCACCTTGGTTTGAACACCAGCTAGTGGGGGAGTTGCTAGCTCAACGTGTTTGGCCCACACGACCATCTTAGTTTTAGCCCCAATAGATGGGCATCCTTCGACCCTTCAAGTGGTATGCTCATTGGTGAGATGCTTGTACATTTGATTTTGAATTAGGGACCTCTTAGTTTGAGTTTACTATATGACTATTTTGATTTGAGACCTTATATTTGATTAGTACTATGTATCAAGCCTTTTGATTATTTTGAATTGATAAGATTTATGCCATATATTATTTATTATATTTGTTTTGGAAATGAAGGCATTTTAGACTTGAAAACTCGTGTTTATGCTTGTTCCAATTCCGTTATGGTTTATGGCATCTCTCACTAGGTCTTGCTATTGGTGTATGCCCTAAAGGCTAATTTATTTTGACCATATTAGCTTACATTGTATTATGATATTTATTTAATATATGAGGCATTTCATTTATTGTGTTATTTATGATATACATAATAAAGTTCTTAGAATAGTAAGTTTTATGTCATAAGACATCAAATGGATGATTTGATTGTGAGATCCTATTAAATAGAAACAAAATACTATTCTTAAATGTCCCTAGTTAAGTATTATTGTTAATCAGGACGACAATAATGCATTGAGACTAGTATGTTTGTAGACTGATGACCACATCTCACGGGTCATGGATATGAGATATCGAGTTTTCACATTGATACATATTAGAGCAATGATGTATTGGACTGACCCATCATGAGAACATTACGTGGATCATTACGCGAATGTCATAAGCGATTCTTATAGTGATAATGGTATATGTGGTCCTTTGACCTAAAATCACTATGATTCCTACATGAGGAATTGTATGTTTTAATGTCATCAAACACCATCTTGTAACAAGATGATTATAAAGTTAGTTATTAGACATACTGTTAATCATGCAGAAGGATGTGAGTGACCTAAACAGAAGTGATATCTACGGGGCCCTTGATTGAGTGAGACTACGAAATATATGGTCATGCTCAAATGAGTCAATATGAGATATTGATCTTATTTATTATTATTACGTCCACTCGAGTATCAAGAAACAAAAGATTGAACTATACAAGGGTGGCACGTTTCATACCTTGTGTTTAATTAGATATATGGACAAAAGGACTAAACTACACGAAAATATTGATCACAGAAAGATTATGTCAAATCATTGATATTCTCATTACTTAGCAGTGATGTGTTGCTAAATACCGTTCACTGCTTGTAATATTAAAATGAGATTTTAATATTACTGTCAACGTCATGAGCACCTGTAGGGTCGTATACATTGAGCAGACTAAATTGGAGCAATGAAAATCCAAGTTGGATTGGAATTCCATCATGGGCCTAACTCATAATAGATGAGTCCAAAGGCTGTACAGCTAATTCTGCTGCTGCTCACACTCACTTAAGGCAGTCACTATTATAAATAGTACTATTAAGGGAGCTGCTAAGTACATATAATAGAACCTAGTTGCACCTACAGAAATAGTGAGTGAGAGAGTGACAAGTTTCTATACTCTTCGCAACTAGCACTGTGTCAGAGACGTGTGACTCATTTTTGTGGACGTTAGATGTTCGTGAGTCTATTCGTGTGGATATTGCAGATGATGAACTTGCAAAACTTATAATTTTTACGGTTCATTGTGTGTGTTTTTCCTTCTTTTTAATCTTTTTAATTGGGTTTGTTCTTGAGTTTTGTTATATTTTTAGTATTTTAAATTGTGTTGTAATTATGTATTTCTATGTATTTTTGTTAGGTAAATGCAAAGGATCGAAGAATGGAGGTGATTGCATAGAAGATTTGTAAAAAAAAAAAAATACTTGATGGATGATGTCATGGATGATGTCAACAAATCGTCACTGTAGCTTGCACTGTAGTACTGCAGCATCACGTAGCGTCACTGTAGCATCACTATAGCGCTGTAGCTCCTGTAACAAATTTGCCTATAAATAGGCAATCAAATTCTGAAGGAGGCGCTCGGAAGCAGAGAATTTCCCTACATTCTGTTATTCTCCTTTTCCTTTTCCTTTTTATTTTTCTTTTCTTCTTTCTCATGTGTAATTAATCTTCATCTTGCTTGGGTGAAAAGGTGAAGCTCTTGGTAATAAGTTAAGGTTGGATTAATTTCTTTCTTGTGCTTAAATGATATATTATTAAGCAAATATAATGTGTTGTATGTTGTTTCTAATTAATGTAGAAACTCTTCTTGTATAATGAATATCTTGATCCATTTTAGACAATAAGATTGGCACATTGGATGCTTTTGACGATTTACAAGTATTGATAGATAATTATTAGAACCATAATATGATTACATGATTGAACTTTGAATGTTAAATCTTCCGATTGGAATCTTCATTATGCATGATTTCAATTGAGTTATAAAAAGAAATAATCTTATCTTTAATTTATTATCAAGAGTGGATCTCCTAACCAAAGCAAATCCTTTTCATTTGTGAACAACTCATATCATCTTTAATTTTGTGACACATCTTCTCTTTACTTTAATTAATTAGTTTTCCTTCATCAATTCCCTGTGGATCGACCTCGGACTCCCGAGAATTTATTACTTGAGACAACCTACACTTGGGTTTGAAACTTTTAAATATAATTATATCCCATCAAATTTTTGGCGCCGTTCCTGGAGACTTGATTTGAAGTTCTAATATATTGAGGTTCTTTTTTCTGTAAGTAAACTTCACTATCAAGTATATTCCTCCTCTACTCTTTTCATTTTTATTTATCTCTTTACTAACACACTAACTAGTAATTTTTTTATGTGAATAGTAATATGAATAATATGTAAATAGTATGTGAATAGTAAAAAATTAAAAAAAATAATAATATAAAAAAAATTTAACCTTTTATATATACTAACTCAAATGGGGTAACTCTCCCTTTTATTTTACTTGTAATTTACTTTTTGTATTTTTTTATTTATTTGGTGGTTGGTTTATTACCCTATCTTTGTAAACATTTTTTATTTATTTATTTACGCAATCTAACTTTTAAATTCTGTCATTTATTTTTCCGCATCTAACTTTTAAATTCTGTCATTTATTTTTCTGTCCTCTAACTTAATGAAATAATATTTCTTCTTCTCTTCTCTTTCGCCGGCTTTGTGAGGCTTTACCACTCTCCGATTTTCATATTTTAAATTTACTTTATGTACTTTATTTTCTCGTATTTTATTTTTCGCACTTTATTTTTCGCATTTTAATTTTCGTATTTTATTTTTTGCATTTTATTTTATTTTATTATTTTTCGCACTTTATTTTTTGCATTTTTATTTTTATTTTTATTTTTGGGTGGCTGGTTTATACCACATCCTTCTTAATATTTAACGGTCGATTTATACCGCCTACTTGTATATTATTTTTATTTTTATTTTATGTCACTTATTTATGTTTAACTGGTATCGTGATTCAAATTCTGGACGTTTGGTTAAAATTAATCCTAGTAATTTATATATTGATTTATTTGAATTACAATAACACACAATTAACACAATGACTGAATTTGAAAGTGCACATGTTGAACATGATAATCAAACACAACGAGCTGAAAATGAAAGTATACATGATGAACAAGGAAATCAACCATTGCGAACTATGCGTGCATATTTGCAACCACCTCGAAATTCTAGTCTATCATGTTTTATCTTTCCACTTACTGCTAATAATTTTAAATTTAAGCAGGGTATGATTTCTTTACTTCCTAATTTTCATGGTTTAGAAAATGAAAGCCCATATTTATGTCTAAAAGAATTTGAGGAAGTCTGTATTGCTTTCAATGATCAAAATTACACTGAAGAGATTGTTATGCTTAAACTGTTTCCTTTTTCTTTGCAAGATAAAACAAAAACTTGGTTTAACACTTTGAAACCAAGATCAATTGGCAAATAGCAAGAAATGCAAGGTGAGTTTTTAAAGAAATTTTTTCCAACACATAAAACCAATGCTTTGAAAAGACAAATCCAAAATTTTTTCCAAAATTCAAATGAAGTATATTTTCAAAGTTAGGAACATTTTAAAGATTTGTTAAATTCTTGCCCACATCGTGGTTTTGAAAAATGATGGATTGTAAGCTTCTTTTATGAAAGTTTAACACTTGAAACCAAACAATTTATGGAAATAATGTGTAATGGTGAGTTTCTTGATAAAGAACCTGATGAAGCTTTAGATTATTTAGACCAGTTGGCTGAAAATTCTCAATCTTGGCATGATACTAATATTAGATCTAACCTTGCAAATGCTAATAAAGGAAAATATAATCTTAGTCAAGAAGAAGATCTAAATGCTAGGATTGCCAGTTTGGCTAGAAAAATTGAAGCAATGGAATTAGCGAAAGTAAAAGAAGTCAAATTTGTGCAAAGTAAAAAAATTTGTGGCATTTGTGATGAATTAGGACACTCAACAAATGAATGTCCTAATATTCCTGTTTTTAAAGAAGTTGTGCATGAGCAAGTAAATGCAATGAACAATTTATAAAGCCATTCACCTCTTCTTTTTCAAATTCTTACAATTTAGGATAGAGAAATCACCCGAACTTCAGTTGAAGGAATAATAATCAAGCACAATTTATGCAACCACCACCTCCTCAAGCACAACAAGATTCTCAAAATTCTCAAGGATATGCACCTTATGTCCCATCATATAGGAAAAACCTTGAAGGAACTTTGCATGCATATATAGAAAAGCAAGAAGTCATTAATGAACAAAACACTCAAACCATGATTGACATAAAAGACACTATTGCTAAACTTACGTCTGCACTCACCATTCACGAGAAAGGAAAATTTCCTTCTCAACCCCAACCGAATCCCAAAGATCAATATAGTCTAAATGAGGGTTGTTCTGAAAGCAAACAAATACATCAAGTCAATTCGGTAATAACTCTTAAGAATGGAAAGATTGTTGAAGAAAGTAAGGAGATAAAAAGCCAAGTGTTCAGAATGATGAACTCCTTGAGTGTGAATGAGCTAGAAGATGTAAAAAAGAATCAAGATAGTAGTGATGTCGAGTTACCCAAGGAACCTGAGGTGACAAAGAATCCTGTTAAGCCAGAAAATAAAGACAAGGGTCACCAAACATACATGATTGACTCAATCATGGAGAAGGAACTTTCTACAACCTTTGATTCTAATCCCCTTGAGAATCTTCTTGTTAATTCTGAGTTTAATTTTATCAGTAATCCATCTAATGTATTTGATAATTGTACTAACTTTTATTTAACTCAGGATCATGACACTCAGGGATGGAGTCCAAAGTTTAAGGAGTTGCTTAATAAAGGTTGGAGTTTTCCTGATAAAAAACGTGGTCGTCCCCTAGTCTATTCTCATGAAATTAAATTAGAGGAAGGTAAATGGTCAGCAGTTGAAGCCATAACTTGAGTTGAAAGATCCAGATGTAGTCGAGACTTTGGTAGAAGATCCTGTCTACCAAAGCTGAGGTAAGTTTTTAATATTTCATTTGTGTTTTTGAGTTGGCTTAAGTGCCTCCCAGATTTCGGAGCCTTTGTATGGGGATGTAAATATTGTCAGCCTAAAAAAAAATAACAACACAAAAAAAAGTATGTATACATCTTGGGTTTGGCTTTGGTAACACAAAACGTGAATGGAGAAATACATGCATCCTGATCCAGCCTACTTAATTGAAAAACAAAGAAAGTAGATTGTATCCCACATGTGAGGCAGCCAGTCGTATTATGGCCACTTGTCCCTTTTGGGAGCCCTATATTGCGCTGGTCTTGAATGAGTCTAATACTGGTCAACAATGTTTTGGCACAAAGCCGAAAGAGCAGACTACCTCCATCCCAATCTCAAGTGAGTATACACCCATCTTTCATCAGGTTTCTAACAACTTGAAAAAAAATAGAGGGCGAAACTATGGTTGTACTTGGTCTTTAATTAGATTAGGAGCCCCGGGCGGATGCCCGTCTTGTCATAGACTCAGGAGGAGACCTTCACACGCCAGTATGTAAATAAAGTTCGTGTGCCATGCTCTGTAGACAGCTGCGTGCTACATTCCCAGTTCTTGGAACCAAGGCTCTGTAGCACTGATGGACAGAAAGAAGCGTCCCGTCTTTACAGCGAACGGAAACTATTAGCTGAGTTGTATACTTACTTTAATTAGTAGGTCTCTATGGCGAGTTCTGACTGGCTGCGATTAGGTACCATCTTCTTAGAATACAGGCCTTTAATTAGGTTTGCAGGAAGATAGAGGGCTATTCTTCTGTAAGCATGATGGAAAGGATTCAAAGGTTCTTGTTGTCGGTTCGGCAATCCTTGTGGAATTCATATGTTGCACTGGTGACACGTAACTTAAATACATGCTACTATTGCATTCATGACACGCAGTATAAAGATATGCTATGAAAACTGTACATACAAGTATGTCGTTGTTTATTATTATATTTCTTTTATCTTTGTATGATTTTGTTATATTTTGATTTTTGGATAGACGATCCTTTGAGCAGGGTCCTTCAGGAGTTTCTAAACTTCTTTACCCTGATGGTTTTCTTGAAGTTAAAAAAAAAGTTAAAAAAAATTAATTAAAAAAAATCCGTGTTTCTTAATTTCAAACTTTTCTAACAACAGCCAACCTACCCTTATAGGTGTTATGATTACTTTTTCCCTTCTTTTCCCTATTTAAACACTCTATTTTCTTCACTTTCCTCTAACTCATAATCATTCATAGGGAAAGTGAAATTATTGGACCTCCTGTTTGTAACTTTAAAAATGTCTGTGTTTTTTGTGGATCAAGTTATGGGAAGGATTTAGAGTTTGCAAACGTAGCTACCGTTCTTGGTCGAACACTTGTTGCGAAGAATATTCATGTTGTATATGGGAGAGGTTGTCGTGGGTTAATGGGGGCTATATCACTCTCTGCATTTGTAGGAGGCAGTCAGCTTTTAGGTGTCATTCCTAAACCTTTAGCTCAAAATAATATTACTGGAAAGACAGTTGGAGAAGAAATTCAGGTAACATCTATGCATGGACGAATGAAAATAATGCTTGACAACTCTGATGTATTCATTGTCTTACCAGGTGGTTTTGGTACTTTGGAAGAAATTTTTTAAATTGTCTCTTGGGCCCAACTGAACATCCACCATAAACCCATTAGTTTGTTGAATGTTAATAATTTCTTTGATCTTTTGTTATTTTTTCTTGATAAAGTTTTGGAACAGAAATTTATCACTCATTCGATAAGAAAACTTCTTATCTCTGCCTCCACTATTGATGAGCTCATTGATAAATTAGAAGCTTTTGTTTATGAACCTGATAAAGTCCTAGCTCAGATAGATTGGTCATCAGGAAGCAGCGTGGGAAGCAGTAAGAAAAGAAAGCTAGATCTGACACTTCATCTTTAATGGGTTTGATTTTATTTATCGTCCTTTGTTTCTGTTTTAATTTGTGTCAGATTTCTCCAGCAGGTAATATCTTCTATCCTTTACTCATCTATATTTTAACATTACAGACAATGTTGTGATCTGGTTGGGGGGAAGGATAGGTTTAAAAAAAAAATTAGGGAAGTATGATATGATTTTCATGAACTTGCTAAACCAATGAATATTGGCCGCGTAAGGAGTAATTTTACTTCTGAGACGCATTTAAATATAAATTGGGAAGTATGTTTAGTGAGATGACTGTCAGAAACCTACAACAAAACCAATTAAGGATGGCAGAGTAAGGAGAAAATTTTTCCCTTAAGGTAATTTTCCTCTTGAGACGCATCATAGTTGAGAAAAAAAATAGTTTTAGAAGTAGCAAAAAAGCATATCTTGGGTCATAGCATAAATTTTCTTCTTTCTTAAAAATTACATGCTTGGATTTGAATGTTGAATTGGTGAATTAAGAATGATAGAAACATGCCTTGTGAGATTTTGAGCCTATTGAAGAATGGATTGAACATTTGTACCATTCTCTTCTTTCTTGTGTGATTTTCACTCATGAAATTGTTACTCTAGAACTTGCTTTGATTCTTTTTAAGGCTACATTTTCACATACATACTTAAATATGATTGAGGCATTTTAAAATAGCTACTTTGACCAAACAGCCATCCTTGTATATTTTCCCTTGTATAACCCCTTTGAGCTTATTTGGCCAGTTCTTGTTTTTAGCTTATTACGTGCCTTAAAAAAAATAAAAACAAAAAAAGGAACATGTTTTTACCTGACCTTAGGGAATAAGAGAGCATTGACTTTGTTCTTAAACAAGTGTGAGGGTGTATGTGTGTAAAAAAAATGAAAAAGAAGAAAAAGAAAAGAAAAGAAAGAAAGAGCTGACCATCTGGTACACTATGTGACATAAACATATCTAGAATAAAGATGGATGCTTGGAAACAACAAGAAGAGAAGAAGAAGGTTTATGCCTAACAATGAATTTAACTCATCAATTTGGGATTGATCTTCAACAAAACATTAGTCAAATATTGGTCATTGTCCTTATTGATGAATGTTCTCAAATATCTTTTCCACTCTAACTGTACCATAATGCTCTTTTATTCTCTTTGGTATCTATCTTCTTATATCCATATTATCCATTTTCTTTTACCATGACCCTGTTACAACCTTGAATAAAGTCCTCTTGATTTTTGTGTGCATGTGTTCTGAGTAGTGGAGAAGTAGAAGATAAGCAAGCTTATGGTAGTGCAATTTTTCATGGGTTGAATTGAGTGAAATATCTACCATTTTAAACACTAGAGGGATTGAGAGTAAATCCTGTGAGGGTCTTTCATTCTTGATTCGTTCTTTTTAACTGAAGTTTCCTTACTTGATGGTTTGAGATGTGAAGAAATATTAAAAAAAAATGCTTTGTTCCCTTGAATGACTAGTTGCTCTTCTTGTTTCATTAAATCTTTTAGAATTTTTAGTTTTTTTAGTTCAGTGTCATTTCCTAGCTTGGGTCTTATATATTTTGCTCAGGAGTGCAAAAGCTCAAGTGTGGGGGTGTGATGAACCTGCAAAACTTATAATTTTTACGGTTCATTGTGTGTGTTTTTCATTCTTTTTAATCTTTTTAATTGGGTTTGTTCTTGAGTTTTGTTATATTTTTAGTATTTTAAATTGTGTTGTAATTATGTATTTCTATGTATTTTTGTTAGGTAAATGCAAAGGATCGAAGAATGGAGGTAATTGCATAGAAGATTTGTAAAAAAAAAATTAATACTTGATGGATGATGTCAACAAATCGTCACTATAGCTTGCACTGTAGCACTGCAGCATCACGTAGCGTCACTGTAGCATCACTGTAGCTTCTGTAGCAAATTTGCCTATAAATAGGCAATCAAATTCTAAAGGAGGCGTTCGGAAGTAGAGAATTTCCCTACATTATGTTGTTCTCCTTTTCCTTTTCCTTTTTCTTTTTCTTTTCTTCTTTCTCATGTGTAATTAATCTTCATCTTGCTTGGGTGAAAAGGTGAAGCTCTTGGTAATAAGTTAAGGTTAGATTAATTTCTTTCTTGTGCTTAAATGATATATTATTAAGCAAATATAATATATGTTGTATGTTATTTCCAATTAATTTAGAAACTCTTCTTGTATAATGAATATCTTGATCCATTGTAGACAATAGAATTGGCACATTGGATGCTTTTGATGATTTACAAGTATTGGTAGATAATTATTGGAACCATAATATAATTACATGATTGAACTTTGAATGTTAAATCTTCCGATTGGAATCTTCATTATGCATGATTTCAATTGAGTTATAAAAAGAAATAATCTTATCTTTAATTTATTATCAAGAGTGGATCTCCTAACCTAAGCAAATCCTTTTCATTTGTGAACAACTCATATCATCTTTAATTTTGTGACACATCTTCTCTTTACCTCAATTAATTAGTTTTCCTTCATCAATTCCCTGTGGATCGACCTCGGACTCTCGAGAATTTATTACTTGAGACAACCTACACTTGGGTTTGAAACTTTTAAATATAATTATATCCCATCATTAGTGCTTCACATCGTTTGATTTTCATCTCGCTTCAAAAGGTAAACATAAAATCACATATTATGATCTTTTTCGCATGGATCATTGGTGGGAGTTTTTATTTTTCCGTTGCGTGATGTATCTGCAATTCCCAACACTTGTGACTCACTCTATTATTTCTATGTTTTACATATTCTAGTGCTAAGAAGGGTCTTGGCTCCTCCACTTGATAGAAATTTTTGTCTATTTTGGTGAGCCTAACACTTGTTTGTGTAGGAAACTTCTTTTGATGCCTTTCTTTTGTTATTTTAATACCCTTAAATTAATGTCTAAATCTTTAGATGTGCTCCATTATCTACAGGTGGGATTTAGCTTCTGTTATGTTTGTTTAATTCAAGATATATGTATGGATATAGACATGTTTTTTCTATGCATCGTGTAGATGCTTTGGTTGTTAGGAATATGAATACATCGAATTGTGAAATATTGTGTATTTTGGGAATGTTATTTTTTTAGGGGAAACTCTATTAAAAAAAATCCCCGTATTGTTGGTATTTCAAGTCTATTAAAGTTGGTTGGTTATGCTAGGCTTGCTAGGATGGCATTCCACCCTATGCGCCAGTCATGGCCTTAGTTTTGGGTCGTGAAAGGGCATAGGCACAGTAAAATATACCGATCCATAGTCTCCAAGCTCGGGAATTGATAAACCGAGTGTATCGAGTGCCGAGGTATATAAGTTGCAACATCCAATTAACATTTACTAATTAATAATTTAATTGCTCTTAATCATGTAATTGTGGATTTGATTCCCACGGGTGGCACCAGCTGTTCTTACCAGTGTCTAAGGGGGTGATCTTTGAATTGCTTGAGGTTGACGAAGAGCTTTGCGTTGGTCAACGATGGCGATTTACAGGTAGGAGATGAGATAGGATACCTACAAAAACACCTCAATGCTCAAGTCAGTCTCAAAACTAGGATGGAGGCAAAAGCGTAAGTAGAGAAAGTTAACATACTTGGGGTGCCCCAAAGCATGTGCTTATATAGAGGCTAAGATCGTTGTGGCCTTGGGTGGTGGGTCATGTGTAGACTATTGAGCTTGGGCATAATAAGATATATCAATCCACTTTCCATTCTGTATTCTATCAAATCCTACTATACTGTAGATTTAGAATATGATTCTCATTCCAATTTATTAATTCCCAATTTGATTCATATTCTTATTACACATAATTCTATATTTTGCACCAAATGTAACCTAAGGTATGACATTGCTATTTTTCTCTTGGACTATTGAGCAAAAAAATGTTGGAAAATTAAGTTTTTGACATTCTAAATTAGTCACAAATTTGAGAATTACTTGAGAGATAATTACAATATATAACTTAAGAGTTGATAAAATCCATTCCTAAACCTTTGTCATCCTTAATATCAACAACCTTCTTCACTACTCTAACTTTCTATCATATCATCCACACTCATCATCATCACTATCAATGAACCCAAAAAGATAATCATCAAAGTCATATCCATAATTGCTTTAGCAACTTAAGGTTCTTCCTCACATTCACTATCCATCCAAATACAATAATCACTTACGAATAGCCTTCAGTAATTTATCGACAGACAAGATATCAAAAAACACCAATAATCCATTGACGAAACATGTTAAAGGAAGTTTTTTTCCCCCTTCCCCTAATGTTGTGTTTATTTTTCCAACATATTTTTATAATTATTAACAATTTTGTTCATTGGTAAATCATCAATCTCTAGTAATGTATCTTTTGATAGCATGATGCTTCTCTTTGGCATCAAATAGGAATATTTCTAAAAAATGTCTTGAACTACAAGGTATATCTACTAGTGTCGTGAATCTAATGCAAACTAAATAATAAATATCTACATGTCTCTATATTATTTGAGAATATTTAATTAGGTCCCTATAATTTAAAGTTTAGAAGTAGGCCCTTACAATTTAAATTCTTTTAAATTTGATCCCTATATTTTAAAAAATGTTAACTCATTATGAAATTAAACGAAATGTTCAATAACGATGTCCTATGTGTTTCTATGGGTTGCCTATGTGGCAAACAACCCAAGCATTGGTCCTTATACTATGTGAAAAATTTTAATTTGGTTCTTATAATTTAAAAGTTTGGAAATAAGTCCCTATAATTCATTATAATAACAAGTACGCAATGTGAAATTATCTTTGGTCCATATATCCTACTTGGGGAAAGCCAAATTTGAGGATGTGGATGTTGAAGACTCATTGATATATTAACCATCCAATAGATCAAATACCTTGCCTTTCAACTAATTAGTATTATCCACACTAAGTCTTGTTAATGCCAAAAAAATGGGTTCAACTATACAGCCGAGGTACAACATTGATCAGCCGAAGCATGGTGGAAATTCGGCTAAGAAGAAAACTTCAGAGGTTGCTAACAGAGGAAGATGGGTTTTTGGGCCAAACTTAAGCCAACATGATGGGTTGAAAAAGACACCTTACTACTCCAAGAATCATTAGAATTTGCTTGGAAGCTTGAAGTTGATTGTGCGCTGTTGAAAAGATGTTGACTGAGTCAATGTTGGTTCCTTAAAGATAGGAGTTGTTATTTTGAGTGGGTTTGAAGAACATTGGAGCTATTAGGGAGCAGTTATGCCAAGATCTTCATGAAGAGTGATTGGAGCATTGGTTGCTCAAATTTGTAGGATGAAGGTTAGTTCCTCAGCTAATCGGTACATTGTATTTAGACATAATTTTATATGAACATCCAAGGTTTAGTTAGTGAGGGATTATGTTGTTTGCCACTAAGCATAAATATAGTTGCACTAATAGAATATGACAGACAGTGCACTAAGCCACTAATGTTCCAATTTTTGTGTATAGATCGTGTTGAGAGGCTTAATTGTACATAGAACACAATCATCATACCAACACATCGATCTACCAATTTTTCCAAAGCTCTTTGCCTAATTTCTTACTCTTACATTCTTGACTTGTAGTTTTTACTTTCAGCACTTTCTATATTGCTTCATTTACTAGTTTAATTACCAAATTTTACTTGTTTTCATACACATTAAACTGTTAGTCGAAGTGGAAGAGTTATCCAGGCTATTTTCCATCTAAGAACTTACTTTAGTTATCTTAAGAGCCTACAAACTGAGGAACATAATCCCTTTCTCAACATCTCGTTTGATTTATTAGGAATCAATAGTTTGTTGGATTAGTCAAAGCAATTCGGCTAGTTGATCATAATTTTATTTGTAAAACAAGTCTACATGGTCCAATCATATACAATCATTCTTTATGCTTCCATCCACAATTTATTATCTTGCTACTCAATATATGCTTTTGGTTCAATTTCTTCATTAGTGATGATAAGCTTTTCTAAGAGCTGAGGTTGTTTAAATACTAGGAAGATGCTTACGACTCATATACTTGTAGGGCTTTTTAAATCTTTTAAAGTAGAGATACAAGATTTGTTGACAAATAAGCACCCAAAACCTAACAAGATATGTTCTTCCTGCTCCTTGCAATTCTCACTAATCACATCAAATGCTTAATTATTGTGATCATCCAACTTCTCCTCATAAATCTCAATAATCTCATTGTCAATACCACAGAAACCACTACCTTTGTGTTCAACAATGTCAACTACAAGAGCAACAAGAACTTCATTGCAAACTGCACCTTTAATAACAAACTTAACTTCCTTGTCTCTTCCCTTTCCTCCAACAACACCAATGATGTTAGGTTCTTCAACCAAACTGCAAGTAGAGGTGAAAATTATTTTGGAGAATGTAAAGAGAAGAAAGAAGAGAAGAAGAATAAAGTAGAGCAAAGTTAGGATTTTAAATTTCAATTTTAAGTTGCCATATATACTATTATATTTGACATACCCCACAAATCAACTAAGTCTAGAAACATAGTAGGCAATGTGAAAGGAAGCTTAGAGATTGAATGCAGAGTATTGGACCATTTAGACTTTAGAAGGGCTAAAACAAATTAGTTGTTGGGCTAGGTATTTAATCAATTGGCTGGTTAATGCATTAATAAGTCTTCAACATCCACATTCTCAAATTGGGCTTTTCCTAATTAGGATATATGGGCCAAAGATAATTTCACATCATGGACCTACAATGGTAGTAAATTATAAGCAGCCAATTCCAAACTTTTAAGTTAGAGTGATCTAATTGAAGATTTTCAAATTGAAGGACTCAATGCTTGGGTTGTTTGCCACATAGACAACCTATTAACATTCTATTTAATTTCTCGATGACAATGTTTTTTAAATTGTAGGGACTTAATTACAATTTTTTAAATTATATGGACCCGAATCTAAACTTTAAAATTTTAAGGACTTAATTAAAAATCCCTAAAAAATATAAAGACATACACATTAATTTAACCTAATAAATATTCTCTAGCACTTTGGTAGGATTCCCATAAAGTTACAAAGAAAATATTTTTACCTAGCTTGTACTACTAGGTTCTTTTTAGAGGCAATACCATTAGTCTAATGATGTCTCTCATTTCAAACATTTGCATACATTGGGTTTGAAGTATATAGCTGTAATAATGTTTTTAGCAATCTAAATGTATATGTTTCTGTTCGATAGTTCATACCTTAGGACTATTGGAGCTCATGTAAAGCAACAGTTCATGTTATTCTATGTCAAGCAAAATGAACTCTATAGACACATACAATAGTTAATGAAATATATCACTTAATTTCTCTCGTGAATTAGTCATACTTTTTCACTTTTGTGTTTTTGAGGAATGTGCTAGTTATGATTATTATATGTCTTATTGAAATTCCTTTTATACATATCTCCTCCAATATGGGATCAACTAATACATTGTTGGATATCAAATTTGAAGTTTAAGAATTGGCTAATGGCAAATACAAAAAATCATACATCAAGTGAATGGCTTCCTGCTCATTAGTGGTTCTATATCTGTAGGTGAGCATGCATGTAGAATCATTAAAAAAAAAACAAAAAAGTAACAAAAAACAAAAAAAGAAAAATAAAAAAGAAAAAAACCTTAATTTGTTTGCATGGACTTAATTTATTGAACAAAGTCTTGTGAATTTTCTTATTAAATTTATGAAAAGTGCATGAGGAAGCTAACCTACTATGGAGTATAAGTTTGCTAAGTGTCGGTTAAAAAAGGGTAACTCCTGGGTTAACGAGCGGTTTGAAAAAGCCATTATATGTATTGACTAACTTCAAATTTTTTTATTATTCATTTTAGACAGTTCAATATTGTTTGTCTATTATTTAATTAATTACATATGAAATGAAATGGTTTTGTAGGGAGAATCTAAAAAGAGAAAACAAGATTCTCTAAAATTTTATAGTTATTGGTTTGTAAGTTTCTTTTGTTCCAACCTTTATATCATATCATTTTTCGAATTAGAATATAAAAAATGATTTATTAATAGCTATGAAGTACAGACACAGATACAATACACGACATGAACACGTAGAAATACCAAATTTAAAAAATTACAGGATACAGACACGTTATATATATATATATATATATATTGCAAAACTTAAGAAAATTGATTGATAATTTATTAATATCATTTTTATAAATATGACGATTTATAATATTTTAATATATGTCATAGGTATTAATATTTGCTACCTAGTAAATCCCTTTTAAAAAATATGGAGCACAAATCTTATTAACATATTTTAAAAAATTTCTTAAACTAACTTTTCCTAATAGAACTAACTATGTACAAGCACATGAGCATAAAAAA
This sequence comes from Ormosia emarginata, assembly GCA_029884605.1. NCBI lineage: Eukaryota > Viridiplantae > Streptophyta > Magnoliopsida > Fabales > Fabaceae > Ormosia > Ormosia emarginata. The sequence goes on along the minus strand of JAQQTP010000074.1, from coordinate 43,286,501 downwards.
AAATTAACTAGAGGAAATATTTGTATAAGACAAACTTCGGTGACGACAAAGTGGACGATTTGATATAAGCAGAGGTAGAAGGAGCATATGAAAATAGTGGCGTATAAAAAGATAAAACTTAAAAGTCTAATAGTAGCGTGTGAAAAAAAACTTAAAATACTGGTATGTGAAAATAGTAGCTTAGAACGTCAGTCATGGGATTGGATTCAAATGAGTTACGAGCTTACTAATTAAACATTAGTCATGAAAACTAATTTTTTTTAAAAAATATTAATGTGTCGTGTACATGCCGTGTCTTAGACATGTTCAAGCGTGCCTGAGACGTGTTTAAGCGTATCCGAGACGTGTCTAAACTAAAAAAAATAATCTTTTTAATCGAACACATTTGGACATGCAGGACACGTGTGTCGTACGAGTGTCTTTATATGTCTGACACGAGCACATGTCGACTTGGTAAATTCATGGAAGTTTATATTGATGATGTCGTAATTAAGTCGAAGTCAAAACAAGAACACTTAACAAACTTGAGATAGTCATTTGAAAGAATGAGACAGCATAAATTAAAAATGAATCCTATTAAATGTGCTTTTGGTGTTTCTGTAGGAAACTTTCTTGGATTCTTGATCCAAAATAAATGAGTAGAGATTGATCCAAACAATGCTAAAGCTATACTAAAAGCACCACTTCCTTCGAATAAGAAGTAACTGTAATCTTTACTAGGAAAGATAACCTTCCTGAGGAGATTCATCTCAAATATGTCTGGAAAGACCAAGGTCTTCTTCTTACTTTTGAAGCTTAAAGCTGAAGAGGAGTTTCAATGAGAGAGGCAGCACCAAGAAGCCTTTGACCAAATCAAGCATTGCTTGGCCAATCCTCCAATGATGGTGCCTCCAACACCCGAACGTCTTTTGAAGTTATACATCTCAACATCAGATAAAGCCATTGGAAGTATGTTGGCCTTGGAAGATGAAAATGGAATAAAAAATGTAACACCCAAAATTTTCTAACTATTTGACAATAATAATAGAATTCTAATGTTTTGTGATTTCTGTGTACAGTAAAATTATTTTGAGTATTCTGTGAATACATTTGATCGTTTTGTGGATTTACTCTGTGTCAAAAAAATAATAATTTTTGGGCTGGGGAAAATCTTATGTATTTTAATTATTACTGTTAAGTCTTAATTATTTTACGTAATCTAATTTGATTTTCGTAAGTTTTATAATTTTTATGATTTTGTGGATGATTATGAAATTTTTATATTTCTTTGATTATTTTAATATTATCTATGGGCCGTCTATGGGCCGAGGGGGGCTGTACATGGGCCTAGGTGGGTCCGGAAAAGTGAAAATTTTTCTGCAGTGAAAATTTTTTGTGAAGCTTTAGCTTTTTGGAGGAGACAAAGATGAATAATGAAATGGTCTTGAAACTTCCTATGGCCTTAAGTTATCACCAAAACCGAACCCCCCTTCTTGCACACTCAATGAGTGACCAATTTCACTAGCCACCATTTTGAGCATTGTTAGCCATTGATTAGATCAATGGTTAGTATTAGTGTAGCTTTTAAGTATAGCTTCTATATTGATAAGACTAAATCTAGGCCATCAGATCTTTCTTCCTTGAAATTTTAACTATTAGATGTATCTCTAAAATGAAGGGTCAAGATCACCTCTTCATACTTTCCATCCAAAGGTCATAAAAAGTCCTTGCCACTTTGTAAGACCAATCTCCACTGTTGATTAAATCAATAGTGGATATCCAAAGCCTTCAACATTAAGCTTGCTTCCTATTGGTCGTTCATAAAGTCGTCATAACTACTAATGTTGACAACAGTATAATATTTATTTTTATCTACTATTACCCTACGAACAATATTTTTATTGTATTTTTATTGCCTGATAATTAAATACAGTACAAAACACAGTAAAAGAAAATTTCAAAAACTGTTTCTGGATTCAGGTTTATTTTTAAGACCATTTCATTATTCATCTTTGTCTCCTCCAAAAAGCTAAAGCTTCACAAAAATTTTCTCTCCTTTCCCTTCAAGCTAGTTTCAGCCATAGCACCTAACACCATCTTCCATCAATCTATAATTTTAAACAACCACATATCTTGCATCCTTACATCAATCCAAGAACCTTTGTAGTTAAGTCCAAGCTCTAAATCTTTCATCTTCAAGGACTTTCTTCAAGATCAAGTTTTAGGTTTTTTTGAGGTGAAGTGTAAGGAAACTACACTACTTATCTCTTTTCAGGTTCTAAACCATGTTTGATTCATGGTTCTCCTTGTTCAAGCTTGATATGCTAATAAACTTGTATTTTGTTTTGTGTTTAAGAAGCTTTTGATGGTGAATCACTTGTTCAAGGAGCAAACCATGGAGCTTTGGTGGTTTCTCCAAGAGGTAAGAGGGAGATCCATCTCACCAACTAAGTATGGTGGTGAGAGATGAATCTTGCATTTGATAGATGGTGCATCCATGTGAGGATTCATATCCATGATTGTATAATTATTTATGGGTGTTTATGTGGTTTATGTGCTTTGCATGATTTATTTGTGCTAGCATGTTTAGTATGATTTTTATGGCTTTTATGGTATGTTTGAAATATAATATGTTGATTATATGTTATGTATGCCATAATAATTGTTGGAAAGGAAAATAATTTTTGGTTCTAATGACCAAGAGGCTCACGGCCAAGACGCCTCAAAATAGGTGTTTACAAATTTATATTTTCATGAACAGTAAAATTAGATGTTTACAAAAGCAAGGAAAATAAACAAATGTTTTGGTTCCAAAGATCAAGTGTCTCACGGTTTTGGAGGAGTTTTAATAGTTTTGTTTGTGCAAAAACATGAATGGAACTTAGTTGATTTAGAAGGAAATGCAAGAATATATGATGGTTTCAATAACCATGTACCACAGTTTTTGAAGACTTGTAATGCCTTGTTTTATGAGACAAAGTGATTTCAAAGTGGAAATATAATTGATTAAGTATAAGGATTAAAGAAATGAAAACAAAGTATTTTGTCACTTGAAAAATGGAATTTTCGTATATGAATAGAAAAAAGAGTTTGAAAGTGTTAGAACCTCAATTTATTTTAAAGGGGGTTGATTTTTAGATTTGATTTAGAATTATAAAGAATACATTGATGACTTAAAATTTACTAACGTATAACTCATCATTTGGGTTTTGGAGCGCATTAGGAAATTTTAAGTTAGAAACATTGATTTAATTCAATGAAATGGTGAATTTGTGGAATATATTACGAAAAGAATTTCTTGAGTAAGAAAATGTGGAAAATGAAGTGAGAAGTCATATTATTTTGAGAAAGGTTGACATGGAATTTAGAAGGTTGAGAAATATTTTACGTAGTGGAAAAATGATGAAAAATGTTTTTTGTAACTTAAAAACGTGATTTTTAAGATACGCAATTTGAAAAACGTTTAAATATTTCTACGCGATTTGGAAAGTGTTTAAATATTTTTACGCGATTGAGAAAACGATGAAAAATCACTACGCGATTTGAAAACGTGATAGAAATGTTACGCATTTGTGAAAATGTGATAATATGATTATGCGATTGAATATATAGTAGGATTACTATTAGAACAATGTATGGACATTGTATAAGAAAAATGATGAGTTTTGCCTGTGATTGACATTTGGTGCATTATACATGCATTGGAAAGGTTCGATGGGCTAGATAAGGCTAAATGCCTAGGAGAGAATACACCTCTTGAGTGGGTGCGATATGCGTAGTGTAAGTCACTTGTTGACCTCGGGGGCATCGAGGTGCGGGTTGCCTATAGTGGGCAGTTGGTAGCTCTTCTGTACCGTAGGTTAGATCGATGTAACACACCGATGATCTTGACCGAGACATTATTCTTAATCAAGATCTAGTAAAGACTATCGTGTATATGCTAGATGTGCAAATATTTATGAGAATTGTGACATGTGGTCTGAGGCATGTTGGTACAGACAGATCTTTCGGATTAATTTCTCCGACTTGAGTTTTAGCTCCATGGAGTAGGAAATTGAGTCTATGTGCACATGCATAATTATTGAGCATTGATATTGGTGTGATATTTGAACTGTTGAATATTTGGATAATATTGAGGGCATTATCATAATTATTATTTATGATAATTGAATTGTTGAATATATGGATAATGTTAAGGGCATGATCGTAATTATTGTTTATTACATCTGTTGTGATGATAAATAATGTTGAGGGCATGATTGTAATTATGGTATGATGTATCTATATGATATATTATATGTGTTATCTTCATGCTACCATGTTGGTATTGACGTAGGTGATCTCACTTCTTTGTATGCCTATTTTGTACTGTAATTATATTTGTAAAGACGTTGAGTAAGGGATTGAACAAGAAGGCGTAGAGGAGCAGATTCCTGTAGAGGAAACTGAGTTTTGATCGGATGGCAGCCCAGTCAAGTTTCTTTGGGTACGTGCGACTACAGTTCCACGGCGGAGCTGGTGCTTGGAGGCTTAGTCCCAATGAAGAGGGACTAATTTATCGTAGACCGCTGACAAGCCAAAAACGACCCACTATACTTCAGAACATCATGAGTAGGATTTTTCATGGAGACTCGTTCTTTTCTCGTAACTATATATGTACATGTTGAATTTCCCATCTCACAATTAGACAAGACTTCCATATTAGGTCCCTTAGTGGTAGGTTTCACGTCCCAACGGAGATTAGTATTGTGTCGTCTGTGCGAATACCTATCCGTAGGACTTCACGTCAAGTCGGATTCCAGCCTACTGAGGAATCTGAGGAGGACCTGTCTAAGGGTTCTGCTGTCTAGTAATACTTGGACAGTATATTAGTTTTAAATAATATTCAAATACTTTGAGGACTATGTCTGTATATAAATAATTTTGGCAGTACTTCTGTAATGTAAATGTTGTAAATTATTTGTGATGATGTTTTAATATTTTTATTTTCTGTTAAGTCTATCTTATCAATATTAAGAAATCTTACAACTCGTATTTACAATACAAAGCATATTTTATAATGAAGGGGTAATTTGGTAATTTAGTAACATAAATGTAATACCCTACGGTGGGTGTAACAAAAAAAGTCATTTATTATCTTAGTAGGGTTTTGATAGATGTTGAGACTAGATATAGTGCAGTAGAGAAGCTATGTTTGACTTTGTATTTCTCCTGTATCAAGTTAAAGTATTATATAAAGTCATATGATATACTTGTGATTTCGAAGATAAATATAATAAAGTACATGTTATCCAAGCCTATCTTGCATGGTAGAATAGGAAAATGAGCTCTCGCTTTAATTGAGTTTTCTTTAAAATACATGCCATTAAAGGCTATGAAAAGCCAAATATTGGCAGATTTTTTTATTGACCGTCCTTGTGTAGACATCGAAGAAAATGATATTAATTACATGGGGTTGAAACCATGAAAGTTGTATTTCAATGGATCGAAACACAGTGGAGGTGTCGGTCTAGGATTTTAATTATTTCGTCTATTAGAATCCTAACTAAGTTTTGAATTGAAACATGAATGTTCGAATAATAAAGTTGAATATGAAGCTTTGATAGTTGACTTGCAGACGTTAATCTCATTCAAAACAAAAAATATCAAAGTATTGGGTGATTCTCAATTAGTCATTAAACAATTGACTCGAGAATATAAATGTATTAACCAAAATCTATTTAGGTATTTTGCATCTGCAGCAAGATTATTATGTGAATTTGATGATGTTATAATGCAACATATTCCAAGAGAAAAAAATTATGAAGCGAATGAACTTGCTCAAATAGCTTTAGGATATAAGATTTCGAGTGAAACACTAGCAAAGTTAATCGAAATCAAAGAAAAATTATATCCTTTTGAGAACATAAAGATATGTTCAATCGAAGATATGGATGACTCTAATTGGAGAAAGTCAATTGTTTATTATTTAAAGAACCCAAGTTCATCAGCTAAAAGAAAAATAAAATATAAAGCCCTATACTATGTTATAATGGGTGACTCGCTTTACAAAAAGTCAGTAGATGGAAATTTATTGACATATTTAAGTGAGAAAGAAGCATACACAACCTTAACGGAAGTACACGAAAGCATTTGTGGTGCTCATCAAGCTAGTGAAAAAATGAAGCGGGTTCTTCACAGGCAGAAGGTATATTGGCCTACAATGGCTAAGGATTATAATTCCTATACTAAAACTTGTGAGGAATGTCAAAGGCATGGGAACATTCAGCATGTTCCAGCCAATGACTTATATTCAATTATTAAGTCTTGGCCATTTCAAGGATGGGCACTCGATTTGATAGGATAGATTCATCCTCCATCTTTTAAGGGTCACAAATATATATTGGTTGTCATTGATTATTTTACAAAATGGGTCAAAACAATCTTGTTGAAAGATGTTACTCAACATGATATAAAAAATTTAATCGAAGAAAACATTATATACAGGTTTGGTGTTCCTCAAACCCTAGACTTTGACTTCAAAATGGGCAGTCGAATGAAGGGACTTTGAAGATAATGAAGTTTTCCTAGACAAAATGTCTTCAATTAGTTTTAGGGGATCATCTTTATCATCGTCTTCGTCCATGCTGATGACATCTTCTTCCTCATCAATGTTGACTTCAGTTGTTTCGACAGGTTAATGGACCTAAACAAGAGTTTCAGTTGCAGGCTGTTGGTTAGCCTCAACTGTAGGTTGTGGGACAACTTCAACAATTGGCACACTTAGTTCAGGTTGGGGAGAAAGGTTTCCCTGTATAGAAAAAAGTTAGGACAAGTTATATAAAAAGATCAAGTTTGAATTAGAACTTGAGAAATGTCAAACCTAGACTGCAGCTTCAATAGGAGCATCTCGAAGAGTTCCAGTGTTCTCATCTCTTTCGAATTGAAATTTAGCATCGAAGAGTCCATCAAAGCGAGCCCTAAGAGCATGAGATTTTTCAGGTCCAAGAGTTAGCACACCTGGTGAAGGGATTAAATCCTTTGGAGGAGAAGGAGGAGGAGTTGGAGTCTTGAATCTCCTCAACGTCATGGGAGAAATCTCTCTTAAAGATTAGTAAGGAAATTCCTGATTGAAATCCAAAGATTAAAAAAAAAAAAAGATTTTGAATACCAAAAGATAAGGAAAAATTCCTCACCATAGTATGATCAACCCTTTGACTAGCTGAAGAGGACTTGGCAATTCTTGATGAAGGTTGCTCGTTAACTTCTTGTTGGGAAGAATCAGAGCTGTCAATAATCAAGATTTTTTTTTGTTTAGTAGCAGTGTGCTTCACATGGCCAGCCCTCATAGGACTTTCCCCTATGACCTTTTCATAAAGATTGAAAGTTAATCGAAGTCAGAAATGAAATCGACAGAGATGAAATCAAAGATTAAGATATCTTTACCTTAGATTGTGGAGTAATTGTCTCATCAGGTTCTTCGAAAGTCTTTTTTCTAAATGACTTTGACTTGGACGAGGTCAGTGCAACATATTTTTTCTTTGAGCTGGAAGTAGAGGTGATCTTCCTAGAGGCTTTAGACTTAGTCTTTGAAATTTTCTTAAGCCTTTGGCGCTCGTCCTCCCAGTCTTCTGCTCCTAAGTCTTCCATTACCCTCATTCTTTTTTAGATTGCATAAAGAAAGTAAAATGATTAATAGTCAAATTGAAATAGAAATGGTAAAAAAGAATTAATGAACTTTACCATAAGGTGGATATTTAATTACTCAAGTATATCCATAAATTGGAACTCGACAATTATCTAAATAGCAGTTGGCAAAAGTCACCTCATGCTTCTTCGGTTCCTTGACCACACCTAACGCTCCACTTTTGAGGTCTGGATACTAGTTGGCCATGTAACATCCTGGTACTACCTGTAGGATTAATGAGTGTCTCTATAAACCAACATGGGTCTTTTCAGCGTGCTTTATCCTCACTCACACGCATCCTAGGAAACTTCCCAAGAGGTCACCTATCTCACAATTGCTCTAGGTCAAGCACGCTTAACCATGGAGTTCTTATGTTCTAGGCTTCCGAAAAGAAGTTTTAACTTGTTGATATGGTTACACCTAATCAATTCCTTTTAAGTCATCCTCAACTATGCAGTCTCATACCTGCACAGTCTCTGAATCCCTCTCATCCCGGTGCGTATTCAGTTCATTCATGGGACTCTTCGCCTAGAAGCCTGCCAGGAGCCGCTCCTTGTACGTGCTTCTCTTACACTGGCGTCCACTCCCCGTCCTCGTCGGCCCCGGGACACCACATGCCCATCAACTTCCGCTTGGTTCGTCCCCGAACCACACCGTATTGGATCCCTTATGGAATAAGGTTGAACCCTAATAAATTGGATCCATTATGCAATAAGGTTGAATCCTAGCAAGAATTGGATCCCTTATGCAATAAGGTTGAACCCTAGTAAGAATTGGCTCTCTTATGGACATTGCCGGGCAAGCCTAGTAAAGTGGTGACACCGGAGTGTTTCATGAAAGGACTAGTTTTCCAACGCTAGGCCAAGGATGTTAAATCCTATGCCAGGCTATGAATCAGTATATCCTACGCTAGGCTGTAGATGAGAAATCCTATGTCAGGTTGTGGATTAGTATATCCTACGCTAGGCTGTGAATGAGAAATCCTATGCATGGATGATGATTATTATATCATATGCCAGATTAAGGATGAACATATCCTAGGTCAAGCTACAGATAAGTAGGCTTAATGCTAAATGACAGAATACAACTCCTAAGTATAATTAAGTTACATATACGAATTTTAATTTAGAAATATATCTTTGTATATATTTAGTTTAAATACTATGAGGTATATGTTTTTACTGAGAATTTTATATTCTCAGCCCATTATGTTTCATGGTTAGCAGGTCAAGATCCTACAAGAGGATAAGAAGATGAAGAATTAGAAGAGTTTAGTTTTATATTTTTAATTCAAAGCTTATGTATTATTTTATAATTGCTTTGAGAATGTAAAGATTGTATATTTGTATATGACTTTTAGATATGCCTCTCCATAATGATTGGTTTAAATGTTATGGATTGATTGATGATTGGGTTAGAAGTAGCATATCTAATACTATTTATCCATGTATATGTCAGATGTACTAGGGTACAAATATTATGATGTTACAGGCCATGCCAAAATGAGCATTGGGAAGTAGGGGAAATTTAAGTGGGGTTTCATAATCCTTGAATGAAGCAAAAGAATTCGAAATCAGAACACTTATAAATTGAGCATAAGATTTCTGTTAATGTTCTACTCGCTTTGCTTTAGGATTTGCTCAGCCTCTCGAACCATCAATCTGAAGTTTTGAGGATCATATTTAACTTTAAAGAATTTCTCGAACTTGTAGATTTCGTTATGATGTGTACCTTTTGACTTCTTTAGAGCATCTCTAGTTTGCATAGAGGACCCTTGATTAGTCATTCTGCTAAAGCAATCTTCAATCGAAAGCTTTTGGGGTAAATAGTACTGGTCCCACCGGTTAAAAAAACCTAAAGTTATAAAAAAAAAGGGTTTGCACTCGAAGGGATTGAATCTCTCTCTTCTCTCGCCATTTTTCTTAAGAAAATGTTTATATTGTCTAATATCCCTGGCACTAGACTCACTTATCTAACATTCTTCTTGAAGAGAAATGGGAGAAGGAATGCATTGAGAAAAAATAAATTATCAAGAGATGCAGGAGGGATGGTATATAATAAGACTAAAGTCTTTTGACTTTGGGAAACTGGGTGACATAATTTGATTGGTGAACATATGACTCTATAAGTTAAGGCTTTTCGACTAGGCCCTTAGGGTATTACAAAAGAAAGGTTGTTGAAACCATTCAGGGCCACATTCTCTAGAAGCAAAAGGAGAGAAATTGAAGTTGTCAGAATGAAGTTTCATTTTCATGAATAAAGAAAAAAAGAATTTGAAGTCCTCGACCTCCTCTCTAGACTTAGAAGAAAAATGGAGGTGAGATAAATGGTGTCCTTCGATAGGTTTAGAGACACGAGGGGGAAAGAAACTTTGGAGATGTGATTCGAATTAAGCTAGAGTTGGAGTAGCCAAAAGGGGCCACCAAGGTTGGTTAAAGGTTTATCTTTTGATTGAAGAAGATTGATAGCCTCAGTCATCAAAGAGTAAAATTGAGTTAGGATTAATTTGCTCAAACATAAGGGTGAACCCTCGTGAAGAAGGATGATTACATGGTGGAGAGATTTTGGAACTTGGAGTGACTTAGAGCAGAACACAAAAACACTAAGCCATAGGGTGAGGAATGCAACATGTTCTTGGTTAGAGACGATGTCAGTATCAAGGTGGTTGTTTTTGATAAAGGCAGTATAAGTTTCGACCAGTTAGGTTCTATGATCTCTTTGGGTTTTAAAATACTTGTGATTACTCGTCCTGTGGGTTTAAGGCCCGTGATGGTAGCTAAGTCGAACAGTGTAAGGGTTAGCATGCCATAAGGGACATGAAAGAAGTTAATGGTTTTATTCCAAAAGAAAAAGGAACTGGATAACATGGGAGCATTATACTCAATGTGTTTCCTACTAAGTTGAATAAAATTGAAAAATGCCATTGTCTTCCATTGAGCCCACTTAACATTTTCGACTCTATTTAACCACTGTAGTTGGGAAGACTTAGTTTGGGGGCCAAAAGGAGGAGAGCTTTTGAAATTTTTGGAAAGGAATTGAAGAAATCTATTTTTAAAGAATGGCCAAAGGCAGAAATGGCTTCACCTTCTAGACTTGGAAAAAAGTGAAAGATGGACTCATAGTCTTTTAGAGGAAAGGTTGGTATTAGGAAGTTATACTTCTAATTGGCAATGGAGAAAGGAATCATAACCTGAGATTTCTAGAGGTCTGAATTGTCAGTAGAAGGATCCTGAGCGAAAAGGACCCTTTTTTTTTTCTCCAAAGGAGTAGCTACGATGGCAACATTTGGCAACACAACCATCTCGTCAGTCTCAGAAGATGAGCAAGACCGTTGAGTAGAAGCAGTTTTGCATGAAGAAGTTGCCATGGATGCTTATAAGTTAGGAAGGAGGAGGAAATGTACCAACAGAAGGAAATGGTGCGAAGAACTTATTTTGATTGAGGATTATGCCTTTGCGCTTAAAAAGGAAGACAAAGGACTGAGAAATTACAACAGGAACTTCAGAATGCAAAAATGGCGTACAAGAAGTTCAGAGAGAGCAAGCAGAGAAATAAGAAGCTTAACAAGGAAGAGGGGAAAGCAAAGTGGCAAGTGCTTACTTTTCAGTTTTTGAAAGCATTAAAAAAAAGAGAGAAGAAAGGGAGAGACGCGTATTCCTATTAATAGTGACATTATGATGGGATAGCTGAAGTTGTTTTTTCCATAAAGGCCATCATTGACATTAAGGTTCTCCAAAAGATGGGATTGGTGGTTAATGGGGGAGTAGCCACGTTGTGGCTGTAAGATAATTTAAATTTTAAATTAAAATTTAAATATTTTCTCCTTGACTTTCCTTGACTACTCATATCAGTTAGAACTGGTAAAGAACGAATAAAAGTTGTTAAGTCAAGGTTTAATCAAAAAGTAGTGCTCGAAACAATAATATTTATCTCTCATATTTTGAGAATAAATATTGGGAGACATCTATTGGTATAAAAATAACATTTTTTGATTCAGACAATTTCGAGGTGTAATTGAAGACTTATTTCAAGAACTTACCCGTTATGATTCTATTAGAATCAAAGTTGTAATAAGGTTATCGAAATAATAATTTTAATTGGGAAGTTACCAAAATGGTAATTTCAATTTAGTCTAAAAAAAATGAGACTCATGAACTACACTTAGAATTTTATGAAGATTGAAGTGAAGATCTTGACCAGAAGACAATAGTTGTTCAAAGGATCAAGTTTAAATTCAAATTAAATAAAATTTGAATTTAAAACAAAAGTTAGCATCAGTTATGAATGTAAGATCCAAACTGTACAATGATTATTGACAAAGATTGAGCAGTTACTTCACAAGGATTGTTGACAATGATTAGGTAGTTATCTTTATTTTATATACTTGTCAGAATCTTGTAAAGGAGGTAGTTACAAAGGATTTCTATAAATACCGAAAGGATGAAAATATTTAGGGGCTGAAAATTCTATACTTACACACAACTTGTAAACACACTCTCCAGTCACCCTAACAATTATGGGCAAACACACAAGTCTAGTCAAGTATGTTTTCATCCCGTTCTTTTTCTGTACAATTTATAATTTCAATGCAAATTTAATTCAATTTCATTTACACTTTTATTCATTTACCTACTTGCTAATTTTCTTCTATTATTGATCAAGTGATTCTTTCGAGATCATTTGAGTTCTTTTAATTACTTTTTTTTACTTGTTTTCTTTATTTTTCTACAAATTTATATTTTTGTTCACTTTATTTCTCTACACATTTATTCTTTTTGCATTTATATTGTTGTTCTTCTAATTATTATCATTTATCATTCTGCAATTTTCTATCAAGTTTATTTTGCTGCATTTTACTTCATTGTTCCTTACATTTCATGTCATTTAATTATTTTCTTTAAACAATTTTCTTTGTTTTACTGCAATTGTAACATATCAATAAGTTATTTTTATTGCATTTTAATTGTTTTATTTGTTTCCTTTATTTTCATTACAGTTTATTACAACATTGTTACACTTTAATTTTGATTTATACATCTTTGTGTCTTATTCAAAATTATTCTTGACATTTTTAATTGAAAACGTATTAGTTAAGTACTATAGAATCCCTTGAAGAAGTGATTTCATTCCCCGAATCGAGATCTAGAATCAAATTTGTCTATTGACAAAAGTTACACTAAATACTCAACTAAGGTTAATGAAGAACCTTATACATGGTAGCAAATTTATCATTCAAAATATAATTTAAAATTATAAATATATGTATATTATGAAATTCAATGGTGAATATACTACCGCCACGTATTGGGTTTACCTTAAACTCAAATCTATACTAACATTATTCCATTATTTTAGGGAGAGTAAAATAACAAGTTAAGTCGCTAATGACCGGTCTAGTCTAATTTAATAGCAAAAATATTTTTTTGAATACTCAAAATGCGACACCTACATAACACATCGTATCATATGTGAGTGTGAGTCAATATTCTAGTATATCGTATAAATGACTCCCTACTCTAGATCGTATCCCAATATGAGGGTGATGTCATAATCTGAGTGTTCAAATAATAAAACTCAATGTAATAAATAAGGATAAATTTAATGCAAAATAACTATCTCACACCATTTTTATACACTACCTTTTACTCCAATTAGTGACGTACACTTTTATAGTTAATGACATGTAATAATTGAGTAGCTTCAATGATATTTTTATCTATTTTTCTTTTATATCACTTTTTATATTTCTCTTAATATCATTCATCATACATATTTTTTTATTATTTTCTCTCACTAAATTACATACTCTTAAAAAAGTATCAACAATGCATATACACCTAAAAAGAGATAAATGATTAACCTTTTCCATTTAATAAGAGTGTTTCTATCTTATTAACTAATCAATAAACATGATTAGCCATCAATTTGCACATGTTAACTGATATTGAAAAATGGTGTGAAAAAATCGTAACACACATTTAATCTATAGGATGGATAGAAGGGTTGCCTAACTAAAACCCCTCTCCCTTTGTGCCGCAATCCCCCACCAAAGCTATGCCTGAATCTCATCTCCAAGAGGACCTCAAGTCGCTGATTGAGACCGTCGAGGAGAGCTGGACCTACGCTATCTTCTGGCGGTTTTCCTATGACCACTGCTCAGGATCCTCCGTGCTGAATTTTGACAATGGGTATTACAATGGGAAAGGGGAGGCCAAAGTGACGTTGACGGCCGAGCAGATCCTCCGTAAGCAGGTTCGTATTTTTGGGTGGTCTGCCACTATCATGGACGAAGAGATCACCGACGCGGAGTGGTTCTTTAAGATCTCGATGGCTCAGTCGTTCGAGATCAACGTTGACTTGCCGGGCCACGCTTTCTTCAGTTCGAGCCCCGTGTGGATCACTGGCGCAAATCAGTTATCAGCTTCGACGTACGAGAGGGCTAAGTGGGGGCAGGAGTTTGGGCTTCAGACCTTGGTTTGCATACCGTCAAAGAAGGGGGTGCTGGAGCTGGGCTCCACCGAGCTGATTTTCCAGAACTCTGAATGTTTGAGAAACTTGGTGAGGGTTTTCCACGAGCGGATTGTTCCACCTTATGGCGTTCTGAAAAAGAGCAGGTAAAACCCCAATTATTCCTGGGTTATATATATGAGAGACACTTGTTAGGAAGAATGGAAAAAAAAAAAAAAAGGAGAGAAGTGGAGTAATAGACAGATGAAATGGTTTTGACTTTACGTTCTTCATTTGAATTATTATAAATTATTTTGTTTAAATTCTTGGTATTGAATTAACAACTTGACTAAAACAGCTTCTATGTGAAACAGGGTGGAATGATCTTTATTTTTATATATAATTTATAACACATGATCTCAGGTTGTTTTTGAATGCTGAAAGCTTGCCTGATAGAGCAGATGATGACATACAGAATACACAAGCAATTGGCAGGCAAAGAAAATGCTCACCGCCCTTATTAATGGATAGTTCTTACAAACGCTTCTATAGAAGGTCATATTCGTATGAACAAATCAGCTCTGATAAAAACATGTTGGATCCACGGGTTCGACCCAACCCAACTCACTGCTCTGATAAGCGAATCGGGTCTAAAAATGCTGCTGAACCCACTCAACCCATTCAGCGGACACCCATACCTGGGAGTAGGGGTTGGCATGGTTTGGTTCGGCATGAAAAACCGAACCGAACCGGTAAAGTAGTTTGGTTAAAAAAACCGAACCAGTTTTCTTTTGGAGCCGAACCGGTTTAGGTTTAGAAAACTGATTCTGAACCGGTTTTGAACTAGTTTTGAAACGGTTTGGATTTTGAACCGGTTCAGAACTGGTTTGATTTTTATAACCGGTTCAGAACTAGTTTGGATTTTAGAATCGGTTCATAAACCAGTTCAGAACTAAATTTTTCATGAAACCAGTTCAAAAAACTAGTTTTTAAACCAGTTTTGGTTCTGAACCGGTTCAAAAACCAATTCAGAAAAACTGCTTTTCCAGTTCAGAGAACTGCTTTTTGAATCAATTTTGGTTCTGAACCGGTTCAAAAAGCAGTTTAGAACTGAATTTTTCATGAAACCAATTTAGAAAATTGGTTTTCCAGTTCAGAAAACTTTTTTTAGAAATCAATACCTATAGTGGCATGTTGGCCAAATTTCATAAAACTTTTGCATTTGATTTCCAAGTTCATTAAATCATTTTTATTGATATATGTCAATTTAAAAATGTCCAACTAGAGTTCTCTTCTATCAGGAAGTAGGGTGTATTAGATGGGCCTATGTCATTAAGTTGGAACAAAATTCTTATATTCTATCCTAAATCATATACGTTCATAGTAAATACAGAACTACATTATTTTGGGCAAAAAAAAAAAGGTAAAGAGGACACCAAGTAGGATCCCTTTTACAGTGATATGTCAAGGTGAACCTTGAAAGGTCAGCATACTCAAATAGTGTAAGACTTCTTGTGAGATAATTTACATACCAGACTCCTCTGGCAATGGTATTCTTTTCAGATGAAAGCTTCCAACCTTGTAGATAACCATCCATATATGAATGTATTATCTTAAGACCTTCCTGCAGTATAACAGCCAAAATTAACATAGGAGATCCTTTGTATAGTTAACAAAAACCTAAATTTATGAACACATATCATTTGGTACGTTGCTGGAAGAATTGTCTGCACTAAACAGACATACTTGAAGTGATTTGCTAGTTCAACTGTTAATACTATTAACCACTATTCTTTTCTTCAAACAGAACCAAAACATTAAAAGTTCTATTTATAGCAACAAATATCCTGTATATTTAATAGTTGCTTAGCAGTTCATATAATTGAAACAAGAAGTCAATATCATGCAGTAACTATTTAATAGGAAAGGCGACAAAAATGAGGAAGATAAACAAATATTTTGTATCAGAAAGATGAAAATCAGCTCAATCTAACAAACTGTAAACTCTGTTCCATCTTTTTGCAGCATTGAACAGTATAATATAAACTATTTATATGGGAAAAAAGGGGTCTAAGAAGAAATATAATAGTAAGTTCAATTAATATAACAGTAAGTTAATATAACAGTAAGTTCAATCAAAATCAACTAGGACAAGTTGTTGATCAAGTTGATATTTTTTTAAACTGACCATCGTACTACATAACAGTAAGTTCAATTAATGTAATTAATTTTCTTTCCAACACATTGATTCCCACGGGCACTAATGGTTGATGTGTAACACTCATATGTATAGCACTAGTTGAAAGCCATTGATAATTAATGATATGTAGTTAATAACAAAAATTATTTTAAAAACTTTTATAAGTATAAAGATTAACTTTAAAAGAAAAAACCTATAACAACATTCAACATGAATACACATAGCACAAGCAAAGGAATTCATCCCTCAACACCTTGCAGCCTATAAATCAAGTAAAACAAATAAGGAAGTACAAAGAATTACTCATAATGATGTAAATCTGTAGTTCCATTTTGTGTAGTTCCTACACCACCATGATGCATATATAAACATTAATAGGCATATCATATCAATCACTGCCATAGAATTTTTTTTTTTCAAATTCATTTCTAGTACTTGCTCGTTATGATGTACCCCTCCCCTCATAATAACTTATTCTGCTGATTTTTAACTTAATAAAAATTACAAAGAAATTTTAAAACAAGTAAGATTTAAATGAATATGTAATTGTAAACCCTATAAAAATGCTAGTTCTATTCAGATCCAATATTATTAAACTAACTAATGGAATGTGTTATGGAACTAACACGTGCCTACACTTTTGATGTGTTTGTCTTTGGGCGACAGACAACAACCGTTATTGCTCGTTGCTGTTTGTGCACAGGCTTGTGCCTGTCCCTTGATTAGTAAAAGTTTAATTCTCATATTTTTATAACTAAAAGTTTTAGGACTTAAGTTCCCAACAAAGAAAACAACACCCAAAGATAATAGGCCTAACTCAAGCTATGAACAAATAAAAACCAAAACAAGGATACTTTATGTAGGTTGGGGACAAATATTGGGGACAGACGGTAACACAGAGATAAAATTCCATTCTCACTCAGAGATAAAATTCCATTCTCACTCAGTTACGTTGAGGAGGTTTGGTGAGTGAAGGAGCCTTTTGGTGAAGACTGAAGAGAGGAGGAGAGTTTTGAAAAACATGTAGGTGTTTTTTAACTTGGCTTCTTAGATGCATTTCCTTCCTCTTCTTATGATGTGAGGTGTGCTTTCAGCTTTAATCGAATATGCATTTGTATGAATGGACTCCTTCTTGTGATTGTTGTTACTTGAGACTTTTTTTTTTTAATAGATTGCTCTGTTTCTGTTTCCTTCGTTGTAATGTATACCTTCTTGTTCCTAATCCACTCTCAAATAGCAGCATAAAATTCTTATTTAGTAACACTCAAAACACACACATACATTAGAAAGAGAGACACATTGAAACAAAAGCCAGAACAACCTTGATCACAGAATTCTACCGCACGGAGACCCAAATCCAGAATCACATAAACCAGAACACATAACAAAATCTCCCATTTCTGTGACAACCCCCATTCAACCCAAACACAAGCTAGTAACAAAGTTTAACAGGTATCACTCCTCCATTCAATCAAAACCTAGAAAAACAACAACAAACATACTCCATCACCTCAAAACAGAACCAAAACATCCAATTAAATCACACAACTGCAAAGCAAAGCTGCATTGAAACATAAACAAATATATCATGTTAGTTGATTAATATTCAAATTAATTTGAATCCCCAACAGCACCCAAACAAAAACAATACAGAACCAGTGAAAGTCGAGAACCAATTCATATCCCTTTTTTTCTAAAGAACGAAAACTAGCCAGATATCATAGATTAATATTCAAATTTAGTTTTAACTTCAATAAAAGAGAATCAAAAGCTTCAACAACAATAGATGACCAAGCTTCAACAAAATGCCTACTCAGTACTCACTCATACTACTATTCTTTCATTAGGATTATTTACAGAACTCAAGAAAAATTCAAAGAACTAACATGATATATGCAAAATAAAAAATTAGAATCCAAAATAAAAAAATAAAATCAACTTACACTAATATGAATAAAAATGAATGCTACTGCAAATAGGGGTGTGCAAAATCAATGAAGAGTGAAAATCAATGAACACAAATAAGAGGTTCTCACCAAACAAGTTGAAGAAGAGTGAATAGTAAAAACGTAAACATGAGTGACATAACTTTTACGAACTTGAACTTGAACGTGAAGAGTGAAACTCGAACTCACAAACGAATTCACCAAACCATGAACTCGAACTAGAACTCACAATTTGTAAACGAATTCACCAAGTGATTGTGAATTAGGAGTTAGGCTTTAGATGTGATTTTTGATTTGGGAGTTAGGGTTCAAATATGATTTCTGATTTGGGGGTTAGGGTTAGAGGAGAGGATTTCTGATTTTGACTGTGATTCGTGTATGAATGTGTTAGAAAATATGAATTGTGGTTTTTGAGAGAGTGGATTGGTTTCTAATGCAGTTAACCAAATTGGTTTGTGAAAAAGTTAACCGAGCCACTTTTACAAATAAAACCGATTCAGGTTATTGAATCATTATGAAAATTTTGGTTATTTGTGGAGTTGTTTGGTTTGGTTCATGGTTCAGTATGGTTTATATGGATATTTTGCACACTCCTACCTAGGAGGAGGGAACTTCATCTAACCCTATTTAATCTGTTATCATGTGTTATTTCCAACACTATTTAATCTCATTTAACTGAGTTAATAGACACATGACAACAGATTAAATGATGTTAGAGGAAGTTCTCACCTCTCAGATTAGAATCAATTTTTATTCTATTCGTATTCAAATTCAAACAAGTATTTATAACAACTTAACTTAAACAGCTTCTATGTGAATCAGTGTGGAATGATTTTTATTTTTATATAATATAATTTATAACACATGATCGCAGGTTGCTTTTAATTGCTGAAAGCTTGCCTGAAAGAGCAGATGATGAAATACAGAATCGTGGGCAAAAAATCTTACACAAGCAATTGGCAGGCAAAGAGAAGATAAGTGATTTAAAATGCTCATGGCCCTTATTAACCGATAGTTCTGACAAAGGCAGCGATAGAAGGTCATATTCGTATTCAAATTCAAACGACTATTCTGGCCCATCCAGAATTTTTCATATATAGTTTCACTAAGTTTATGATATTTGGTATTTGATTTCTATACTACAATAACTGAAATTATCGTTGAGAGGAAGTGTTCTGAACAAGGTTAAGTGGAATGAATACTGAACTGGTGATTAAAGGTGAAAATTTCCATGGCATGTAGGGGTGGAAATAGATTAAGGCTTTTTTAAAAGTTTAACTAAAAAAGTTAAGTTTCAAGCCATTTAAATGGCTTTTTAAGCCTATCAGGCTTGACATGTTTAACTATATGTAATATAATATATATTATTATAATAATTATAAATATTATAATTATAATTATAAATTCATTATAATATATTAATATATTTTTAAATTAAATTTTAATAAAAAATAGTAATTAAAACTTAAGTAAGTAAGTTAGAATAGAAATAACATATTTATTAATATATTTATTAGAATGAAAATAATAAGTTAAAACTTACTTCTTATTTTTATAGATGTTTACTATTTTCTTGTTCTAGTTTTTAGTCGATGTAGGACTTGGAGATATATCAATTTACAAAATTTTGCAACTATGTATATCTCTAAGTCTCACATCAACCAAAGATTAGAGTAAGAAAGTAGTGAACATCTATAAAATTAGAAGGTGAGTATTAAGTTATAACAAAGATTTATTGACCTTGAATAGGCTCATTGAGTTATTTCAAAGTTTAGGTCTATTAACCTATGTAAAAACATGTTGATCTATTTAAAGGTAGGTCTGTTAGCTTATGTAAAAGTATATTGACCTATTTAAAGTTAGACATATTAACTTATACAAAGGCTTGTTGGCCTATTTAAAGGTAGGCTTGTTAGCTTATTTAAAGGCTTCATTGCAAAGTAGGCTTTTAAATAAGTTTATAGGTTAGGCTTTAAAAATTGGCTTATTACAGATTCACATGTCATGCTCACAGGCTAGGCTCAGGTCTTATAATTGGAATACAGATCAGGCCTATTTAAGGCAAAGCTTAGCTTGACTTGTTTCCACCCCTAGTGGCACGGCAACAGCAGCGGTAATGCAAGTGGGTGAGTACATGCAAAAGATATTTCGACATTCAAGTTAGACTGTGTACAAAGATGATAGTCTTTAGAATTGGAATAAATGCATACCTTTGAGACTTTGGAGGGTATTTATAAGAAAGTCTTAGGTAATAAAAATCATAGTTCAATATGAATTAAATGCTAATAGTTAAGATTAAAATCTATGAGATTGTTATCTTTTATAACTAATTTTCCTATCTATGTGAGATATAATTAGTGTTCATATTTATAAGGGATTCTATAAGAGATTTGTGTCTCATAAATAAGTAGATATACTTATTTAATAGCGCGCACAAATATTTAGATACTATTTTAGTGGGTCGAGTTATTTTTTAATCGTTAACCCATAATACGGTCCAGTACATGAAGCATAAAACTAGCCAAATATTGGACGTGAAGAGTATTTATTGTTAAGTTATTTTATAATCTTGTATGAGTTGGAAAAAGAAAATTAGGCAAGAGTTTTTTTTTTTCAAAATATCTTTTACTCAATAGGTGAGAGATTAATTTTTCAAGATACAGTCAAACGCTATAACAAAGATCTTTCTTAATATTGTTATTTTCATATACATAAATCTTGAGATCTACCAAGAGATTTCATAAATACATGAGTAATTTTGATGTTATTTAGGGAGTTATTAAGCAAGAGATTTCATCTTATAGATGAGTAATTTTTATGCAAGTATAGTTTACAATAGAGAAAAGAGTATACAGTTCTCTTAAATTTTAATTTTTTTATAAATCATTACCACGAACTTTAAAATATTTTCAATTAGTTCATAAACTTTAATTAATGTCCTAATATATACTTCTTTTAATTTGAATATATTAATTCATTAACGATAATATTGTGTAACATTTTATTCGTATTAACATTTTTGGACTATTTATAAATTAAATTTTAATAAATAAATTAATAAACAGTTTTAATTAATGTTAATACAAATAAAATAATACTATACAAGTATTATCATTAGTAGATTAACATATTTAAATTAAATAAAAAGATCTATTGAGACATTAATTAAAGTTAAAGATTAATTAAAAATATTTTAAAATTTATGATAATAATTTATAAAAAATCAAATTTAAAGAATTTTTATACTTTTTCTCTTTATAATATGCGCTTAAATTACTATTTAATGGTCTTTTTGGTTCCATTAAAATTGAGATAATACTGATATCATTTTGAAGTCGCTTCATTAACTAATTGTCACATGAAAATTTTTGCTGCCTCATTATTATTATTATTATTATTATTAAAAGTTTCACTTCAATTTTTAATATTTGAAAATGATCCGATAAATTTACTCTTGTTAAGTAACAGAAGATAATTTGTTAAAATATTAAAATCAACCATTAATCCGAACTTGAAAACCGAATTTCATTTCTCTTTCCCTTTTATCTCTCTGCCCTCCTGACTACTAGACGTAGAGAAGCAAGGCTGTAATCTCTCTCCGATTTGGAACCCAACCACACCTCACCTACAAACGAAGTTCTGGGTTGGTTCAATACTTAGATTTCTAAGTTAATTTGATACATCGATTTTTGAGTTGGCTCACACTATATAGTCAACGTTCAAGTATATCATAATGTGCCATATGAAATAAAAGGGTTAAATTATTCTTTTGATTCATATAGTTTTATTAAATTTTTAATTAAGTTCTTAATGGCTCACAGTTGTTAAACTCTGTTAATGAATGTTTATAGTTATAAGTAAGATATTTTATATTGTTCTTATAGGTTTGAAAGACTTAATTAAAAAATTTATAACTAGTAAAGATTTAAATTGAAGACTTATTTAAAATATAGGAACCTATTTAATTTATTTTTTAAAATATGGAGACTTAATTAAAAAATTTAAACTTTAAAGACCTATTTAAAAATTTAATGAAATTGTAAAAATCAAAAGAATAATTTAACCAAACAAAAATATTGCAGAAACATAATGGAATAATATAAGTAAATCGAAAACATATAAGAACTAACAGGAAAACAATCAAATTTTGACAATTTTTCAAATTTGGACTACAGAAACATAGTTCTTCAATAAAGTCTTGGGTTTTAGCTGTCATCTCGTTCCTTTTGAACAAAGTTATCAAGTCAATCTAAGGTCTTTACTGGGGTTAGCTTATCAAGACATTAAAATATAGAATAATTCTAAATTTTCTTAATCAATCTTTTTAATAATTTTTTAATTATTAAATAAAAAAATATTAAATATTTTTTATATTTTTAAAATATTAGATATATTTATTTTTTTATTTAATATTAAAAATATTATTTGAATAATACTTTAAAAGGATATAACAGAATTCTAAAATGTAAGACTTTTCTTGGAGTTAACTATTACTTTAGAAATTATTACATTACATACTCTTAGAATAATAATAAATACATATTTTAAGAAGGTATTTATTATTCATTTAAATTATTTTATGTATGAGAATATATTTGAAATTAATCGTTAATATCATTTTGGAGCATGTATTTATTGTTGCTCCAATAATATAGTATAATTTATCATCCTTTTGTCAGTGATATTGTGTTGTGTTGAGCTACTTAAATATTGTACAATTATGCTAAGTAGGGGTGTAAATTGGTTCGGATAACCCGACTAATCTAACTAACTCGAACCGAACTAATTAAGTTAGTTTGGTTTGGTTTGAGTATTTTGATTGGTTCGGGTAAAATCCGAACCAATGAGAGCTTAATTGGTTTGGTTCTCAGATTTAAAATTTTAAATTCGAAGAACCATCCGAATCAAACTACTATTGCACGTACAGAGACATTAGACATATGTGTTTTCATTTTTTTTACCAAGATATTCTATTAATTGTTACCCTGTTAGTATGATACATTTATATAAATTGGATTACATTAATTTTATTAGGCATTTTGCTTTGAGTGTTATATTAGTTTTGAAAATGTCTATAGATGTCAATAAATAAAAAGTTGTGTGATTATAAAAATAAGTGTTTATTAAGGAATATATTTAACTAATAGTTCTATTTTTCTATCGCCTACTAGGAAGTTTTCTTTTCTCACTATTTTAGTAATTTGGATTTGATATAAACAGAAAATCTCAAAGACCAATGATCGTGTGACTCAACTTGAAATTTAATGTTCATTGTCTGATGGAAGAGCAAATGTTAGTCTATGTTCTAATATTATTTGAAATTTTAGATACATTATGTGCACTTTTCTATATTACATTTATAGTTATTTAACTAATTTTTGTGTTAAAAAAAATAATGGTCAACCCGATCACTCGAACCAAACCAAACCAAACCATAGATGTTTGGTTTGGTTTGGTTAAGATTTGACTATCAAAAAATAAGAAAATCGAATCAAACCGAATTAATTAATTTTGATTGGTTCGAATTTATTTTTCTCTAAAACCCAAACCAAATCACCCAGTTACACCCCTAATGCTAAGTATTAGTAGTAAAATTAGAGAGCTCCTATTCAATAGAAGTATCGAACTAACCTAGGACTTTGTTCGTAGGTGAGGTGTGTGGTTATTTGGTCCCAAACTGTAGAGAGATTAAAGCCCTGTTTCTCTACCTCTAGGCTCTAGTGATCAGACGACAAAGAGATAGAAGAGAGCAGAAAAACAAAATTAGGCTTTCAATTTGGGATTAATGATTGATTTTAATTTTTAAACAAAAAAATTTCTTTGTTAGCTAATTAGAATAAATTTGTTGGGTCATTTCCAAATATTGAATTTTTGAAGTGGAGTTTTTATTTAGAAAAATAACAATAAGGTGGCAAAAAGCTTCATGTGGCAATTAGTTAATGGAGTCACTTCAAAGTGAGACCTGTATCATCTCAATTTTAGTGGTATGAGAGAAACAACCTGTTCTGGACCATGGTCCGGGACCCCATCCTGAAGGATCGACCCGGTACATGAACCACCGGACTCCGCCGACAACGCCCCCACGACGGCCTTGCGACCTCGAACCCCGTTGTCAGACCGTAGCAGTCATTTCCCCATTCTCAGTAATGGGGACCACGACTGCCTGCGAGCAAGGATTAGCCATTAAAGAAAAAACAGCCCCAACAGATCAGAGACTAGCCTCCACGATCGTAGGACAGTCCCGACAAAGTCAGAGACGGACCTCAACGATCGTGGAACAGTCCCGACAAAGTCAGAGACGGACCTCAACGATCATGGGCTGAAATCCCTGCCATGGCACGATCCTAACGTACCTCTATCCTATGTGGAGTGCATGAGGATTCAAATCACGCTCACAATATATACCAGGCTAAGTTAACCAAAAGGGGGTATCAAGTCTTTACTACTATTCCATTAGCTTGAACTTACTGGTGCTCTGCCTGACTTGAGCGTTGGAGTCTCATTGCAGGTACCCACCCCTCTGGACTTCATGCTCTTGATCGCAGCTGTATAAGGGAGAAACCACCACGTACGTGCCTATTTCAGGTACCTTCTGAATCCATTTCAGAACATTAGCGCCGTTTGTGAGAATCCCGATAAACTTCCATTCCCGCATCAACTATGGTGAGCACGAGACACAACCAGAAAAAAAGGGAGCGCTGCGCATGTCGCCCATGGCCAAATACAGGACCCAACGGCGCAGCGCAACCTTCCTTCAGTCACACCACCAAAAACCTCCGCCGCCAGAAGCAGGCCAGTCATGGTGGAAAATCTTAACGAGGGGCACGAGACTTCAGTTTCCGCTGAAAGCCCTGATCCATCTCGAAAGGTCTCAATCTGGAACAGGCTCGTCTTCCCCCATGGTGGGACCAACAACATAAACTATGGAGTAAACCACGGAGCGAACAATGGAGCTAGGATCCCTGTCCACGCTCGTTTGGGAGCCTCCCACGACAATGTGGACCACACGTCTCATTACGAAGACAATGTCCAATCCGAGATTACGAGAAATGACCTTCAGGAGTTGTTGCGTCAACAGACAGCTCTCATCGAGGATCAACGGTGTCAGCTAGAGGAACAGCGCCGCCATTTAGAGAACCTTGAAAGATCGACAAGGGCGGAGAACGACAACAGAGGGCGGGATGCAGCCCGCAACGGGCATCCAGACTAAGGCGCTGGCGCTGGGATTATTGGAAACGGTACCCCAGCCCCCGACCACCTACAACAATTCTCGGACGCTCTAATGTCATACAGGGTCCCGAGGAGTTTCAAACCTCCGAGCAACCTGGAGGCTTACTACGGAACAACGGATCCCCAGGAGCACTTGGACGCCTATACGCAATCCATGCAACTCTATGGATACACTCCGGAGCTTTTGTGCTGGGCCTTCCTCCTATTCCTGAAGAAAGACGTCCTCCGATGGTTCGTCACCTTGCGGACAAGGATCACAGGATGGGAAGACCTGACGCAAAGGTTCTTGCAGCATTACACCACGGCAAAGGAGCGCCCGAAGTCGATCGACTCCCTCTCCGGGATCCGCCAGGGAAATTCTGAATCCTTGCGCGAATATGTCAGAAGGTTTAACCAAGCCTGTGTGGGCATAGAGAACCTAGACGACAGGATAGCCCTCCACTACGCCAGGAACGGGCTCCAGACCAACTCAAGCTTTTTTGCGTCTCTAGCGAAAAAGAAACCGGAAAGCCTAGAAGAGTTCCATCGACGGGCGGACAAATACGTTGAGCTTGAGGAAGTCACCAGGGCTAAAGAGAGTCTGGAGAAAGGTGAAGCACACCAAAAGAAGAACCAAAGCTCCAATCAATCCCGTGACTCCTCAAAAGGTGAGCGATACCGGCCCAAATATTCTGAGTACACTCCTTTGAACACCCCTCGAGAGACAATCTTGAAGGAGGTCCTTCAAACCGAGTTCCAGAATATCAAGAGACCACCACCCATAAAGAAACAGTTCCAAAGGGATCAGTCAAAACACTGCAGGTGGCACAATAGCTACGGCCACGAAACAGAAGATTGCAACTAACTCCGGGACGTTATCGAGTCCCTGATCAAAGAAGGACGACTGCAAAAATACATCAACGGCTTTCGCGAAAGTGGAAACCGTGGAAGGCGCAGAGACCGGAGGCAAAGCCGCAGCCCCCGGCGAAGTCCGAACCAGCGCCCAAGGAGAAGCACAAGCCCTGTAAGAAGATCCTGGACCCCTCCGCGCCGTAACGATGAGAACAGACAAGACCGGGAACGGGATACTTAAGGTGAGGGCCACAGGAAGAACAAACTCGTAAGCACTATCTCCGGGGGATTCGCAGGGGCCGGTCTGTCAAGTAACTCGAGGAAAAAGGTACTCTGGACTGCGGTCCTGAGCGTGTCCGGATTCTCTTCCCAAAAGCCCCATGCAGAGAACAAAGATGCGCCGCCCATCTCCTTCTCCAATGAGGACTACGGCGATATTATCCGAGATCACGATGACCTCCTGGTCATATCCGGGATAATCTCCAACGCCGAAGTCCGTCGTATCTTTGTAGATCAGGGGAGCTCAGCAGACATCATGTTCATAGATGCCTTCGAAAGGTTGGAGTTCCCGCTGTCCGCGCTTACTCCATATGAGGGCGAGTTAACCAGATTCTCCGGAGAAAAGGTAACCCCAGTAGGTTACTTTGAGACTTTCCTTACCTTAGGCAACGACGACACCTATAAAACAGTGAAGGTGAGGTTTCTAGTCGTAGATTGCCCCTCGGCCTATAACATCATCCTGGGCCGCCCAACGCTAAACGACATTGTCGCTGTGGTCTCTACCGCCTACCAGACCATGAAGTTCCTCAACAGGAACAATGAAGTGGTCACGGTCAAGGGTGACCAGATTGCAGCCCGCAAATGCTACAATGAGAGCCTGAAGATCAGCAAGACCTCTAGGAAAACAAAGACACGGACATCCAGCACCACCTATGACCAAGTCAACATCCTGATGACGGAGTTGGATGTCCGTGAAGAGATCCGGGGTACAAGACCCCAGCCCGAAGGAGAACTGATCCCACTCCAGCTGGGCGACAAACCCGATCAAGTCACCATGATAGGAGCAAACCTCGAAGAACAGGAAAAGACCCAGTTGACACAGCTCCTACAGAAAAACAAGGATCTTTTCGCTTGGACTTCCGCTGACATGCCTGGAATCGACCCCGCTTTCATCTGCCATCGTTTATCTATTAAACGAGATGCAAAGCCGGTCGCCCAGAAGAAGAGAAAAGTTAGCCTCGAGAGACAACAAGCCATCGAGGAGCAAGTCAAGGAGTTACTGAACGCTGGATTCATAAGAGAAGTCTCAACACCACTTGGCTCTCGAACGTAGTCCTGGTTAAAAAGGCGAACAGGAAATGAAGGATGTGCGTGGACTACACCGACCTAAACAAGGCGTGTCTTAAAGATCCATACCCCCTCCCAAACGTTGACTAGTTGGTCGACAGCTCCTCCAGCTTCCGAACACTATTCTTCATGGACGCTTACTCGGGGTACAATCAAATTCCAATGTACCCCGGAGACAAGGACAAAACGATCTTCATCACCGAAAGGGCAAGCTACTGCTACAAGGTAATGTCGTTCAGGCTAAAGAACGCCGGGGCTACATACCAGAGGATGATGAATAGAGTCTTCGAAGAACAGATGGGGAAAATGCTAGAGGTCTATATCGATGATATGATAGTTAAAACCCCGTCGTCCGGTTCACACACCTCGGACTTGGAAGAAGTATTCGCGCAGCTGAGAAGGCACGACATGAGGCTCAATCCAGGAAAGTGCGCGTTCGGGGTCCAAGCAGGAAAATTCTTGGGGTTCATGCTGACCTACCGCGGCATAGAGGCAAACCCCGACAAATGCAAGGCGGTGCTCGATATGCATAGCCCCCGAAACATCAAAGAGGTACAACAGCTAAATGGCCGGATTGCAGCTCTCACAAGATTCCTAGCCAAAGCCGCTCACAAATCCCTCCCCCTCTTCAAGTTATTGAAAAAGGGGACCGGATTCGAGTGGACGCAGGAATGTGAAGACGCTTTTGCGTCCCTAAAGAACCTCCTGGCATCTCCTCCAATCCTCACAAGGCCAGAACCAGGCGAGACTCTTTACGTGTACCTCTCCGTCAACGATGAAGCCGTCAGTTCAGCACTTACCAGAGAAACATCCGAAGGCCAAAAGCCAGTTTATTTCGTGAGTAAGGTACTGCAAGGCCCCGAACTCAGATACCAAAAGATTGAGAAGGTCGCCTTTGCACTTATCATCACGGCCAGAAGATTAAGGCAGTATTTCCAATGCCACCCCGTGGTAGTAAGGACTGATCAACCAATCTGACAAATACTGCATAAACCGGACTTAGCAGGAAGGATGATCGCCTAGTCCATTGAGCTTTCTGAGTTCGGGATAACCTATGAGCCCAGAGTAGCAATCAAAGCACAAGCTCTCTCGGATTTCTTGGCAGAACTCACCTCAGACTCCAAGTGCACAGAAGAAATACCCTGGACCATATTCGTGGATAGGTCTTCCAACCCAAAAGGATGTGGTGCAGGGGTAATCTTGGAAAACTCCAAGGGGGTGACTATCGAGAACTCACTAAGGTTTGAGTTTCCCACCTCGAACAATCAAGCAAAGTATAAAGCATGTATCGCAGGACTGGCAATGGCCAGAGACTTGGGGGCCACAAAGATTAAACTTTGTAGTGACTCCCAGCTCGTGACCTCCCAGATCCAAGGCGAATACCAGGCTAAAGAGCCTCTCCTACAGAAGTACCTGGCAAAAGTGCAAGAGCTCCTTCCAAGCTTCCAGCTAGTCAAAGTGGAACACATACCCAGGGAATAAAATTCTCGGGCTGATCTCTTATCCAAGTTGGCAAGCACCAAAAGTCCAGGTAACAACCGATCAGTGATCCAGGCAACCCTCTCCCACCCCGCAGTTTCCGACGTAGCTGTCTTCCAGGTTAATGAGCAAGAACGTACCTGGATCACTCCACTGATAGAATACTTGCAGTCCGGTAGCCTCCCCGAGGATCCTAAGGAGGCGGGCAAATTGAAGAAAGTCGCAGTCAGATACACCATCTTCGGTGGGCAATTATACCGGTGCGGATTCTCTTCACCCTTCCTGAAGTGCCTAACGCCTAAAGAAGCCGGGTATGTCCTGGCTGAAATCCACGAAGGAAGTTATGGGCACCATTTAGGAGGCAAGGCCCTAGCATTGAAGGCACTCCAAGCAGGCTACTACTGGCCCACGATGGAGGCAGACTCCCATGCACATGTTCAAATGTGCGATAAGTGCCAACGATACTCTGACCACTACCACGCCCCGCCGGAAGAATTGTCCACGACATCCATCCCCTGGCCTTTCTACCAGTGGGGCATGGATATCTTGGGACCTTTTCCTCAAGCGCCCGGGCAATTGAAATTTTTGGTTGTCGCTGTAGATTATTTTACCAAGTGGATAGAAGCAGAGCCCCTGGCCAACATCACCTCGGCTCGGATTCAGAAATTCACTTGGCACCACCTCATTACCAGATTTGGAGTCCCAGAATCCATCGTTACTGACAACGGGACGCAATTCAAAGACAAAGGTTTCAAAGAACTACTTCGCGGACTGAAAATTAAACATCATTGCAACGCCGTGGAAAACTCTCGAACAAATGGGCAAGCTGAAGCGGCCAACTGGGTTATCGTTAGGGGGTTAAAGAAAAGGCTGGACGAAGCCAAAGGGAACTGGACCGAGCAGTTAGACCACGTCCTTTGGGCCTACCGAACCACTCCTCATTCCACAACCGGTGAGACCCCGTTCAAACTAACCTACGGGTGCGAAGCAATGATCCCGGTGGAGATAGGGGAACCGAGCTGGCGTCTCCAACACTTTTCACCAGACACCAACCCCGGGTTAATAAGAGAAGACTTGGACCTGTTGGAAGAAAGAAGGTGCATCGCGCACATACGCGATGCTGCAACCAAGCAAAGAACGGCAGCCCGGTACAACCTGAAGGTCATCCCTAGAAGGTTCCAGCCAGGCGATCTAGTACTCCGCAGGGCCGACATCGGCGGAAGGAGTGCCTCCCAAGGGAAATTAGCCCCTAACTGGGAAGGACCCTACCGCGTCGTAGTCAGTACCGGGAAGGGGGCTTATACCTTGGAAACGTTAACAGGCAAGCCAGTGAAGAATTTTTGGAATGCGGACAAACTTAGAAAGTACTACAGCTAAGCGCCTTTCAAGGCCTAGTCTCCTAGTCTACTTCATGTTTGATCTGCCCCAATTATTGTACACTTTTTCAAATCTTTAAATTTAAGCAAACATCTCAATCATCAAGAACTCAGTTACCATGGTACCAACCATAGTGTCTTGTGCTAGGTAGGGAGTGCAGTAGAGAAATCCCGACGGGGGGAAAACTCTGGCACCAGTCCACCCGCATAAAAGACCCCGGCAAGGACCAGTCCGAAACCACAAGTCGTGCGGCCTCCTAAAATACCTAAAGCAACCGGTAATAGACCCCGAACAAGGTTTCTTTCCTTAGGCACGGACTCCAAATCCCAGATAGCTATTGCCTTTGAATTCTAAGCCAAGGTCAAGGTTTCTTACCTTAGGCACGAATTCCTAAGGTCAATCAACTTCGGATATCGGATCCTATGCCAAGGCTTCTGAACATTCTCATCACGCAAAATGCTAAGGGAAATCCTAAAGCGCTCGGCAAAAATGGGCGTTGGACCCAGACCACAGGTCTCGTCAAAATTCCGCAATATGCGAAAAGGGCATTGGACCCCAAAAATAGATATTGAAAAAATAACAAAGTCATTACAAAATTCTGGAAAGACGGAGCAATGTTTGCCCAAACACAGAAAAAAAACCCCGCGCAGGGGGCAAAACTAAAAAGTATGAGAATCACTCTGCTGAAGACCCTGAACCACGAACCTCGGCAGAAGAATCCCCCATACTCGGATTCGCAGTAGCAAGGCGGGGAACGACGAGCTGACCATTCTGGACTACCTTCCCGGAGTCCAGAGAATCAAGAACCAGGTCAGCCTCGGGATTGAAGAGCTGAACCTGCTTGACTGCATTCCGGAATTGTTGCTCTTTGATGTCGGTACAAACAGTAAGGAGAGTCCCGACATCGCCCTTCAGTGCGGTAACTTGCCCTCCGAGACGCCCGTTCTCAGCACGAAGGCCCTCATTCTCAGCTCTTAGCTCGGCCATGCCCCTTCTGGCGTCCGCCAAGCTGGCCTCCTTCTCCTTCACTGCATCTCTCAGGATGGCTACTTCGTTCCCCAGCTCTCGGTTCAGGGCCTCAACATCCTCCTTGGACTTGGCGGCCTCCTCCTTGGCCCGTACAGCCTCCTCCTTCTCCAAAAGAGCCTGGGTTTTACCCCGCTCCGCAGCAGCAACCCTCCGCTCGTAGTCCTCAACTGCATGCTCCAAATGCCGAGCCTCCATGGCGAGACGAAGCCCAAGAACTTGGAAACTACAGAGAGCATCCGGGGCACTACACTGGGCCAGCTTCGCCTCTACTTCCTCATCTAGGAGGAAGTCATCAACGAACTCACGGTGGTCCGGATTCTCGAGGTACAGGTTGATTGCCCCTCCACCACTCGGGTCGGCGCCTTCTTCGACCAAGGACCTCTTACTCCGGTCACTTGGCGCTCCCTCGCCAGCCACCTTCCTCTTTCGCCTCGTAGGAGGGGGGGAATCCTCCACCTGGATCGGCTCCTCCTCCGTGGTAGACACCTCGGCTCGACGGGGCAATGGGACTGAAACCTCCTCCGCGGCAGGATCCAAAGGCCTTGATTCATTCCTGGCCCTCAGAGTTTCCAGAATAGCCAGAGCGTTCCCCTCCTCAGACATCTCGGCCAAGCTCTCTGAAAAGCAAACACAAACACAAACAATCAGGTCCATATAAGGGGGAAAAAGAAAAGAAAATAAAGCATGAACAAAGGCCCATGCTACCTAGCACAGTCCAAAGTTCCACATCATCTACGACATCCAGTACATCTTTGGGCCGGATCTTGTTGACCTCGGCAACCCACGTTTCGAAGAAATTGACACATTCAAGCTCCTTGTCATCTAAGTGACAAACCTCCCTCTCAAACGACTGAGTGGGGATGCTCCATGCCGCCGGATTCCAGTACAGGCTGAATGTTGGCTCCCCGCCACTCCCCAACCAGAAGGGTTGAGTGCCGCCGGCTGCCATTAACTTGAAGAACTTTTCCTTGAAGTCCTTATAGCTCTCTAGGTAGGGGAGAAACACCGTCCTACCTTGCCGGGAATGCACGGACAACCAAGACTGTTGACGAGCACGAACACTGTGGATGGAATACCTGGTGTGGAAATAGAAAAATGCCCTGTCGGAGCATCGCAACCCCAGCAACTGGCATATCCTTTCAAAAGCCAGGATGTTCGTCCAACCATTGGGGTGAATCTGACTGAGTGCAGCGTGAAGAGTCCGAAGTACGGCAATATGGAAATCACTGAAAGGGAGCCGAAGCCCGAACCGCGTGAAGAAGTCCTTGTAGAGGAACATGAAGTGCTCCCCGCCTCACGGGTCGAACACACGCGTTCTCTTCCCGGGGATAGGATCAGGAACTCACCATCCCGGAGCCCTCCCGTGGTAAGCTCCAAGTAATCTTTCAATTTGTCCAGCTCAGACCCGATCTCG
Organism: Ormosia emarginata; assembly: GCA_029884605.1. Lineage (NCBI taxonomy): Eukaryota > Viridiplantae > Streptophyta > Magnoliopsida > Fabales > Fabaceae > Ormosia > Ormosia emarginata. The sequence goes on along the minus strand of JAQQTP010000074.1, from coordinate 43,253,556 downwards.
TAGCGTGAAATCCTGTCAAAAGCATCATCCGCAACCCAGGGGTAAGACAATCCCGGCCCCCGGCGAACACGAATCAACTCCTCCTCGGCTTCCTGACCCCCCGGCTCGCGAGCTTCAGGATCCGGGTTGGGCTCTTCAATTCTCAGCACCCTTCTCCTAGCCATTCGAATTCCTGGAAGTCACACAGAGGCTCAGGGTCAGAACCAGTCCAAGTTCGGAGATCCAAACGTTCTGGCCTCCGCACCCGCCAAGGCAAAAAGCCTCAGAAGGACACCTCCGCTGCACATGGTGCGACGGAGGAGGTGCTCCAAGAAGGGCAAACGCCATTGACGGAAGGGGAAAACACACTTCCCCCCTCCCTTTCTCGAAACAGCAAAAACCAAATAAACCAGAAGCAGAAGCAAAAGAAAAGATCAGTTCTGTGAGTACCTTGAAGAAAGCAAGAGGTCAGTCCTATGAAGTCCAGCAAGATCATCTCGTACCGCCGCAACGACCGTCAGAAATCACCTCAAAACCTCAAAGTTTCTGATAAAAGTAGAACGAAACAAAGCCAAAAAGCTGACACCCTATTTATAGGGGTTACGGTTAGAGGGTAATTCTGTCCAAACACCTCACATTTGAAAAGGCACCCATTATAATGCGCGGAGCACGACGCACGTCTTCTCAACCTGAGCGCGCCACGTGGCCCACGTTGCCGTAATGGTAGCTCACGTTACGATTATCCAGCAAGTTAAAGGACACACAACCGCAGGGTCAAAGAGCTCGGGAAACCCGCTCGGACCCCAGAACTATGTTACCCCGGTAATAGTCCCCCCAAGGTACAGAGACCCCGAAATCAAGTATCTAAACTTGGCACTTCGCCGGCCTCGGCCAAGTACCAAGCTAGGGGCAACTTATCGCGTGGTCAGGATTAGCGTTGGACTTACCTCGGTATAATATAAATACCACAGTCTAAATAAAGGGAAGCAGAGGACACATAACTCAAAGGAAAAGGAGTAATTTTATTAAATTTCTCATTCCATACATCATCTTACAACAAAAATAAGGAAAAGAAAGTATAGAGACATGGAACATATAAGGAAAGAAACCCCGGAGGTGCGAACCGCCATTAACATCATTGGCATCTGTAACACCCCAATTTTTAGAAAATGTACCGAATGTACTGTTTGCTGTTTTTCAAGCTTTCGTGTGAATGACCGTTGTGTCCCTATTTTACTGTTTCTCGATTTCTGCATGAAATACAAATACGTTTATACAGGCTCAAATTTTATTTGGTCTTTTTACGTAATTTGTTTCGAGACGGTAAAATAAAAGTTTTTTCGAGCTACTGTTTTAATTTTTCTGGAAGATATACAGACAATTAATACTGTCTGTAATTTTATTTGAACTTTTTGGATGATTAGCTACGTTGTGGGAAAAAATGGGAAAATGACCATTACGTCCCGAACGTGCTGTTTGTACTGTTTTTGCTGTTTTTAATTGTTTTCTACTTGATTTAGTGTCCAATATTACTGTCTGTGATTTTATATGGACTTTTTGTGTGATTTGCTACGAGGCAGGAAAATAATATTTTTCCGGACCGGTAAAATCTGTTTTTAATTATTCGAGGCGGGGATCTTACTAAACCCAATTGAATGAGCCTAAAATTAATCTTTTAATTTTTAGGATTTAATTATCAAATAAAATAATTTTGTATTATTATAATATTATTTTATTAGTCAGTATAACTTAGTGACAGTGGACCCGGAAATGTTTTGCGGGATCCACGTTTAGCTAATACAGTTAACTTAGTAGCTTAATTAATCATCATTAGTGAAGGAACTTTCAAGAAACATGGTGACTCAGCTAATGACTAGGCTTAAGAGTTAATGAAGCTTAATGACTAAGCATGGTGACTATGCTTAAACCAACCAATAGGAAACAAGCTTGCTAACCAAGTTTTAATCTTGACCTTTGAAGCATCCAAGGGCTTGGATGAAGCCAAGCAAAGGCACACCTTGCATGCTCTTTGAGTGCTACGGCCAAGGGAGGTGGAAGATCATTCTTCACTTTTCTTTCATGCAAATTTCTCTCTTCTCTCTCATCCAAGAACCCTAAACACCATTGTTGCCTCCTTTCTTCACTATTCGGCCAAGCTTCATACTCCACCATCCAACCACCTAAAATTCTATCCAACCAAGTTTTCTAAACCTAAACACAATCCTAAGAACATCTCTAGTTGAGAGTTCTTGCAAATTCCTTCAATTGAAGCTTGAAAACCTACTTGGAAGTTTGTACCAAGGAGGTGAAATCTCTTATTTTTCTTTTCTAAATCCTTTTTCAAAGTTCTAAGCCATGATTAATCCATGGTTTAGGTTCTCTTTTAATGGTTAGTAACTTGTAGTTTTTGTTTAAGCTTGCTAGGTTTTGGAGGAGGAAAACCGTGACCTAGGAGAAGTGAAAGAAATCCATTTGTCTTCATTTAAGGTAAGAGGAAGACAAATCTTATCACCTATGGGTGGTGGTAAGAAGATGGAGTTTGATTTTGTGATTGTAGAATCCATAAGGATTCATGTTTGTGCTTGTTAGTAGCTTATTTGATGTGGTTGTGTATTTGTTAGTAGCTTTTCTATTTGTTGTTTGTAATAAATTGCATGTCTACAAGCTTTAAGTTGCATGTCTACAAGCTTTGATAATATTGCATGTGTTAGAATTGCATGATAAAGTATAGAATTGCATGATAATGTATAGGATGTGAATAACATGTCAAGGAAATGCATGTGTGTTCCAAAGAGCACTCCATGAGGCTCACACCACTAACCAAATGGAGAACCAAAATGTTCTCTTAATTTTCTTAAAAGGTAATTTAATTAACCTAGGAGAATTAAGAAGGTTTCAAGTTGATTAGATCAAAGAAAATGAATTTAGAAATCAAATGGTAAGACTTATTATTTTCTCGCCAACATGCCTAAAATGAATGTGTTGATTTCAAAAACCATTTTTTTAAAACAATGGTTAAATGAATTTAGACAATACAATAAGTTTGACATATATTTAGAAGATGAGAAATAATTTAGAAATCAATTTCAAAGTATTTAGGAAATTGCCAACATGCCAAACCAAGTATCCATGGTTTCTAAAATTAAATCCAAACCTTTTCTAAGTATAAGGATGCAATAGGTGTTAAAAAGAATTTTTCTAAAATGAGTTTTAAGGAAAAGAATCAATTAGAAATAAGTTTGAGAACTTAGAACTAATGATTTTGTTATTAGAAATGAAATACAAGAACTTTCAAAATTTCTAACATATAGCTCATGTTGTATTTTGAAGCATGTTAGTAGTTTTCAAAAGGATTAAGCATATGGTTTAAAAATTTAATAAAACGTAATTTTTACGGTAAAATTAGGAAACCATTAATATAATTTTCTAAGCAAAATACTGTCAAATTTTAGTAAAAACGAACAAATAAGATAGGAAAGATGTCCAAAAGACAGTATACGGTATAGAAAATATTATACGTAGCTTAACAGTATTATTTATTATTTCTGTTTATTTAAACAGTAATTTTTAAGGAATTCGGTCAAGAAAATAATTTAAAAATCTTACGCGATTGAGAAAACGTATTAGAAATCCTACGCGATTTTGAAAACAGAAAAATATATTTACGTGATTTCAAAACGTTTATAAAAACGACGAGATTGTGAAAACGCGATAAAATTTCTACGCGATTGACTGTTATTGTATTTATTTTTCGCTGTCGGGAAAATGTAAACCCGTACAGGTTTTTGAGGATTTTTCGCTGTCGGGAAAATGTGAACCCGTCTGAGCTTTCTATTTTTCTGCCATTGAGGGCATATTATTATCTTGAGGGTATTTTTGTAATTTTATATTTTTGGAATTATGTATTGAGTTTATGCCAAATTTTTGGTGGATTGATTGATGAGACGAATCACATCGTGTTGTCGATGCGATAAACGTAGTGTGGTTCATTGTTCTAATGAACTTGGAGACGTTAGTGTACGGTATCCCATATGTGGACAGAGTTGGTAGCTTCATTTGGCCGTGTGTAAACCGATAGCACACTAATGGACTCGACACGCACTATATTTAATCGAGATTTGTAAAGTCTAGTAGTACATTTGCCTGTAGTGCCACAACGTGAGACCGTGAACTACACCACGCCTGGATGATGGATTCCTGTGTCGTGGGGCTATAGGCGCAACGTGTGACAAATAAGAATAGTTGGTTGGGCAGCCGTGGTACTAATAGATTTTTACGAGTCATTCTCTCTGATATCTTTGTATGTTTTTTTTAGCTCCATGGAGTAGGGTGTGTCTTATGTTTGTTTATTGGGATTTATTTATTTATTTTGTCTTATCTATTTATTTTTGTCTTATCTGTTTATTATTATTGATATTGATTTATTTGTTTACTGTATTTGTTTTATCTATTGTTGTATTGTATCATTTGTTTCTTGTTTTATTTTATCTGTGATGGTATATTGTTGGGATATTTAAATCTTTTTGAATCTTTACACTACTCTGTCACTTATAAATGTTATAGCTTTTCATATTGCATGAACTGTATATCTGTTGTTTGTCGTCTTCTTATTGGCCATGTTTGAGGTGATTTTAGATTGTCTTACCTCTTTGTTGTATGTGTTTTCTGTATATACCTGTTTATATGGTAAAGAGTTCGAGGAAGAGGAACAGCCTCTTGAGGTTCTGTACCCAGGAGGAGGAAAGATCACTAGCCGACGACCAGTTGACGATCAAGAACCATCGATCATCCATACCCATTGGATTGATTAGTTTTGGTATGGCGGTGCCAAGATTTTTGGGGTTCGTGACTCTCGAGTTTCACGGTGGATCGCTATCGTGGCACATGAGAGGAGATAGAGACTCTGTGACGTATGCGGGACGGATGACGGTGACCCTACGCCATAGATTTGATGACGAGCCAGTGATGACGACGACGGTGTTTCTGCATTTAGAGTTACCCTTATCCATTAGGCGTCATTGGGGTGGGATATCCACTGAGCCTAGTGAGATGACACTCGTATCGACTGCGTGATCTCATTATCGCCGAGAGTCGAGACATCCGGGATATTTGTCTCCTGATGATCATTTTCATGTTGAGAGTGATCCTTCAGAGGAGTAAATATGGATGATGTTTTTTTTGGGCGCGTCTGCGTATGGATGTATATATTGACTCTTTTACTGTTTTTATTTACTGTTTCTGTTTAAATATTTGTAATTGTAGTGATAAATTATTTGTATAACTTATAACTTGGAACATATGTACATTATGAGTAGTGTTGTTCTGTTTATTTTATGTTTTCCGCAATATTTTATTTTAATAATCCGTTTATCAGGAATTACTTTACGACCCATATTATTATGTAATAAATGTTTTATAACTTGGGTAAATTTTATTTATTTATTTTAATTTTCTTTATATGTGTGGCATCCCCAAAGGGGTGTTACAGCATCTCGGGCCATGTTGCATCCACATTTCCTCCGAGAACTAGCACCGGCTTTTTCCTCCTGAAGCAGTATCTTGAAAAAGTGGATTGACTTCGAAACCCGGAGCGGAACACTGCTTCCGAACCTCGGTACCCACCGCTTTTCTTCACTTCCTTCCTCGCCAGGCAGGAAGAGGCCGGGGCGCACCCTCCTTTGATAGATGAGGCACAACTTTCTCATGAGATGATCGTTCCGTCGGAAACCTTAATCACCTCAAGCAGCTTTAAAGCCGAGGAGCAGCCTCAATAGTTCCTCCTGCTTATCCAACTGCCCCTAGAAGCAGCTGGAAAGGAGAGCGAATTTGGGCCCTACCCCTTCGGTTGCCTCCATCTAAAGCGGCAAATATCTCAAGCCTCCCCAGCAACGAGAAATACCAAAGAAGCAATCACCGTACGCTGGGAAAGTGAGACATCTGCCGCTAATACGCTGAGAAAGTGAGACATCTACTCAAGAAGTCTCCCACATAAAATCACCAAGTTTCAGAAATTTGGGAAAGAACAAGAAGAAAACTCTTGAAAGGGGCAAAACTCTCCAGAAGCACGCAGGGAAGGAAAGTACCATTTCTCTGAGATAAGTCACTTCCAGAATGAACATTGTAAAGAGGAATACCATGATCGAACGCAAAAACTCTCTATTTATAGAGAGAATGGAACGCTCAAATTAATTCCTTGCATCGAAGAACCTGTCAAACCATAAATCCGCATTCAATGCCCCTTATTTCCCATTGGTCGCAAGAGCAGCGGACGGTTGTAAACTACACAAAGCTGACGCTTCCCATTAAAGACTTGCTCATTCTCAAGGAGGTCAAAGCGACGTTTCCCAAGGAATCCAACAATTCAAGATCAGTGAAGAACGCTACTGCAAGTCAAAAGACCCCGAGAACTACGTCTAGGGGGCAGCTGAAGGAAAGCCACAAGACCGAGGAGTGGCGATGTAGGTAAGGACCCACCTCGGCCTCTGAACCACATCCCAACCGCCGAGTTGTCTCATGTTCGATCACGGGTCCCGGCCAACGTGAAACATCGCGAAGCCCCGCCTCAAAGCCAGGATACCCCCCACTTCGAGCACGATGGTACCTTGACACTTGGGTCTAATCCAAGCGCCAAGCTGGTGGCAACTGTTCTGGACCGTGGTCCAGGACCCCATCCTGAAGGATCGACCCGGCACATGAACCACCGGACTCCGCCGACAACGCCCCCATGACGGCCTTGCGACCTCAAACTCCGTCGTCAGACCGTAGCAGTCATTTCCCCATTCTCAGTAATGGGGACCACGACTGCCTTCGAGCAAGGATTGACCATTAAAGGAAAAACAGCCCCAACAGATCAGAAACTAGCCTCCACGATCGTAGGACAGTCCCGACAAAGTCAAAGACGGACCTCAACGATCGTGGAACAGTCCCGACAAAGTCAGAGACGGACCTCAACGATCATGGGCTGAAATCCCTGCCATGGCACGATCCTAACGTACCTCTATCCTACGTGGAGTGCATGAGGATTCAAATCACGCTCACAATATATACCAGACTAAGTTAACCAAAATGGGGTATCAAGTCTTTACTACTATTCCATTAGCTTGAATTTACTGGTGCTCTGCCTGACTTGAGCGTTGGAGTCCCATTGCAGGTACCAACCCCCTTGGACTTCATGCTCTTGATTGCAGCTGTATAAGGGAGAAACCACCACGTACGTGCCTATTTCAGGTACTTTCTGAATCCATTTCAGAACACAACCTTATTATTTAATAGTGTAAAGGTATTTTTTTTAATTTTAATGCAATTCTAATTCTAATATGGTAGAATTACTAATTTTACAGTGAATCAAATTATACCTATAAGCATTGCGGACATTATTGTGCTAGTAAATTTTTTCAATAATTGAATTTTCTAAAATTTCAACTTTAATTTTTTTAGAGTGTAGTTCGTTTATCACCACATTCAATCTTTTTTTATCCATCACCATCTATCTTACACATAATATAATTAACTTAAGAAATAATTAGTTTTTATATTAAATGAATGATAACTTACTAAAAAAAATCCGTTCAACATGAATCAACCCTAATATAAGTCAATAAAATGATGTTGCTGATAAGATACGTCAACAAGTGGAAAAATATTTATTTATTATAAAAGTAATACTCTTAACAGTTCAGATTTAATGTAAATTTTATTATATCATATTTAAACTTAATTAATCCAATGGTATATATATATTTATATTATGTCATGTGTTATAGTTTTTTTGGACTTACGTTGTCCAGTAATATATAAGAATTTTTCCAACAACAAAGTGAAATTAAACTTTATTTATATTTGATTTGCAATGTGATAAAATTAGGCTGATTTATTAGTTAAGAAATCTAACTAACCCCATAAAACATAAATTCATTACTTCATACTATGAATTGCTACCATGCTTTGAAATTAATGACATAATTTTACTAACATTAAAATTAATCTCCATCATGAGAATCGTCCTTAGCCCCCCCACCCCCCCTATCTCTTTCTCTCTTCTCTTTTATTCTGATCTTTCCTTTTGCAAGAGTGTTGGAGAGGGGGATTGCTGTTTTTTCTTCTTTGGTCACAACCCCACAGTCTCATCTTCTTTTGTTTTGAAGTGTTTTTTTTTTAATAAGTGACTCTGATCTGTTAGATCTTAAGCATATTTATCTAAATCTGTTTCTCTCAATGACAGATCTTGTGATTTTGATTTTATCCAAATTTACTTCTCTCAATGGCAGATCTTGTAATTTTGATTTTGTTTTTGTTATCTTTTTTGTTGGTGTTTTAGTTTTCCTTATGGTTGTTCTTGTCTTGATGGTTTTACAAGTAAAGGAGATTTTCATATCTATTTTGATAAGAGACGTAATATACTCTTCAAGTTGTAGCACTTTTCGTGTTGGTTTCTGATGTAAAAAATATTTAGACATCGATAGTCTTTAAATAAGAAACAGAACCACAGATCGTTAGTTAATTCAATTTGTAGAATGCATTTATTTCTTATTCTTTTTAGATAAAATGTATTTTTTTTTTAATTTATAAGTGTCATTAAGTTTTGTTCTTGATGAATCTTTTTTTCTTTCTCCTAAAAAAAAATCTTCATCATTCTATTCATATATAATATCGGCAAATACTGAAATTTTACTGCTTCATATGTATTTTTTTTTAAAAAGGCAATAAAACACACAAAAATTATACTCGCACAGTTGAAATCGTACGGACTCCCGTAAGACGTAACATACGAGAAATTGAAGACTTTAACTTAGCCTATCCATCTATCATAGCATTCCTTTTATCCTTTCTCCGAATTTTGAAGACATGAAGGCTTTGAATCACGATGAATAATCATTCGCTAATGTATTTTAACAAGACAAATTAAGGGAGATGGGAAATTATATCAGTCCGAGATCAGGATATATCATGTCTTATTGAGCACTAATAATAATACTTATAAATCATCTGTCAAAAGAAATGGCTAAAAACAAGCATAAAAAATGAAGTCAATAAATGCAAAAAAAGAATCTGCTGAAAGCAAGAATCAAACATACTTATAACTGTCTTGTCTCGTGTTAATAACTTAGTTTGTAAGAATTGAGGATATGTAGAGAGAGTAATAAAATTCAATCTCCACAAATGCTTTTCAATCTAACTTTTCTTTTCCTATCCTCATTGTTCCCCCTGGTCCCATTAGGAGGCCTCACTAAGAGTCCCTCCGACAAGCTTGCAGGGTGGGTCCTATACTTTAAAAAAAAAAAAATGACTGTAGCATTGTGCCAACCTGAAAAAACTAGTTAATAACATTTGGGTTTTTTGTTTTTGTTCTTGTAACGAAGGAAAATAATAAAATAATTTTAAATTTTTCTAATAAATTATTTTAATATATTTTTTAATTATTAAATAAAAAATATTAAATTTTTTATATTCTCAAAATATTAATTATATCTATTTTTTCATTTAGTTCTTTATTTATTAAGTCTTAAGAGGATTATTAAGGATCTTTTAGTAAAATATATCAAAACTCTAAATAATAGCAATGTAAAAGAATTTGATATATTTTCCTAATAATTCTCATAACACTTAATGAAAAAAATATTAAATAAAAAAATAAATGTATTAAATATTTTAAAAATATAAAAAACATTAAATACTTTTTATTTAATAATAAGTAAGATTATTAGAAAAATTATTTAGAAGGATTTAAAATTATTCAAATAATAAATGACTTAAGCTGCAGTGTTGGATAAGGACAAGTGCTTTTATAAAAACTAGCAAATATCGAATGTATTGCACAGGTTTTTTTAAATTCAAATAGAAATTTAAAAATATATATATTAAAAGAGAATTGTTGTAGCAATTTTTTTTTAAAAAAATTATATAAGAAATATGTATAATTAGTTTAAAAAAAATTAAGTTTAAAATTTTAAAAGAAAGAACTTAAAAACAAAGCACGTGTTCTTTCAAGAAAAATACAATAAAAAATTAAGCCACTTTTAAGAAGGCATACTTTAATTTACACGGTGAATAATAATAATAATAATAATAATAATAATAATAATAACCAAAACTTTGCAACGAGAAATGAGACACAAAGGCACCAAATAGCACCTTGTTTGCTTTCATTAAATTAATCCCATAAATCATTTGTACATGCGGACAAAAAAACCATCACGCACACAAGTTAACATTACTACTCTGGTATGGACCACAAAAGAAACATGAACCAATAAATAAATAAAATAATAGGCACAACACAGGTCAGAGTTTTTTGTTCCCATCTTTTTGTTTTGAAAAATATTTTATGCACACCAAAATATGCACACTTACGTTAACATGAAAAAAATGTCAAATTATCATATATACAACTATAACGTTATCATGACATACAAAATGATTGAGTGAATTAGATAAAGTGTTGAACATATTTTAATAAGACGAATAACGAAACTTTTTTTTGTGGGGGTGGGTGGTTCACGGATGATGGTTATTACAGAATAATAAGCATGACACGAACTAGCAGTCGACGCCACATTGACCATTGGCAGCTTTTGAGGAGTCATTGATGAAGGGGTCAATCCTCACCCACAGCAAGGAGAATATGGAAGCAAGGAGTATGGACCAAACAATAACAATGGTTGGGGTACGATTTTGCCTACCCAATAGACCCTTCAAGAATGGGTATAGATGGGCAATGACCCAGACAGCAAAAAACAACTTGCCAAATAATGGACCCCAAGACTGGTAACCACTGTTTATGGCATATGACACACCAGCCACAATTCCTACCAAATTCACAATAAGCACTGTTGTAGGAGGGATAAGAAGTGATGTCCATTTGAACACATAGAGCTCGGCAAATTCTCCATCGTCATCTGATGCCTTTGACGTGACAGTAAAATTTGTATCAATCCCAGCAAACACTTTTAGAAGCCCTTGGAATACAGCAAAAAGATGAGCAGATGTACCACCAATAACCCAGAACTGTTCATTCCTCCACCAATCTTCTATACTGACCCCACTCCACCTAAGCTCAAGAATTGAAGTAGCAAAAATAGAGACGAAGAGGAGAATGAACCACATGCTAGCAAAGTTGCTTATCTGCACAAAATTAACCAAATGTAATCACTTATTAGATTTCCAAGATGTAGAAAGCTCAGCTCAACAATCAGACTGCATCAGGAATTATAAATTTATCAATGAGAATTGAAGCTTAGAGAAGCAATCACTTACCTCAGGAATAATAAATTTATTGGTGAGAAGACAAAAAGCAGGAAGTATACAGTAAGCAATCAGTGGGATTGAGGTAAGTGGGTAGACAATAGTGTTAATATACGCCAGTCTTTGCACAGGCTTCAATCTTCCATTGTAGCCATACCACAAGGGACAGTGCCTGCTTAGAAAGATCTCAATTGAACCCAAGGCCCACCGAAGCACCTGATTGAGACGATCAGAAAGATTGATGGGAGCAGAACCCTTAAACGCTGGACGAGGTGGCATGCAATAGATGGAAATCCAACCACGAGCATGCATCTTAAACCCAGTCAAGATATCTTCAGTCACAGAACCATAGATCCATCCAATCTGGTGGAGCCACAAAAGGTTTAATTAGTAAACTAGACGTAAGTTTCCCATTAATCTCACTTTTCAGATTTCTTTATACCAGAGGACAGGATTCAAAAGCACAATGATAAATAGATATGCTCACCTCTTTGCCCCATTCTGTCTTGTCTTCATAACCACAACTGATAACATGGATTGCTTCCTTCAGAAGAGTTGCAGAATTGGTGGAAGGAGGAATGCCACCCTGCTCCATGAAGGTGGCAGCAATAAAAACTGGGGACTGACCAAAACGCTTCTCTAACCTCTTTTGAGAGATAAGAAGTGACCTTTCATCATCATACCCTGCAAAAGGAAAAGAACGAATTAAATATCACAAAGGATGTAGACATTTTATCATCTCATCTTTCAGGAAATTGTGTCAGGCAATCTATAGCAAATTAGTGTAAATTTTCTGTGGGAATGGGAATGCAATCACAGGATATTTAACAAACAAAATCCACAAGCATAAGCAATTGTAAACATGGGAGTTAAGGGATAGAGATTTTCATAGTAGGATACCTTCAACACCCTCCTCTATGTCTTCCACATTAAAGATGGGAATGGTGGATTCAGTTCTTTTAGCAGCCCTCTTCTTGTCAATGTACTTCTTATTCCCACCCCTTCCCTTCTTTGTAGAACCCCAACAACTCTTCACAATAATGTTAGGCTCCAAATCTTCCTCAGTCAAAACAGGATCATAACCATATAGAGCTTGCCTATTGAAACAACAACCGGTTCCCACATAGACTGGGCCCTGAATACCATCCAGACCTTTCAAGTTGATCTGATAGGTAGAAAAAACAAATAAGATTTAGCCAAAGCAACTGAGAGCAACTCAAGGAAAGGAAATATTTTTCCTTTTTACAACTTCACAAAAAATAAGATGAGACCTACATCGAAGAACACAATATTGCGATTGGCATATCGATCATGCAAGTCAATACCATCAAACCGCTGAGGGAATTGCACATAGCATGTCTTCTTTCCAAGAACAGGATCCATCATGAAACACATGGCTTCTTTAAGAGCTTTGCTATTATTGAAATAGTGGTCACAATCAACGTTCAAAAGATATGCACCATTTGTCAAGACTGCAGAAACTCGAATCTACATCACACAAGATAAATCACAGTTAGATATGCTCATATGCATTTGCTCAGAATATACCATTCTTGTAAAAGCACATCCAAGCAACCAATCATATCATACCAAACCATGGCACAGCAAGGAAATGCCAAAGCTATGAAGCACCAACACACCATTTTAGTGTCATGTCCGCGTGTCGGCCATGTGTCCGACACGACCCTTGTACAACACTCTGATGACATGTGTCCGACACACATCCGTACGTGTCCAATTTAAAAATTATTTTTTTCGGCTCCAACACAGCTACGACACGGCATAGACATGTCATGGACACAGCCATTTAAAATTAAAACAAAAAAAAAAAGAGGTTGGGTCTGTTTTAAACTTTTAAGCAATTTTTAATAATAAAAAAAATAAGGCAGGGGTGCTTTTGTCACGTACCAATTTCATTTTCCCCCCACCTAAAGTGCTCTGCAGCCCTAAGACGTGGATTATGAATTATGAATTATAAATCTTTTTCCTTAAATTTTCATATATATATATATACATATATATATATATTGTCGTGTCATGTCTGTGTATGTGCTTTATAGTGCCTAAGTGATTTGCTGAAAGGAAGAACAATAATTTCCCCTACTAAGTAAAATACTGTCATCCACATGGTACCAACATCACATCCTAAAGCAGCTTTAGAAAATTTGTTACCCATAGTCTATTAGTGAGAATTGTTGAATCACAGCATCATCTTCTAGGTTATTTTCCATATACAGTTTTTTAACATAAGCTGATGAACAAAACCCACTGCTACACAATGGCCATAAACTCAATAAGCACGAAATAAGATAACCATTCAAAAAATAAATGTATACATCAGACAAAACCATAAAACAAATTAAATATGAAGCTTCAGCATAACATACCAAAGCATTCATAGCTCCAGCTTTCTTGTGATGTTGGAAGCCTGGTCGCTTTTCACGAGAAACATAAACAAGTCTAGGTAGCTCATTTCCATCCGTATCACGCCCTCCACTATGACCCAAAAACACCTACACACAAAATCTTACCATTAACTTTAAAATATAACAGACAAAGGACAAATGTAACATGTGCACTTAGTAGAAAATGGTAATACCTGAATCATTCCAGGATGATCCCTAGGATTATTTCCCGGCCAAGGAGTTCCATCCTGCATTGTCCAGCCTTCTTCCGGCATCTTCTGAGCTTTGGCTACAAGGGCATTAATCCGTACTTTGAATTCTTCATATTCTCTCTGTTAAGCAAAATGACTAATATTTAATTTTCTATATATGTACCAAAAGGAGGGTGGGTCATAAAATATTATATAAGCTAAGTTTTAACAGTGTGCTTTGTAGTCAACAAAATTTTAATTTGGTATGTTAAATGTGTTCACTAAATATTAACATTTATTTGAAAATGGAAATAAGCAAGCTTCACATTCTGCATTCTCATGAACGACCTTCATTGCTCGGCGCTCCTTTACAAAAGAAGGTTGAATCTTGTCCTTCAAGTAATCGATCTTCTGGGCAAAATAAAACTCAGGGGCTCTTGGTTCAATATTGTGCTTTTTGCAAAAGGGCACCCACTTCTTTGCAAACTCAGCTGTTTCTGAAAGAGCTTCAAAGGTCAACATAGCTGAACCATCATCTGATACATAGCAGGAAACGTTGTCCACAGGGTAATCAACAGCAAGTATAGACAAAACAGTGTTTGCAGTTACAAGAGGAGGCTCTTTGAGGGGATCCACTGTACTAACAAAAATATCAACAGGGGCCAACTGTGATGGTTCTCCATCACGATCATATCTAAACAAGACAAACTAATATTAGTAAAATAGTAAATTTCACCTAATAGTTAAACGAAAAGAAAAGCCCAACCTAACAAGGACAAAATGAGATATCCTGACCTTAAAGCAAGCCTGTCAAGGTATGTCTCACGATTAATGGGAGACCATTTTGGAAACTGGTCCAAGAGCCAGGATAAGGCAAACCAAATCTCACAAATAACTGATGTCAACCACAGGGGGTATGCATCTTTCACAGGGTGAGTTGTACGGTATTGTAAGAAGAAACCTAGAATAATCAATCGGAGTATGATCACAACACGATAAGGAGTCAAGTGAGAAGAAGAAATAGGCACCACACGACTCAAAGGTTGTCGAGCATCATCAACCCTGTCATGAGCAAAAACAATTAACCTTACAGAAAATGATATTTTGCCTAAGTATTGAAAGCTTTTATATTCTTTCTGTAAGTTATGAATCCTAGCAAAAAGGAATGATGCAATATAACCATGAATAACTAACAATCTATAACAACAGGGAAACAAAAAGCCATTCAAAAAGAAAATTTTGTTAAAGTCACCTCTAATGACTTTGAATGCAATTCAAAGAAAAACATTTTAAACTGTGCAATTTAAATAAGTAAAGACTGCCACAATACTTCCCACTTGTGATATCTACCCATTAAACATCAATCCAAATGGCATAAGTGGCTTACATTTGAAGTTCTTCTCCATTGGAACCAGTCCCTTCAATGTCTCCCTTCCCTTCAGTGTATCTACCAGTCATATGCACAATGTTTTTCTCCTGCTTCAGTTTCCAACTTTCAACCCTTTCTTTCCAATCAACATTTCCCAGGCCATAATAATTTAAGTCCTTTGACGGGTCTACAATTCTTACTGGAACTGTAAGAAGAAAGATATGGTCAAATAAGAATTCATAATAACTGTTGAGAGAGAGAAAGAAAAAGAAAGACATATACTGAACCGTGTGTTTCAACTATACAACGGAGACTGAATATATATTCAATAAGAAATAAATAATTACACAATATACATGATGTGGGACTAGCAACTGTACTACTAATTTACACCTAATTACATATACATATATTTCCAACACTCCCCCTCCAAATATAGCATATAAATCATATGCACCAAGCAATGTTACATAAATAACTTATTCGTGGACCTCTCGGGGACTTAGTGAAGACATCTATTAATATATAATCATTTGAGTTGACAAAGTTTGTGATGATGTCTCCGATAGAATCTTTTCTTCACTTCTGAAATGACAATCGACCTCGATATGTTTGGTCCTTTCATGGAACAACTGGATTGGAAGCTATATGCAAACAAATTGATTGTCACATATGAGTGTCATTTTCATAACCTCACCAAATTGAAGTTCTTTGAGGAGTTGTTTCAACCAAGTGAGTTCACAAAAGCATGCAGGCCATAATCTACGATATTAAGATCCAGGACTAGATCTTGCAAAGTTAACATTTTGCTTCTTACTTTTCCAGGAAACTAAGTTGCCTCCAATGAATACACAATACCAGTGTTGGAATCGTCTCGTCAAGAGGAGAGAACCGCCCGGTCAGTATCTTCTATCCAACGACCGCCTTGTATGTCCCTTATCTTCATAGATGAGACCTCTTCCTCAGGAGCTCCCTTAATGTATTTGAGGATTCATCATCCTCATCCCATGGTCCTCACAAGGAGAGTTTAGGAATTGGCTAAATCCACACATCTTGCAAAAATTAGATGTCGTGCCGAGTAAAAACAGAGGTAGTTTAACTTCCCAACTAATCTCCTATACTTTCCCGGATCCGATGGAGGCTCCCCCGATTTGGTAGGAGTTTGACATTTGGATCCATGGGAGTATCAATCGGCTTGGCATTCAACAATCCACTTTCTTCAAGGATATCCATAGCATACTTTCTTTGAGACACTACTATACCATCCTTGGATTGAGCTACCTCAACCCCCAAGAAATATCGTAGTTTACCCAAGTCTTTGGTCTGAAAGTGAAGAGAGAGATGTTGTTTTAACTCACATATGCCATGGTGGTCACTTCCAGTGATGACTATGTCGTCAACATACACAACTAGATAAATGCACCTTGGGGTCAGTGTGGCGATAAAACACAGAGTGATCTGCTTCACTTCGAATCATACCAAATTGTTTGAATCACAATTAGTGATGAATCGTCAAGAACCAAGCTCTAGGAGATGTTTAAGACCATAAAGAGACCTGTGGAGACGACATACCAGGCTAGAAGACTCCCCACGAGCAACAAATCCAGGAGGTTGCTCCATATATACCTCTTCTTTCTAGATCACCATGCGGTGATGCATTTTTAATATCAAGTTGATGAAGAGGCCGGTGTCGAATGGCAAATAATGGACAAAAACAACCTACAAGCCATTTTAGCCACGGGAGAGAAGGTATCCCCATAATCTAAGCCAAAAATCTGTATACCCTTTCGCCACAAGACGGGCTTTGAGACGATCAATTTTACCATCGGGACCCATCTTGGGTGTATAAAGCCACCGACAACCAACAATGGATTTTCCAGGGAGGAAGAGTAACCATCCCAAGTACCACTTAGTGAAGCGCACTCATTTCATCAATCATTGCTTGTCTCCATCCTGGGATGGGACAAGGCATCACCCGGAGATTTAGGGATGGAAACAAGACAAGGAAGAAAGACAAGCAAAGTGCAAAGAAGAAAGGCGGTGATAACTTAAAGCAATATAATGAGGAGAAGGATTACGAGTAGACCTTGATACCTTTTCGCGGGGCAATGGGAAGATCGGTATTCTGAGGACAAGCTGTGAGCTCAGGTAAATGAGTTGGTTCCGAGAGAAGAGTCCGCAATGACCTCGTAGCGGACAGTCCGAGGAGGGACACGGGTACAGGAGGTTGTGGTCGGCGGTGATAAGTGTGGAAGAAACGATCGGTGGTCGCTTTGGGGATCCGTATGGTAGAGGGTGGGGCGGTTCGGACTCGACAAAGTGACAGGGGACAAGAGGAACCGGAAGGAACGTAGAGATTGACTCTGGGAGGCAAAGGAGACGACTCAAAGAAGGGTACAGACTCGAAGAAAGTAACATCAGGGAGGCAGATAAGGTAACGTTTCGAGTAGGAGAATAACAACGATAACCTTTTTTCACCGAGTGTAACCAAGGAAGACACATTTGAGGGATCGGGCCGTAAGTTTGTCTAGACCAGGAGAGAGATTATGGACAAAACAAGTGGACCCGAAGACATGAGGCGGAAGAGAATGAAGAGGCCCGATGTGGAAACAAGACATTCTGAGGGACCCTATCCAAAGGTTATCAAGCTCCACGAGAGGATGGCATGCGATTAATAAGGTAGCATGCAGATAGGATTTTGTGACAAATCACCCCAAAAACGAAAGGGAACGACTATGGAGTAAGAGGGTCCGAGTTGTTTCAATAAGGTGTCTATTTTTACGTTCACAAATTGACCCTGTCATGTCCTACCCCATTTTGTTGAGGTGTATGGGCACAAGATGTTTGGTGAAGAATGCCATGAGAAGCCATAAAAGTCTGAAATTGATGAGATAAGTATTCACTAGCATTATCACTTTAGAGTACGAATAGAACACCAAATTGAGTTTTAATTTCTTGATAAAACTTTTGAAATATGGAGAATAACTCGACTGTTTTGCATTAAAAATAACCAAGTACATCGAGAGTAATCATCAATAAAGGTAACAAAATACTTGGACCCTAAAGTAGAAATAGTACGACTAGGACCCCATACATCGAATGAACTAAGGTAAAAGGAGACGCACTCGAGTACCAAAACGATCGTGAAACGGACTACGGGTGTGTTTCCCTAAACCGACATGACTCACAAGGAAGACTCGATAACTTGGAGAGGCTCGGCACCATTCTCTCGTAGTTTGGCAAGACTAGGATGACCCAACCGAGCATGGATGGTAAGAGGGGAATCTGTGGCGAGCAAACATGAGAAGGGTTGGAGAGTGGTAGAGGCCATGGGACTCATATCCTAGAGTGCCAATCATCCGTCCCGAACTCCTGTCTGTGCAGAGAAACAGAATCTTTAGTGAAAGTGATAGAACAATCAAGAGAACGGGTTAAACGACTAATAGAAAGTAAATTAAAAGGACACCCAGAATATAGAGAACTAGAATCAACAAGGTGAGGGAAGGTAGGGGATTAGCAAATGCCAATCCCTTGACATTGTGTCTTGAGAACCATTAGTCAAGTAACCATAGGCAAATAACTGTATAGAGAGTTGAGAAAACAAAGCCTTATTACCGGTAAATGTGGTCGGATGCACCGTAATCAAGAACCCAAGGGCCAAGGGATGGTGACCGAGAGAGACAAGCATAGGAATTACCGGTGTGCAACAGAAACAAGGTGGAACAAGGAAGTTATGACGCCCTCAAACCACTTCGTAATTCCTGCATAATCACCAGGCTGTCCGAGAGGCTCTAGGTGGTTCGAAGGCTCAAGAGTGTCTCGATGGAGTAGACTGCAATTAGCAAGACGGGGAGGACGGCCATGTAAAGTCCAACATTTATCAATGGTGTGACCCGTGCGATGACAATGATCACATTTCGGACGAGGTTTGGAACAAAAGTGACCCCACGGGAACGGCCACGACCGTTGGTCCGAGAGGCAAGGGCGTATGTGTCACCGGTGATGGGAGCAACAAGAGAATCGCATTTGCGTGCTTAGCCGGAACCCGAAGCAAGGTAGAACACGTCGCGATAAAGAGTGGGAACAGTCAGGAGATCCCAAAATCTTATCACGGATGGTGGAGTAATCCGCGGGTAAACCATAAAGGCCCAAAAGCATGAAGAAGGTGTTCCGTTGTTCAAGTTCCTTTGCTTGGGGTATCTGTGGAGGCAACAGTTCATTGAAATCGTGGAGAGCACCATGAAGTCTCCGCCCAAGTAGGTAGACATAGAGCCATCAAACCTCCTCGGGGCAATAAGACTCATAAGATCATGACAAACCCCATACAATCGCCGAGTATCATTGGTGTAGAGGACCTTGGCCTTGCCCACACGTTCACGGGTCAAATGAGCCCGAAAAATCTGCTTCAAAGAGGAGTGGATGGTGGACTTAAGCACACCGCACAACCGAGCATCAATCTTTTTCCACCTCGGGACGGTCGGCCGGTGCAGTACGAGAATCAACCTTGGTAGTGAGATGATTCTCGTACCCTTGACCTAGTAAGCCAAAGTTTGACGTCGGAGGCCCAAGAATCATAATTAGTGCCATCTAATTTGTCGGTGGAGAGATGGGCACCGATATAATTACGAAAACACCGGGTTCTACCTTCTGAGCATCTTAGGACTCAAGGAAGCCATGGGTCGATGACAAATAACCCAAAAATCGCAATGAACAAGTACCAAACGTAGACGGAAGGTGTATGACACGTCTTATGGGTGCGGTTGGGGAAGTGGAGGACCGGCTCAACGAGGAGAGGCCGCGACCACGGTGGGACGAACGGCGGCCGGAAGAAGGCCTTTCGACGCGCCGTCACGCGCGGCCGGAGTGAAGCGCGTGGGTGCGAAACGCAGCCCATCGTACTCGCGCGTGTGGGCGCGTGGATGGGCGGGCCGGGCTCATGTACTTCGGGATCGGGCCGAAACAGAGGAGGCGCTCCGAGCGGTGGTGGTGGTGGCCGGAAAGGACGTCGGCGGTGGTGGCCGGAGAGGACGTCAACGGCGGCGGCATTCAATAGACCGGCCGGAAAGGAGCACGGCAACAGAGAGATCCATTCATTAGTGATGACACGGGTTGCCGGAAAAAAATTTGGCACCGGGGACAGATGGGTCCTCCGGTAGGCACTGGTTCTAGGATTTGCCTTTCTCTAGGCTCTAGATACCATGTTGAGAGAGAGAAAGAAAAAGAAAGACATATACTGAACCGTGTGTTTCAACTATACAACGGAGACTGAATATATATTCAATAAGAAATAAATAATTACACAATATACATGATGTGGGACTAGCAACTGTACTACTAATTTACACCTAATTACATATACATATATTTCCAACAATAACCATGAAATATAATATGTTAGCATCACTTCAAGTCAAATCCATACCTGGTTGCCTTGGATCAATATATGGAAGTGAGTGAACCTTTTCGGATGGGCCCAAAGGACCTGATGTAGTTCGAACAGATTGAGTATCAGGTGTAGCACATGGAATCTCACCAGACATCTGGGCATATAAAGAGACATTTAGTGAACAGTATTGCAAAATGAAGTACCAAATATAGATAAGGATTGTTGACTAACTGACAGTCAATAAAGTCTACAATAACATGTATGTTTTATTTCATGTAATACACTCCCACAGGAGGAACATATATTAATATATAATATTAATTACAGTGAAAAGAAAACAAAAAGGAAGAAATTCATTATAACATCTTTTGATGGTTGTTCTTCACTTCTACATCATATCAAAACTAAATATTATTACTTCACACAATAACTAAAATTAGAAACAAATTGTGGCACTAAAATCCTCCACTGTGCCCCCCCCCCCCCAAAAAAAAAAAAAAAAAAAAAAACCTTTTCTCTTCCTCTGTCTCTTACACCCACACAAACACTGAGAGCGGGGCAAAAGCATGCAGGCATAATCTAAAGTAAGATCCAGGGACAGTAATTACAGTGAGAAGTTAAAATTCAGTTTAATACATTACCGGCTGCCCAATGGTGAGAAGTGGAATTGGTTGTTGAGAATCATGTCTAGAAGATGAAGAGAGGTCAGTATCTTCTTCCCACTGCCGCCTTGCCTTGGTCTTTCCTTGGCCATAATTGAACTCATTCTCTAAATCATCAACATCATCCTCATCATCATCTCCCTCCACTCGAGGACTCCCTGAAATCCAGATTCATCTTGTTCACTTCAAAATTAAGATACAGAATCAAATCAAAAACAGAAAAGGAACACACATTCACCAAGCTAACCTTTGTGCCTTTTGTATCTAGTTTTGCACTGGGGGCAAGACTGGTTCCCGTCCCTTCGCTCATATTCATAACAAGGACGACAAACTGGGAAGGCACACTCATTACAAGCAACAAAGACATCACCAGCGGCGGTTAATCCAACAGTATCGCCACATATTTGACAGATTTGGCCATTCAAATTCTTTAAGGGTTTAGGCTGCAGAGTGCAGAGTATAGGCATTATACAAGTTAGAATTACATAAGCAAAATTTAAGCCTAGATTATCTACATCAATTACTTATAAGATGATAAATAAAAGTAGACATGCCCCATCCACAGGAATGTTTGAGCAGGGAAAATTTGAATGGCAAACAGGTTTGATTTTATTATAACCTTGATGTTTAACAAAATTAGTGATGAAAAGCATCGGATCAAAAAAATAAATTACGGTAATTAAGTTAATTTCATTAAATAATTATTATCATACGGGTAACGACAATTAGAGTTCTGCCTGTGACCAGAATATAGCCTACCTGGCTTATTTCGGTGATGAATGTATAAAATTCTCACCTACTACATACAAATTCAATACATCAATACATGAATTGTAAAGTACAAATTTCAATGACCTGGATTTCACTACACTAAACTAAAGCATCAGATGAATATCCTGCCTGACTGCACCAGTAAGAGAAAACATCAGATTCTAGCATCAACAACAACACATCAATCATATTGGGTGCACACACCACCGACACTAGCAATGGAACTTACGTAAATCCAACCATCCTAAAAACATAGGAAGCACACACATTTACCACCAATAAATCGACCATAGAAAATAAAAATAAAAGGAAGAAATGATTGGGAAAATGAAAAATAACCAAAATCAAGATGATAGACAAGGACTGACACTGACACAGAACGTTCAAAAGTATCACGCATAATAATCTCTAAAATGGGTAAACTTGTATGACCCATATGTATAAAAAAATAAAAAATAAACTGAGGTCAAGCTGTGCTCAGTAACACAAGTACTCGACAGTTAAGAGACAGAGCTGTTGTGGACAGTGCGATGAAGTGAAAGTGTTTTAAAAGGGGTATGTCAGAAAAAAGGAAAATACTAACCCCACTGTCGGAATCGTGGCGAATTCGAACAAGCTCGTTCCTTTTATGCGACCCAGCAACCATTCCACCAGTTGCTTCCATCTTGTTGTCTGGTTTGAGTTTGACACAAATCAATGGAATTCAGGATGGTGTGAGAGATTTGGAGGCAATGACAATGAGAGGAGGCAAAGCATGAAAGCCTTTCGCCCACTCAATACGCCATCTCTCTCTCTCTTCTTCACTTCCTTTCAGCTATCACTTTCACTTCACTTCTCTGTCTGTTTTTATCATCATTTCGCCTATCATTTTATTGTGGTGTAAGGTATTTTTACCGGATCCGGCGGTTCCCGGTGCCATTCTGAAAGCTCCAATCCAAAGAATACAAGCTCCAGCTGGTTCGGTTCAGTGAAGTCTTTGTCAGATACTTAGGTGCATTTTGTGACAAATCTTTAGTCACTAAATTTGATAATTTTTTTTTGGATAAGTAGAAGGGCCAAGCCCAAAGAAAACACTACAAAAGACAGCCTGGAGCAGGAGCTTCCATTGCATCACAAAGAATTGACCCTGTCATGTCAGGTGAAGGTTCATGCCACAACATCCATGCTCATGCCCAAAGCTATAGTTAGCAAAGAAATTGCACATTTATTTTCTTCCTTAACGTTTTATTTGGATGATAGATAATAAAAAAAATAAAAAAATAAAAAAATAATTTTTTTTATATTTAAAAATTTTAAAATATATAAGAGTAGAACAAAATATATAAAAAATTATTTTTTTTAAATATTAATTTTTTATTTTTTTAAAATTATAGTAGAATAAGAAAAAAATATGTTTTGTTTAATCATTAATAAATCTTCTAAACAAAGAGAAAAAAAATTATGTTCTATTCTTTCTCTTTTTTTTTCGATCTATCTACTATATATTCTTCTGCTTTTATTAATAAAAAAATATTCAAACACAGAGTAAAGATGTGAAATTTAATAATTCTTAAATAATTAATTAGATTAGAAGTAGGCAGGTGTTGAGAAATTTGAATAATTTTTAAAAGGTAATTTAAATTTTTATTTAGTTATTTTATTTAAAAAATTATGTAAAATTTATTTGACACTGTAGATCTTGAATAATAAACTTATAAAAGAATATAGACTAGATTTATCTATTAAATTTTGTTGATTTCTTGTAATCCCAATCTTATATGGACATGTATCTTGCTTGAAAGATGGAATTTTTATATATAATATAATATAACACATTCAACTATCTAATTTTTACTATGAAATTAATTTGATTATATTGTACACATTAATATTAGTATCATATCGTATTTCATATTTTAACTAGGTTGGGGCATCACTATCAGATTACACAACAATTTCTGTTGAAACAGAAAGAGACAAGAAGTTATGTATAATTTTCCATACCAAATATATATTTCCTGGAATAGTACCAGGCTGTCCGACGAAATACTAATTGCTACCGGTTTGCTTTTTGACCGGCTGTCGGTGCCACGTTAGTTAATTGGAAATGCACCCCATCATTATTGTAATTACAACACTGCCATATTAGGCTATTATGCATGGACCGTTATAATATTAAAGTTTCTCTAAAATTATTTAACAAAAAAAAAAAACAAGTTTGTCTAAAATTCATAAAACAATAATATTAGTTACGCGGTCATTTCTAATACACATTTTCATTTCAAGGGTGTACTATACACCTCGTTATAAGAAGTGTTAATATATGAATAAAATAAGTTAATAGTCATAATTGATGACTAGTAACTTATACAATACTTGGTGAATTAGAATTTGTAAAATGGTAATTAAGTGAGTAATTAAAAAGAAAAGATTGTGTTCCATCAAGGTTTGCGATAGAGAGAAATAAATGTAAAGAGAATGAGTTTAAAGAGTAAATCATTGTGATGATCGAAGATGATTCATGGATTATTAGGTTGAGATGTAATTCTTAGCGAAAGAAGAACTCTATAAGATGCAACGAAAGTTGAATTTATTGAGTTAAGATGCAATTGATTTTGCTATCAACATAGGAAATATTCTTTTGAAGAAAGTCTTTGATGAATGAATGAACCATTTGGTTTTTATCACATACTATCTGTCAATTTCTTCCATTTTTTTAGTCCCAATCAGTTACTTTTGCAAAAGGTATGGACTCTCAATTCCTAGATTTAGTAGCTTCTCTTTTTTTGAAAGTTTTTTATATTGTTAGTATGTAGATAAGCAAGTTGCAGCAATGAATGACTTTGAAGTCACCCACTTGAACATAAATGTTTTTGTCTTAGCCTTAAGAATGTTAAGCTAATAATCAGTATCCAAGATGAATGCTCAAATAAACCCATGTATACCAAAAGGGAGGTCAGAGATCTTATAAATTTATTTTCTTCTAGAAATGGAAGACCACAGCTCACATTTCCAATTATCTGTTACCTTTTCTTCAGTGCCATTGTTGGGTTAGTCATAAAAATCCAAACTTTCTTTGTGATTCCATTTCTCACTAGTTATTTTTCTTTCAAATTATATTGTGTTCAACATGATTGTAGGAAAACACGTATTGAAAACTTTCCTGCAGGCATCAGTCGTGCAATACTTCTTCCTTCTTGGGATTCAATACACCTCTGCAACCTATGCTTGTGCCATTGTCAACATGATGTCTGTGATCACATTCATTATGGCATTACCATTTGGGTATGAAACTATGAATATGTACACCACCAGAATTATTCCTAGATATTCTTTGTAGTAAGTATCACCACTCAAATGTAGGATAACTGCATCATATGTTCTTTTTTCTCTTGATTCTACTACATATTAGAGATAGTGAACATTAAACACAATAGTGGAAAAGCGAAGATTCTTGGTACATTTGTGTGCATAGGAGGGGTGTTGACTACAACAAAAAAGCTTTTTAGTAGCAATAAATATGCCTTTTAGCGGCAATAAGAATTGCCGCAAAAATTTTTACCGATAATTAATTTATGGCCGCTGTATCCAATGTCGGTAAAGGTTTTCCCGACCATTTTATAAAGTGTCGATAAAGACCCCCTTTTATGATCGCTAAAAGTAATGTCTTTTAGAGGCGATTATTTGCTGACAATTAAAATGACCATTAAAACAGTGTCAGGATTCTCTTTTTTATGTCTTTAGCGACCTTTGTTATTGCTGGTAAAGACTTATTTTATTGTCAATAAAAAATATTTTTACCGACAATTGTTATGGCCACTAAAACTTCCATATATTTGCCTTTTTTTTGTCTTTAGCGGCCTTGGTTATTGTCGATAAAGACTCATTTTATTACTAGTAAAAATTATGTATTTTACCGACAATTGTAATGGCGACTAAAACATCCACATATTTGCCCTTTTTAATGTGTTTAGCAGCCTTTGCTATTGTCGATAAAAATCTATTTTATTGCCAGTAAAAATAATGTCTTTTACCGGCAATTGTAATAGTAGCTAAAACATCCATAGATTTGGCTTTTTTTAAATGTCTTTAGCAACTTTTGTTATTGTCAGTAAAAATCTATTTTATTGCCAATAAAAATTATGCCTTTTGCCGGCAATTGTAATAACAGCTAAAACATCTACAAATTTACCTTTTTTTAATGTTTTTAGCAACCTTTGTTATTACCATTAAATACCCATTTTTTTGGTACAAAAATATTATGTCTATTTGCCATTCAAGGTGAGATTTCAACGTCATTAACAAAAATTTTAGTGATAATAACATTTGCCCATTAAAACTTAAATCATAACATACAAATGTTCCTAAATATAATATACTAGAATTCATTCTAAAAAGCAAAATATATTTCATTAAATCTACAATAAAAAAGAACATCCCTAACTTTGTCAACAACAAAACATAAAAAGTACATCATCTAATAACTAATGTCATTAAGTCTAATAACTAGTGTTATCAAATAGTCATAGTACAAGATAGTAGGTAGTCCATAAACAAATCTTTAACTGTTCCTCATAATGAAGTCTTTCACATGCGAAATTTCTCAAAATCTTAGTATATGACCTGCAATGATAAAATAAAATAAAAATCAAGCCCGCACATCCACAGAAAGACAATATTTTCAACGATTTTAGATCACTGATAAATGAAGGTACTTCTCTCATTGCACTTCCAGCCACATAAATTTCATCCAAAGCATTATTTTCATTCAAATTCTTTGGCAACCTAGAATTTGAGCAACAACAGATAATGAGATTTCTAAGAGATTTCAAGTTATGAATACTCTATGAAAGACAAACAATATTTTTACAATCATTTAAATCAAGCATAGATAAATATTTCATGCTCTCCCCAAACTCGGAAAGTAGAGCAGAGGAGGATTTATAAAATAGAGGAGGATATATAACTCTGATGATATATAACCCATAAGGATATATAACCCAGAAATTAACAGTGGGTAAGTTCCAAATTTTTAAGACACGGAATGAGATCTTTGGCCACATCTCTTTCCTGGGCCTCTTTGGCTATGGGGGCACTATCTAAGTTCAGTGATTGTATCAATAGTTAATAGTGTCAGTGGTAACTCAACCCATAGACCATGGCTAATTGGTGCCAACCTTAACCACTATCACCTGGAGAGGTTCTACTGGCTCATGTGTGTGCTAAGTGGATTGAACTTCCTACATTACCTGTTTTGGTCTATTAAGTACAAATATAGAGGGGCAGGTACTCATGAATGAAGCAAAGGGGAATTTTTTTCAAATGGTATATATGAGCACTTGAGCTTAAGAGGTCATTGATCAAAATCTTGTCAAGCCATTCTTCGGCTACAATTGTGTATACTTGATTGCAAGTTTGCAACAGGGTGGATCAGCATTTCCCCCAAATAGAAATAGAATAGAGATATCTTATATATATTAGAATTAATAGAAAAGCAGAGGGAAAAAGAAACAAAAAAGGGTGCATCACGTGCAATCAATCTAGCTGTTTTGTTTATTAATAGTTAGAGCCAATGGCTTATATTCATCTTGTGGTGTTTCGGACGATTTTTTAATCTGTTTGTCATGCTCTGTTGACATGTAAGCCAATCTTTGGCATTGGATTTTGTGTACACAATTTGAAACAAACGAGAACAACGAAATGAACGAAATCACCCTAAAAGTATATATATCAAGAGAAAACTGATGTAATTTCTTGCTGCAATATAAATCAAAATATATATATCTAAATGCCATTTCTTAAACATAGGAAGAACAACAATTGTTAAATAGATTATACTGCTTCTTTTTACACCATTTATGCTTCCACATGACCACTTAATTAAAATCTCCAAACATATTATTTTAGCACATGCTGACAGCTGACTACAGTTTGTTTCACCGTATAACTTCCTCATATGACATTTCTATATATTTATTGTGAACAGAAAACAGCTGACTCCAGTTATATCTTGTTCGCAGTATAGTTCTGCACATACATTCTTATGCATCTTTTTGTCGGTGCTAATTCATTGCTCATGAAGACAATGTTTAATCATGATGATGACAGCCAATAAACTGCTACCTTTCGCATATTTACAGAACCACCCCAATATGTTGCCACCAATCCAGGAAATTATGGGTGCTATGCATGACTTACACACATAATCTCACTTCTATATGCATGTTACATTCCATAAATATCTAAGCACACAATTGTCATTTGACAGAAAAAGCATAGATGACATCCATTGTATCTCCAACTAGCCAATATTTCTTAAGTTGGTAGCATATTTTAACAGCAAAGAAACTGATGAATGAATGCTTTTAAGATTTGATATGTATACCATATAACAGGTTAATCAAATTGACTCAATTGCATCAGTTCAGACAGTGCCAATGTTTCCACAATATAGATGTTTCCTCACCATATACTTGATCCCACACCTGACAATAAATAACCGTCTTTATTAACACATAATGGATAGGATTGTATTCATTTTACCCAAGCTATTCTATTTCATGTCAGGATGATCAAGAGTCTTATTAACACAATTTAGTTTCTTATTGTTAAAGAGAAATTAACATAAGGGGCAGACCTCATTTGTGCTTTACAACAGAATTTTTTTTTAACACCCACTTACTCAATTTGAACACATAATAAAGCTCTTTATCGAACCAGACTTGACCAAATTATTATCAAGGGAAAATTAAAGTAAGTACACTAATTAGATTCTCATACACAAAACTTAAATAACACATTCTAATATCCTATTATAACATGAGACATCTAAAACCCCATCATAGGAAGAGATTAGTTCACAGTACCTGCATGGACCTATTTCATTTTCCAAAATGAAGTACTTATCTAACTGCAAGAACCTGTAAAAGTCATAAAGCAAAAGATATATGAATTAAACACTAACACAATGGTGTAATCTGAAAATTGGAAAGTAAATTATGAAATTAGAAATTTGCGAACATAGTATTAATAATTCAGGCAAGGAAACAAACATTTAACAAAGATAATAGTATTAAGCTGCAAGTACTTCAATAAAACTTAAATTAAAAATTTAAATAGTTTCTAAGTTTACTTATCTTATTCAGAATCACTACCATATTCAATTTCATTTCCTCCATGATTATTAGCTTCACCTTCATTTGAAGGAGTGTTAGAATGGAGGCTCATATCAATTACTATCCCATCAACACCACTTCTTATTGCCATAATTAATGTTCAAAGCAAGGCTCTCTGGTACATGGATGAATGGGGATTTATAGGTTTAGTTTATAAAGAAAGAATAAAAAAGCCATATGGATAAAAGGTTGAAATCACGCATGCACCACATACTGCAAGCTTGCATTTATCTATCAAAGTTTAAATGCCTCTTGATTAACAAAAAAAAAAAAAAAGACATCACACCAACTGCCAAAAGCTGAGGATTCTACTTCAAGACTAAGTTTAAAATATGTCATCTATTCTAAATCATAAAGACTATGTATAGATTATCCATGATAAATCCAGAATATTATAAAGACTATGTATAGACTATGTTAATATGATGTTGTATGTATTTGTCATCAATAAATATAAAAATATTCTTTATATATTGAAGGATTGTTGCCACTTCATTAATCTTTCAGATAAACAAATAACAAAGTGTTGCAAGTTCAAACCTAACTATTTATAGCTTTACTCGTATAGCCAAGGCAGAAGCAGCGGAACTGTTTACAAACTTCTGCAGGTTATCAATGACAATGTTATTCCCCTTAGAAATTAAATTTACTAAATTTACTTCAATGTTACAAACTTATGCAGGTTATCAATGACAATGTTACAGTTCATGACTCCAACGGTATAGAAATAGAATCTCAACTTCTTCCTCAAGCTGAGGTCTAGGTTGGCTTAAGAAACTACTATGTCAAGGCATATTTGGGACAAACTCCACCCAAGACACCCAAGTATTGGCTTGCATTTACAGTTTCTGTACCACCGCTTGGTTTTAGCACATACACAGTCTCAACTGCCACAAGGACAGGTTCTAATATAGATTGCTTTATTATTTATTGAACAAGTGTTTATCTGCTTTCCATGCTTATAACATGAACTTTGTGATAAATGCTTTCTGCTTGTTCAGGTTCCACCAGATCATCAGTATATACATATCAAAGTGGTGAAAAGTCTAGATTTGAAGTTGGTCAAGGAAATTTGAAGCTTACATTTTCTACAGATCAAGAAAAATGTACCAATTATGTTAATATCAGAAGCTTGGTGCGTGATATTTCACTTTGCATTACATGATTCCCCTTTAATTAGAAATTTGTGTGTGTGTAATCATGCCCATGTATTTGTGATGTTCTCCCTTCCCCTCGTCTTATTTTAATATATTCTGTCAGCTATGACTTTTACACGGTTGGATAGAAAAATGAAAAGGAAAGAAGTAAAACTTGATTAAAACTCTTATTTTTGACATGAAAGGTTGAGGAACAGGTTGAACAGAGGTACCTTTACTATTTAGGATATAATGGAACTCATCAAAAAGATCCACAGGTAGACATTTTTACTAAAGATACCAATATGTTATTAACCTTTTACTCCTCCAGCGTCATACTTTTAATATAACTTTGTAATTTGATTTCCCTCACAGAATTCTGGGGCCTATTTCTTCCGTCCAAATGGCACATATCTCATAAACCATGAAAGACAGGTTTTAAATGCTTTCTAAAATATAATATCGCTACAAACAAATTCCCATAACAACTTTCAGTTAAAAGTTATTGAATTTTCAGGTTCCTTTTGTTAGCTCGATCGTGGTGACAACTCCAAAAAACACAAAGAGAAGAGTAGCCTGAGGTGTGTGAGAATACACTGTCCTCAATGATTTATCGTACGGGTGCGCGAATCCCCCAGGATTCAACAGGCTCGTCCCGGTGATGGCCGAGGTAACAGAACAACAGAGTAATTTTTAGTGCAACTCAGGAAGAAGAAGCAGAGAAAGAAGAAGGAGAGAGTATCTGTTAGGGTTGAGTACGTTTTTAATTTTTAAAAGCATTTAAAAAAGGTTTTGTGTAACAGATTATAAATCCCGTTAAACGTTTGAACGTTTGAACGTGTCCCACCTCGGGTCCGCCTCACGTAAGAACGTGGCCAGCTCACGTAGGCACGTGGCCGCCTCACATCGGAACGTGGCCGCCTCACGCCGGCACGTGTCCGCCTCACGCTGGAACGTGGGAGGTTACGGACGTGGGACCAAATCAAAAAACAGAATAAGAAAATTGACCGTTTCCGGATAAGGTTCATAAAAGATTAATAATTAGTTCAAAATAATTAAATAAAATAAACTGGAGCAAAAAACTTGTGAGGCCTCTTTATCGTGCGCGCAGGGGGGGCAAATCGGATGATTTGCACTGACTTGACCCAACCGAGGCCCAACATGTGCGCGCGAGCCCATTCCTCTCACAAGCTTATCTAACAAGCCCAAAACACAAGTTACCTTATAAACTCTTTAAAACTTTAAAGACCAAGCAATGTGGGACTTTTTGAAATATCACAATACAAAGCTAAAAGAAACAACACCTTTGACTGTTCTACATGGACCACTACTAGATGAAGTGCATCAAAAAATCAATCCATGGATATATTAGGTGTTCTGCTTGTTACAAGATTTTCATCAGTAACAGTGTCAGCATATTAATTTCTAATTAATAAACTTCTTTTCTATTTAGCAACACAAAATTATCATTGCATGATGAATTGAATAAAATATGCAATGTAAAAGGGAAGACATTTGAATATTTGAATCACGCTGATTACTTGGAATTTGTAACATTGTCTTATAGAACTGGACTAGAAATAACTGAATATTATTGTATTATCACTGAAATTATGCTTCAGATATCAGTAACAGAGGGAAGTTTGTACAAAAAATTAGAGAAATTCTCTTCCTCTCAACAGAACAGAAAAAGAAAATACTGATAATCCAGACTCTTCGAGAGGCCTGGACCCTCCCACCCAATTCCTTCACTCACTAATAAGCTTGATAATGATGGGTTCTAGCTAGTTACGAAATAGAGAAATCCACAAGAGATTTTCATGCTCAGCTTTAAAGTTAAAAGTAACAAAACTCAAAAAACATAGAGGAAAAAAAAAGCTTCCCGTAAAACCCAGCACAGAAATTTGGCAAAATGTTAAAAAAAAAATTCAAGAAATGTGGTTAAGGAGGAAGATACGGTGAGAGAGGTGAAGCAGAGAGAGTCAGTTACAAGCTCATGATGTCTCGTATCAAATACAATACGATATGAAATGGAAGAAAGAAATAAAGGAATAAAGAAATGTACCTGTAGCCAGCCACTTGCAAGCTCGCGGCTTCTCGTTATCTCGTACGCACAAATGAGTTCAAGCAATGGAGAATGGAGAGTGAGACTTTGATATTTAACGAGTCGAGAGATCGAGGGTTGAGAGAGAGAGCGATTATTTGTACGTGCCAATCAGAGTAGTTTTACTGATTAGCGACGTGGGTCACGGGTTCGTGAAGGGCCAACTCGTGCAAGGATTTTGGACCGTTCCTCGCCATCGGCCCTCAAAGAAAAGCTGGGGAATTGGGGTTTCTGAGATTGGTTCAAAGTTAGAAAATTGTTGGTGACTGGAGAAGGATTGGGGTTTCTCAGTAAGCTATTCTTTTCAGAATAGAGAAGGAAAAAAAGTGAAGGGAATGGAAAAAGGTTCGTGCGGGTGAAATTCAACATATTAGAATGTTTAGTAGCCATTTGTGATATTTGCCACTAAAATTAGGATGTTTAGTGGCCAGTGTTCATTTGCCGCAAATACAACATATTAGAGAAAGGTATTACTGGCAATTAGTATATGACCACTAAAAAATTGCCGCTAAAGCCTCTTTTTGTTGTAGGTGTTGACACTTTACAAAGGAAAGCCTTTGTTTAATTATTCTCACTATCAGTCTGCAACTTCAGTTTCTCCTACTATAACAACACATAAATGGACCATTGGTGTAATAGCTTTAATTTTGGGAACCTTCATTTTGTCTTCATGGTATATTTTACAATCAAATATAGCCAAGAGATACCCATGCCAGTATTCTAGCACAGCCATCATGTTAGAGCAGAGTATGTTAAGGTTGCAGGAATGAGTAAATACTAAATTTTCATAATTGATCTGAATAATTGTTGGAGGTTGCAAAAATGTACTTGTAAATTGTGAATGGGATAATTTAAATCATACAATGAGTTTGCATGTTATTGATACGTTGTTGGTGGAGGAAATTTGCATATGGATCCCCAAGAAATACCAATTAAAGGAATTGTTAGGGTTTAAAATTTTAGAAAGTTCTGTTGCAATGAAGATGTATGATTCTGATTTTGACATGTCCAATTGTAGGTTATGTAAATGGTTTGGTGCCAAGATTGGCAGCATTGCAGTGATAACTTCTTGTTACTTATTATGATCCTCATTTTAAGCATTAATGGATGTTGTTGTATTTATGAGTAGTAAAAGATTTATGATATTGGTTCAAAGCTTTTAAATATATGTAGGTGAGGGTTTAATGAGGAAATGGAATGAATTGCTCAATATGTTTTCTTTCGAAATTGCCCTATTGTTGTGGTTAGTGGTTAGGCAAACAGTAAAGACTAAAAAAATGAGAAATCCAATTGGCCATATCATTGTTGGAAATGTGGTTGTCCTCTGTGGTGTCATTGATTCATATTGTTATTTTAACAATGCTGAAGGAGTGAAGACCATCCGAATCCGAGTTGGAGGAATAGGAGAGAAAGGAATGTAAAGCTATTGAAAATTGTATGTGACTAATAAGTGGAAGAAATTAATTGAACAGAGAATTGTTAGATATAATGTAATAGTTGATTTTATTGATAGGTTAAATTTTGATGAATTTATTTTCTATTAAACAACAAAAGGAAATAACTGGCCACTTTATGAAGAAATATTTTTTTTGGGGTCAGGAAAGTGTTTTTTTTTGTCATTAGGGTTAGTAAAGTTTATAGAGGTAGTGTGTGTATATAGGTGCGAAATGAGTGTGCAATGTTGGGCTTGGTTTGCAGAATCATGATAATTGTTTTTTTTTTGTCAACGATCCATCATAATTGTTCAGTGGGCCATTTGTTGTTGATGGGCCTTGGTATATTGGGTGTAGAAGTCCATAGGTAAGAAGTGTTGAACCAGGTAATGCATGAGTTAATTTTATCATGTAATTATTGTGTAAAATTTTTTAATACGGTTAGGATGTTGGTGCACGATTCAATAATTTTGGTGATGAAGATGAGTGGCCCAAACGGAGACCAATAGGAAGAAAATCAAAGAATAATAATGGTGGACCAGCAAAGTGGACATAATATATTTACCAAAAATGACATATGTCCAGCCTATGGTATAAGCCACAATTCGCCAGCATTTACGACATGAGAAAGACAAAAAAGTAAAACAAATAAAATATTCATGTGACCATTTGGAATATAAAAGTTATATTGAGTACTACGTAAGCAGTAGCAATTAAATAAGAATGGTAACGAGGTGAGGCCGATGGCAGAGGTAGGACGAGTAGTGTTTTCCTAGTCACGCCTTTGTCTTGGGTATTCGTTTATAATATCCACAGAGAGGCGGGTATCCACGAATATGTAATAAAATTAAATTAAATTAAAAAAAATCAACTTTAGAATAAATAAAATAAAGTTTAACATCTCGTACGACAATAATTTTTAATAATTTTAAAAGAATATCACAAATAACATATGAAGTTTAATTATATTTTATAATAATCAATGTACTTAAATAACTATTAGAATAATGGTAATTTTTTTTTCATTAAAAAAAGAATGATATATATTTTGTTTAAGAATTTTTATTATCATGGGTTTGTGAATACTCAATTTTATCTAGGTCATGTTAAGTTTTTCTAAAAAAAACTTTTGGAAAAATAAATTAGCTCAATTCTCAATTCTCATGACACAACTTCTAAGTCTAATTCTTGATCCAACAAGAGCCTCAATGCCCAATGAATATTTAAATTATATATATATAGGGATATGCTTTTAAAGAGAAGTCATGATTTGATATTCTTGAAAAATAAAAATATGCTTTTAATGAGAAATCATGATTTGATTTTTTTTTAAAAATAGAGGTATGTTTTTAATTAAAAATCATGATTTGATTTTTTTAAAAATCATTGAAGGATATTCTTTTAACAATAAATCATGATTTGATATTCTTAAAAAATAAATGATATGTTTTTAATAAGAATTCATGATTGATTTTCTAAAAGAATAATTGAAGGATGTGCTTTTAGTGAGGAATTATGATTTGATATTTTTAAAAATTAAATTAAAGATTCAAAAGGAAAGATTAGAAATAGGAGATTGTGATGGTTCAATAAAAAAGGAAAAAGGAAGTGTGTTTAAATGAGTGGTTGTGATTCAATTTTCTTAAAATAAATAAATCATAGAATAATTTAAAAGTCTAATTTTATTGAGATTTTTTGTGATCAATTATTATTTAATGTGTCGATATTTACATGAGAATTAAAGCTTTAATAATTGCCTATAAATAAAACATTTACCCATTCACAAGAGAAGGATGACAAACAATTACAGACAAGAGGACAACTTACCGCGTGAAGAGTAAGAGTTAGAGGTAGACATTAGGAGAAAGTAAGAGGAGAGTGCAAGTTAATTAAATTGAAGTCCCAGATTTCTTTTATTGTCAATAGGTACGTTATCCTATCATACATTATTCAAGCTTGCATTGGATTAGATGCTGGTGAAGTTGATTTTATATGCTATGATATTCAAGTGATATGTTATGATTATGATGTTGAATGCATTTTGATATTTACTTGGTCTCAATTGAATTTAATTTTTTTAAACCCAAATATGTGTGTGTGCGTGTCTATATATATATATATCCTTTTACTTCTTCGACATGAGCTATTACAATTAACTCACACACGCAATGCACTCTTCACCACGCTATATCTCATTCATCCTTTTTGTTCCTATGTGACTTTGGATTCTTGAGAATTAAATCGAGTTTGAATTAATAGGATAAAGTCTATTCTTATTTTTCTATCAACTTGGGCTACATTGCATGATTATGTATTGTTGGTGTATATTTTAATTGACTATCAAATGTTGCATTGAAAATAAACTAAGTTGTGATAGTTTGTTAATTCATATTTTAAATATTAATTTTTCTTTTAAAACAAATCAAAAAGGCAAATTTTTAAATAATTAAAATTGACCAAACCCACAATCATTTTTTAAAGAATGATGTGGCTTTGAGTTCCTCATTGCACCTAGGGATACGTAGGAGCAGAACTTCTATTCTGTCAAGCCAAAAATTAATACGGTTAATTTATTTATATATTAAATTTATCTTTTAACAAAAAGGGTAAAACAAATATTTTTAAAAGTTGTAAAAAATTTGCATAACTAATTTAAGGTAACTGTGTCTAGATGAATGTGTTAGGAGTGCTGTGGTATTAAGTTTCCATCCTTTCTTATATATAATCGACTCCTGAATCCAATATGGTTTCAAAGACCATTTTCTAATAAAGGTTTATCAATTTTTCTTAATTCAAATAAAATTAGTGGCGACTTCATTTTCTATTTTTGTTTTTAAAAAAATTTCATGTTGTTCGCCACTCCCGTCGTATATCTCGGTCTCGATAGGGTTTTTTCATTAAAATAATTCATTGCAAAGTAATAAAATTTTTTTTCCATGTCATGTCAAAGTAAAAGACAAAAAAATTATAATATATAAAATAGTAAATTAAAAAAATATATAATTAGCAGGTTCACGATTACCCATCTCCCGCCAAATCATGGGTAATCCCTGTGGATTCCCATGAGTACAGATATTTTTGGCATCCATACATTAAACTACATATATTAATTAAACAGTTACGGTTTTTGCTATCAAGTGCTTCCCAAGAAGCCAAAATAGAAAGTTTGTACTCCCTAAAAAAAAAAAGGTTTGATAATGGCCTTTTTTTCAATGAACAATGCATTGCAAAAGAGCTTAGTCGAAAGAGTTCATGCTCGTACACTTCAAGAAATGGTCTTAGAGGCCTTGAATTTCACTGAAGGGGGATGTTTTCATGGCTTTAACTATATGAATAGGCATCTATACCTCAGAGGAAGGGACCCCTAAATCAACACAAAAAATCATATAGCTTTCTTTGAGTTTCTTTACGTTTTTCGAACATATTACAACTTTGAATGTCTAATGTGGCATTTTAAAGCTTTTTAACATTTTGAGTACCTTTACGACATATTATTTTTGTATACTAACATGTGTTGGATTGAGTAGAAGGGATTTGGGTCCATTAAGCATGTGATCATGCGGTCGATGTGGGATTAATGACTACGCAAAAAATACTGTTAAACGGGTTCCTGCTTAGGTGCACGACTATAATAGGCCAACGAGCTTTCAAAAAGAACCTAACGGTCTTCAACGAAGAAATGTTATAGAAGGCTTCATGTTACCAAGTGGCCTCAATACTCAAGAGGGGGGTGAATTGAGTATGTAAAATACTTTTGTAAATCTTTCACAAAATGTTTGATTATCAATTTTTGTTGAAGCTATTGGATGATTGAAGTGAATAGATAAATGAGATTGAATACCTCACTCACAAATTAAATAAGCCAAGTTGAATAACATTCAAGCAAGCATATAAAATAAATGTACAAATGTAAAGAGATGAGTTTAGAAGATCCAACACAAGGATTTATCCTGGTTCAGCCACCCCTTGTGACCTACGTCCAGTCCTCAAGCAAACCACTCGAGATTTTCCACTAAACTTCAAGCTTGAACAGGTGCTTGAAAACCTTTACACAATAGAGCACTCACCACACCTTGGGATACCTCACCCTTTTCACTAGAGGGATACCTCACCCCCTTTACAACCTTTAAAGGATACCTCACCTTTAACAAGGGATACCTCACCCTTTACAATCTTTGAGAGATACCTCATTCTCTTTTCTCTAGAGGGATACCTTACCCCCTTTACAAAGAATCAAAGTGTTTATAAGATAAAACTCTCACAAGAGTAGATTATGTCACACCCTAATAGAGATGTCACATTTTCGAACAATAATAATAACCTCTACCCAAGTTATAAATTATTACGTAATATATAATAATATAGGTTGTAAAAATATTTTTTTTAAACATTATATTATAAAATAAAATAAACAGAACACAAGATAAAATAAACTATTACATACACACCATAATTATACATATGATTTTGTTTTTAATAAGTACAAATAATTTACATATTACAAACTAGTTAATTAAAAACAGTAAACTGACTGGTTTAAAGCAAACCATAAACTAGCCCAAGCATAACACTAAAAGTTCTGATCCTCTGAAGAATCCTCCTCGGGAAGATTATCGGAAGACAGAAATACTGGGGTAACATCATACCACACTGTAATCAATCCATATGATATAGATGATCTTGAGGTTCACCTTCCTCGAACTGGTCACTCGGTTGCTGCTCCTCGTTGTATTGACAATCTAACAGTTGCTCCTCTTCTACTTCCTCAACGACTTTACGGAACATAAATAATAATACAGAAAATATATATAAAGAGGTGAGACAATCTACATCATTACCAAAGATAAGAAGAAAAAACGACAATACAAACAAATATAACGATTAATATAACAATTCATATTATCATACATGCAAAATATCCAATTATAACTATTCACATTATCACACATGCAAAATATCATAAATCAAATTATAACTATTCACACAAGAATGTAGATTAAATATGCCATGTACTCGAGACTGCTTCTACTCCATGGAGCTAAACACAAACATCGAGAGAAATGATCCCAGGTAGACATGTTCGTACATCAGTCGCCTCAACCAACTATTACACAACAAATACGTCGTGTGAATGGTACACAGTCAAATACGTCGTGTAAATAGTACATAGTCAAATACGTCGTGTACGTCCAGGCATAGTACCAGACAGTCCCCAATAGATCCTGATTAATAATAGTATTTGTCGAGATCGCTAGTGTGTGTTTTCAGTTACCACGGCCCGGAGGAGCTACCAACTGTCCACATGTGGAATCTACTGCACACTAATGCCTCCAAGTTCTCCACATGAACACACTACGCCTATCACACCTGCAATACGGTGTAATTCATCTCGTTAGTTAATCGTCAATTTCAACCAAATTGACATACCACTCTATGTATGTAATGATCTATAATTACAAAAATACCCTCAGTATCACCATGAATCATAATTACATAAATATCCTCATTGTCACCATAATTACAGAAATACCCTTAGTATCAATAATTCCAAAAACAGTATGTCTCCACTTGACAGTACTATTTCCCAACGTGTCTGGGTCCACCACTTTGGCCCGACAGTAAAAACTTACTGTTTCCATAAGTCGCGTAAATATTTTTCAACGTTTTCTCAATCGCGTAACATTTTTAAATCATTTTCTCAATCGCGTAGTTTAAAAATCATCATTTTAAATACATGTAAGCTATTTCTACTTTTTTTCATCAGTATAAAATATTTCTTGATGTTTCAAATTAAATTTTGAAACTTTCCAAAACTACAAATATTATTTAGACATTATTTTCCATTTTTCTTTACACAAATACTCTAAGTCATAATTTTTTACGTTTTCCTCAAAAATTCGATTTTAATAAATTCTTCTACAGTTAATTTTATTCTTTAACTACGTAAAATATTTTCTTGCTTTCTAAATATCATTTTGAAACGTTCTTCATTACTTGCTCATTTTTAATCAATTTTGACAGCATTTAGTTTAGAAAATTCACTAAATGATATTTTCTACGTTTTTTTTTAAAAATTTCTTTATTTAATTATAACCATAAAATACACTTTAAAAATTGCTAACATACTTTAAAACTCAAAGGTAAGTATTTTCAAGTGTCAAAAATTTATTTCTTTTATACACTAGACTTCTAATAAAAATTTGTTTACTTATTTGGTTCTTGAAAATCTATTGTAAATAAATTCTTTTTAGGTCAATAAAACTAGTTTACTTAGAAAATAAATTTTGGATCAATTAAACATTAAAATATATTTTGGCCGAAAATCACCATTTTTATACAAACCATGTTTAAAATTATTTTTCATCTATTAAATCATTGAAAAATCCTTTAACTTAATTAGATCAACTAAGTTATCCTTTTAGAAAATGGTTGATAACATATTGGTTCTCTTTTCGTAGTAAAAACCATAAACTCTTCATCTTGTGTTCTTTGGAACACTTTTGCAAATCTCAACATATTTGCACATCCAACAATAATTATCATAGATCCATGAACATATACATATATTTATGAACACATACCATATATTAAAGCAATAATAAAACACATACCAAATATCAAAGCTATAAACATGCTTGCATACATAATAAATCACAAATAGAAAAGACAATAAACATGCACACAAAATTAATCACACAACAAACAACCAAGTGAATGAATCCTTATGGATTCTTCACCACAATTACATCCATTTTCTCACCACCACACATGGTTGATGATATTAAATCTCCCTCTTACCTATAAGGAAGGCAAGATCTCCTTGGACTCCTCCTTAGAAAATTTGTGTAGCTTCAACAAAAATCCTAACAACCTTAAACAAATTATAAAGTCATAAACTATGGATGAAAAAGATAAACCATGGATCAATCATGGCTTAGAACATCAAAAATCAAATTAGAAACAAGAAACAAGAATTTTCACCTTATAGGAAAGAAACTTCAAAGTGATTTTCCAAGCTCCAAATGGATGATTTAGCAAAAACTCACAACTAGAGATGTTCTTAGAATATGGTTTAGATTTAGGAAATGAAGTTGGATGAAATTTTTGATGGATGGAAGTAGGTTTGATGGTGTTGGCCGAATGGTGGAAGAAAAGGAGACTTAGGAGTTTCTTTGAGTTCTTTGGTAGGAAAAGAAACGGATGAAGGTGTGGAATAATTGAATAAATGATGAAGGAAGTGAATAATAGCCTTAAGACATTATGCATGGTCATAGACTTCCAAGACAAATGCAGCCCCCCCTTTTTGACAAATTTGGCTTAATAATAGCCTTATTCTATCATGCATGGCCATAGGACACTCATAATGGAGCTTTGTCTCCTTTGTTGACCAACTAAATGCATAATGCATGCATAGATCCAAAAATAACTATAGGAATTCTATTCAAAATTTGATTAATTTTAAATAACTTATTTATGCTTAAGTCCTTCTAGTTATGTTTAATTAAAAGTTAGATAGATTCCTTTGTATTTTAGTTAATCATTAGTTTACTTAAAATCCTTAATCTTCTACTTAATTATACTAATACATTTGTCTAACTAAAATTTGATAAAAACTAACTAGGTTTTTAATCTATTTAATTATCACTTAAACCCTTTAGATTAACTTAATTAGATTTTAAATAAACTAATCTATTAAATTAACTAATCTACTAAATCTAACTATTTTTATGGATTTTTAACCTTTTGGTCTAGAATTTTACAAGCTTTTTACGTTAGTAAATTTTTTCCTAAAAGTGGGGCCCACAAATCCAAACGTGGGTCTCACAAAGCAAATGTGGGTCCCACAAGCCAAACGTGGGTCCCATAGATTTTTCTGCATGATAAATATTTTTATTATACAAAAAAATTCTAAAAATTAAAAGATTGATATATGTATTATTCGGACTGAGTTTAGTAAAATCGCCCAGCTCCAAATAATCAAAGAAGATTTTCCTCGGCCCGAAAATTATTATTTTCTTGACTCGAAGCAAATCACACGAAACAATTAAATACAGTTACGAAACAATCAAATTAATTTTATAACACACATAAATTAGAAAATAGTACAATAAGGGCGAAAACGTAATTAACCAAAAATTGGAGTGTTACAGATTACACAAATTGAAGCCCTATGATGCTCTTCAAGAATATCTCAAATATATATACAAAGACAGAGCAAAAGAGATTTAATGATGATTCTCGGATTAAAGTGATTGAATGATGTTTCTCAATTGTTGGTTAGCCACAAATGATGCCCCAAGAAGTGTATTTATAAGTTTATAGAACAATAGAGCCGTTAGGGGCTTTTGTGGCAACATTAAATGCCAAGAAAATATAGCCGTTGGGCATGTCAGAATGCTGGTAATCGATTACAGGGTTTTGGTAATCGATTACATGGAAGATAGAATGTGTTCTTGGCTTTCTGGGCTTGTGGTAATCGATTACATGACTTGTGTAATCGATTACACTCCCTCTGACTTTATGGTAATCGATTACAATATTGATGTAATCGATTACATGGCCCTTTGAATGTGTTCTTCCTTTCTAGGCATATGGTAATCGATTACAATATTGTGTGTAATCGATTACACGTCCTCTGACTTGCTAGTAATCGATTACCAAGAGTGTGTA
This sequence comes from Ormosia emarginata, assembly GCA_029884605.1. NCBI lineage: Eukaryota > Viridiplantae > Streptophyta > Magnoliopsida > Fabales > Fabaceae > Ormosia > Ormosia emarginata. The sequence continues at coordinate 43,211,055 of JAQQTP010000074.1, read as the reverse complement.
ATCGATTACTTTCCATTTTGAACACATTTTTCAAGCCTAAATAAGGATCCATGCCATTTCTAACTTTAAGAAACTTGGATTGATTAATATAGGTATATGTTTAGCATTATCCAAGATTAAAAACAACATCTTTTTAGAATATGAACTTTGAAAAACAAGTTGATTGAAAGCATCATTAAAAAATCATTTGAGATATAATTGAGATACCTTGAGAGTATTTCACATTGATGTTCTAAGACCTATATCTAATATACCTCTTTTGATCTTGCTCTTCTTCTTTTGGTCTTGGTCTTTTCTTTTGATCTTGGTCTTCATCTTTGACTTTGTTATCATCAAAAACTCATTTGATATGCTTCAAGACATAAGCATTCACATTCTCCCCCTTTTTGATGATGACAAAATAAACATTGAAAAAAGAGAAATATTTATATTTATTTATCTATCAGAGAATAAGCGTAATTCTCCCCGGTAATGTATGCATGAGATAGGATAAATGATTTTCATGTAAAAGTGCAAAGCTCCCCCGTACACATGCAACATATTTCACTAATCTCTCCTCCGTTGGCATTATCAAAAACAACATAAGCATTCAACATTGTATAATCATTTCAGCCCATCAGGATCAATATCAGAGTATAAGCAGTTTAGCACATTAATATGTGATACCAAAGCCAATGCATATGAAAAAGAAAATCGTAGATAGTTTTTATCATTTATGCCAAAAGAATTCAGAGTCATATACAAGAGCAAATGGGGTTAGATAAAAAATTAAGCATAGGGAAAGCATCATAAAAGAATAGAACATCAAGATTAAGCATGATTATGTAAAAAAAAGCTTTGTAATCGATTACCCTTTTATTGTAATCGATTACACGTGTTCTGTTTTCCTTGTAATCGATTACAAAGTTTGTGTAATCGATTACATGCTTTCTGGGAATGTTATAATCGATTACATTAGAGGTGTAATCGATTACCTGCTTTCTGACTTGGCTTGGAACGCTTGGCAGAGCCTTTGTAATCGATTACAAATCACTTGTAATCGATTAGCAGATTACTAAAACTCAGTCTTTGCATTTTAAATAGTAAATGACCAATTTCAAACCTTTTAATTTTGTTCCAAAGCATTCCAAAACAATTCCAAACATCATGCAAGCATAGAAACTGATCAGACTATGATCCAAAACTCATATTTATGCAAAAACATCACTTTTACCAAGAATTACACGCTTTTGATGAATTGATGAAGTTTTTGAGCTTTTTGAGGATCTTTGGCATGATGAAGTACCTGCAAAATAGCTAAAGGGGAACCTCCGACGCTTAAGTCAGTATTGGATTCAAAATTGATTAAATTAAGGTAGTTGTGCAGCAAAAACACCATATTATGCAGCAAGTTTCAGATTATGCAGCAAGAAAATAGATTATAAAGCAGAGTTATATTTCAAATATGACTGCACGATTGATCCAATATTCCAAGATCAAAGTATCTATCACATGCATTCATTCAAATGCATGATTGATCAATTATTCCTAATTCTCCTCTTATATATGCACTTTAGGGCAAACAATGATCATATTAGGAATTTTATGTCAAGTACAAAGATATTATCATCAAACATACCATTTTAAACAAGAAGTATACTTATCTAGCATATAATCACATGTAAAGATATTTTCAAGATATAAAGCTTAGAAAAAATACAATTTTAATACAAGTTAAGGCATGGAACAAGTCTCCACTAATCCAAAGATTGCAAGTCCAAGCTTCTTGGAGACAAGAAAGAGAACTTGGAGTATTTTCTGATCTTGTGCTTGTAGCAGTCACTTTTGATATTCCAAAGTTCGTTCTTGGCCTTCAAGCACACCTACAATACACTTCAATTTTTGGCTTTTGGTACCCAAATTCTCTTAGGTCCTTGTGTGTTAGTCTTTGGCAAAGTGCCTTTAGGAACCCAAACCATTTTAGTTCCCTTGTTATTATTGATATTCTTCCTTATATTACAAGTTGATGCACTATGTCCTTTCTTGCCACAATGAAAACACTTTATAAAAGGACTTGTTGATGTACTTGAGGGAACAAAGAAATTCCTGTAAAGTTTTTGTTGATTTTTGAGATTGTACCCTAAACCAGCCGTTTGAAACACACATTTTTTATTCCCAAGCAATATGTTCAAATTATCTCTTCCAAGGGTAAAGTTTGAAAGAGTATTTTTCAAGTCTTCAATTTCATTTTCAAAAGTTTTGCATGATGAGCAAGAAAAGGATGTAGATGCATTATCAAGTAAAGAACATGTCATGCATGAGGAATTTGCATCAATGAGTCCAAGAGTTTCATTTTTAATTTTAAGTTCCTCAATTTCCTTATTTAAAATAGAGATTTCGTTTTCAAAAGAGGAAATTGCTTTCTTGGATGATGAAATCATTTTTGCAAGCCTCATAGATTCATTATGCAATTCTTCAAATGCATCTTGCAATTCATCATAGGAGGGGGAAGAATTTGATTCAAAGTTTGAGGATGTTACCTCCATGTCGTCTTCATCTTCCTCTTCTCCTCTAGCCATGAAACATAGATTGGCTTTCTCATTGTCCGAACTATCGGTTGAATCCATGTCATTATCATCCCAAGCTATGTAGGCTCTTCTTTCTTTCTTTTTCTTTGAGTACCTCTTTTCATACTTCTTCACTTTCCTTTGATAGATTGGACACTCCATCTTCATGTGTCCCAATTCTCCACATTCATAGCATTTAGGAGTGGTTGAGGTTCCTTCCCCTTTGTGATAGGTATTCTTTGAGGGAAAGGGAGGTCTTCTTTGAGCTCCATTCTTTTTGAAGAATCTTCCAAACTTCTTTACTAGAAGGCTAAGATTCTCCTCATTAATCTCTAGGTCATCTCCATCATCATTAATCATGGAGGAGGTGGCCTTTAGAGCAATTCCTTTCTTTTCCTTCTTGTCATGTTTCTCATTTTGATTGAGTCTATTCAGCTCCAACTCATGCTCTTGTAGCTTTCCAAAAAGTGTGGCTAAGGTCATAGTTGCTAGATTTCTTAATTCTGAGATAGCCGTCACTTTAGGTTGTCAATCCCTGCTCAAACATCTTAACACTTTGTTAATAAGATCTTCATTAGGAAAAGTCTTTCCCAATGAAGCAAGATGATTTGTAATATGTGTAAATCGTTTTTGCATTTCTTGAATGCTTTCACCTTGGTTCATTCTAAAAGTTCATACTCATGAGGGGAAGTATTTATCCTTGATCTTTTCACTTCACTAGTACCCTCATGAGTTACTTGTAAGGTGTCCCACATTTCTTGGGCAGATTTACAATTTGAGACTCTAAAGAACTCATCATACCCCAAAGCAGTGGTAATGATGTTTTTGGCTCTCAAATTATATTGGACTTTCTTTTTATCATCATTTGTCCATTCACTTCTTGGTGTATTAATTCTCACACTATTTACAACTTGTGTGGGGACAAAAGTACCATTTTTAATAGCATCCCACACATCTAAGTCAATAGCTTCAATAAAAATTTTCATTCTTTCTTTCCAATAAGCATACCCATCCCCATTGAAAAAGGGAAGTCTATAAAGAGAAGAACTTTCAGAAAAACCATTTGAAGAGGCCATCACTTTCTCTTGAAGCTACTAAGCTCTTTACACAAGAGCCTAACTCTGATACCATTTGTTACCAAGTGGCCTCAATACTCAAGAGGGGGGATGAATTGAGTATGTAAAATACTTTTGTAAATCTTTCGCAAAATGTTTGATTATTAATTTTCGTTGAAGCTATTGGATGATTGAAGTGATTAGATAAATGAGATTGAATACCTCACTCACAAATTAAATAAGCCAAGTTGAATAACATTCAATCAAGCATATAAAATAAATGCACAAATGTAAAGAGATGAGTTTAGAAGATCAAACACAAGGATTTATCATAGTTCAGCCACCCCTTGTGACCTATGTCCAGTCCTCAAGCAAACCACTCAAGATTTTCCATTAAACTTCAAGCTTGAACAGGTGCTTGAAACCCTTTACACAATAGAGCACTCACCACACCTTAGGATACCTCACCCTTTGTGCTTGAGCCTCAAAATAGGAATACCTCTCCCTTTTCACTAGAGGGATACCTCACCCCCTTTACAACCTTTGAAGGATACCTCACCTTCAATAAAGGATACCTCACCCTTTACAATCTTTGAGAGATATCTCACTCTCTTTTCTCTAAAGGGATACCTCACCCCCTTTACAAAAAATCAAAGTGTTTACAAGATGAAACTCTCACAAGAGTAGATTACACAAATTGAAGCCCTATGATGCTCTTCAAGAATATCTCAAATATATATACAAAAACAGAGCAAAAGAGATTTAATGATGATTCTCGGATTAAAGTGATTGAATGATGTTTCTCAATTGTTGGTTAGCCACAAATGATGCCCCAAGAAGTGTATTTATAAGTTTATAGAACAATAAAGCTGTTGGGGGCTTTTGTGGCAACATTAAATGCTAAGAAAATATAGCCGTTAGGCATGTCAGAATGCTGGTAATCAATTACAGGTTTTAGTAATTAATTACATGGAAGATAGAACGTGTTCTTGGCTTTCTGGGCTTGTGGTAATCGATTACATGACTTGTATAATCGATTACACTCCCTCTGACTTTATGGTAATCGATTACAATATTGATGTAATCGATTACATGGCCCTTTGAACGTGTTCTTCCTTTCTGGGCATATGGTAATCGATTACAATATTGTGTGTAATCGATTACATGTCCTCTGACTTACTGGTAATCGATTACTAAGAGTGTGTAATCGATTACTTTCCATTTTGAACACATTTTTCAAGCCTAAATGAGGATCCATGCCATTTCTAACTTTAAGAAACTTGGATTAATTAATATAGGTATATGTTTAGCATGATTCAAGATTAAAAATAACATCTTTTTAGAATATGAACTTTGAAAAACAAGTTGATTGAAAACATCATTAAAAATCCATTTGAGATATAATTGAGATACCTTGAAAGCATTTCATATTGATGTTCTAAGACCTATATCTAATATACCTCTTTTGATCTTGGTCTTCTTCTTTTGGTCTTGGTCTTTTCTTTTGATCTTGGTCTTCATCTTTGACTTTGTTATCATCAAAAACTCATTTGATATGCTTCAAGACATAAGCATTCACACTTCAACCTTTGAATTGACCTTTAAAAAATATTATATTAATTATAAAATTAATTACATTATATAAAAATGACAAATATGGTACAATATATAATACTAATAAAATATAATCAAATTAGTTCGTCTGCTATACCTAAAAGACTTTTTTCAATTGTTTGAAGCCTGACCTATTTAGTATAATTTAATATTAAATAATATTTGCATGCACTAAACCAACCTGGCCGATTTACCTGGAAAATCCATGACTTAGGTTTTAGGTCGGTCCAATCAGTATATTAGGTCAAAATTGTCAACTACACCTTGGTAAAAATGTTATTCTTGTTTAATAATTTTTAATATAAATGATTTTCTAAAAACTAATTTGTTCATATAGTATTTTTAAAGTATATATATATATATATATATATATATATATATATATATATATATTTGTCCAAATTTGATGGTTTGACCTTTTGATTCCCGTCGAACCGTTGACTTAATAATCTGGTCTTTTAACTAGGTTGATATCAGGTATGGATTATTGATCTCCGGTATTAAAGTATAGCCTACTGTATAATATATACGAGCCACAATGATTTCAAACTGAAATTAGGCATGCGTGTTTAAATTTCGAACAGGGAGCTAATACATGATGAATGCTTTGACGTGACTAGATGAGCATAAATTGAGGGACAAATGATTGATAACACAAGGTACAAAGTGTGTCAGATGCAGAGCCATCCCATTTATGAAATGAAGTTGCTTTAATATATATTAAAGCAATATTATATGGGAAAAATATGCAACAATACCAAACGTGGCATACTTTATGTTTTCACTGTATTAAAATTGATATTGTATATTAAAGAATGTGGCCACGCAAAAAAATGAAGATATCCTGATTTTTGTATGAAAAATTAATTTACATGTATGAATATTATAATAAAAAATTAAAAAGGCATCTGGACATTAATAAATAAAACCTATTTAGCTAAGTATGACTTTTATACAAGAATTGTGGCGCTACGTGTGGTTTAGTCCCCGAAATCAATTTTGGCATACGTGCCTAACAAAGCCACAAAATATTTAACCTAACAAATTTATTCCACGAAATCTACTCCTAATTAATTTAACATTGATGGAGTATCCGATTATATACGTGGTTATTTTTTCCCTGCAACTGCATATGCTAAATTGCCTAATGTGTGTCAGAAGTATAGACCTACTGAACTGAGCAGCTTTGATTGCACAGTGACAGACCTAAACGATTGAAAGACTGATCCAATATATTGTGTATATTATTTTTTCTTCCAAGGCAAGTGCTTGTTGACCTAGAAGTACACCCAAGTACTTAGATGGAGCATCGAATTCGCCCAATTTATACAAAAAAACACAATGGTCTACCAAATATTCTACCCTCACATGCCACTTGCAAGGATTGAAATTAGATCAAACCACAAAAAAGAGAGTAAAGGATTAGAATTAGATGTTGCATTTCCCTCACGTGGCCACTTTCAAGTATTCGAAAATTCAAATTAGATGTTGGGCCAGCATGCACTCACGTGCTCAATATTTCATTTCCTCCTATCTATATATAAGGTTACCACATAAGAAGTAATATGACACAATAATCATTCCAACAATTGTCTTCCACTGTCGGTACTGAATAGTTTAAGGCAAAAGTTCTATGTAGTGTTTGTAGGTTACCATCCTAGTGGTGTGTGAAATCCGCAAGTGTACGGTTTCGTTGTTAAGTAATAAAAAGATCGAATCCACATGGACTATGTCTATGAATACCAATTAATTAATTAATTTAATTAAATTAAACAAAGGAAATATGATTGTTGAGTGATTAGAACGTAGTAACCAAGCAATTAAATAAATAAATATTAAAGTGCAAAGTTGAGCTAAAAAACAACAAGTTGTTAAGAAAGGTTTTCAGATTCAAGAAAGCTTCCAGGATTGAGGATAACAACAATGATACAAGACAATTCCTAATTGACAACCCTTTTATTAAAGTTGAAATTCAATTGAAGGTGAATTACCCTAAATCAGTTAATGTTCTTTCTCAAGAGACAAGAATCGTGCCCAATTAAACCAATTCCTACTCTCGTGGTAATTGAATTTAAATTAAACCCATTACGCTTTATGGTAATTCATTAAATCCTCGAAAGGTTAAACCTACTCTTGTGATTTAGACCTTAAGTTCAATTCTTATGATTCCAATACTTAGGTTCACCTCTCAATACGTCCCTAAATGTCTATGAGATGCAAATATATGGCCAACAAATTCACATGAATAAGCGTAGTAAGGATTGAATCAAAGAACATTCAAGATTAATAAAAGGCGTAAACAAAGTCAATTAATCATCATCAATGTATTAAAGGGCATTGCCCAATCCTAGAAACAAAAGAAACTACTCAGACATGGAGAAGAAGAAACAAGAAATCAAATTCAAGAATATCCAAACTCGTAATCAAAGAGAGAAGAGAGGAGAAAGTTAAAGATCAAGAGCTTCCCAATATGCCTCATTCAAAACCAAATTGGAACCCTAATATTGTATTCAGAATATCTATAAATACCCTGGGGGTTTTCTTTGGTCTTAGCCCATAAAAAGAAACAAAAACAAAACTTAAAAATCTGTCTCGTACTACGATCCATGGCCAGGCCGTGGAACTCTCTGAAAATTTTCTTTTGCTTCTTCACGCAGTTGCTCGATCTGTGGCCGTGGGGAATTCCACAGGCAGGCCGTAGAACTCTCTAGAGTGAGCTTTTTGCCCCAATTTGCTATCTGTAAAGCTCCAACTTCAATTGTGCAAGCTTCCCATCCATTTTAAGACCAATTCAGCACCAATCCTACACAACAACACCAAAAACACCGTAGTTATCCGAACTAAGGGGAAAAATAAATAAAAAGAGAAACTAAAATGCCTAAAAATGCATGCAAAACAAGAACAAAATATGATGTTGATTCACACACATCACCTGGTATTTATTCAGATTGACTTCAATGTAGTGCACAAGTAACTAGATTCAGTGGTAGTGTATTCAAATCATATGCATCTAGGGCCTTGGCAGAGGATGTATGGGCAAAGTATTATCATGGCTATATCGGTGGACATCTTGCAGCTGAGGTGGTTAACGTACATGATGGTGTGCCAATTGGAGCAATTGTTAGACATCTTGTTGCGGCTATTGTGGATGGAAATATGCATGTTCCCCTTATAGGAGATGACCCAAACATGGTTGTGAATCAAAATTATAGGGGAGCTAGGTATCTCGAGCGTGTTGTAGTTGGTTTTGGTTTCGGGTTGATTATGTTGCTTGTGAGTAAGTTTCTATTTTGGCATGGTTAGGATATGAGGCACGTAAGGGTGGGTGCATTCAACTTAGGGTTCAAATGGGTAACGATTTTTATGTCAAAGTTTTACTTATGCTTCTATGTTTGTTTTTTACAAGTAAAATAGGGTATGTAGTGTATTTTGTAAGTTAAGGAGGTTGTGTGCTAGGACAAGACTAGATATATTAGATTTTAATTACCACAAGGCTATTTCTCTAGAGCAAGATATTTGTAGGATGGAGTCATAGAACTTTGATTTAATTATGGAGAATATTCGTTGGAAGGATGAGTTGATTCAAAAGGATGAATGTATTATTTTTTGCCATTTGAATGATGTGCTTGCTCATTTTTAATATGTAACTTTGGGGGATGTTATTATGCATCCTACTATGTTATGGTGCATGGTACACCCATTGATTTTACCTACAATAACATGTATTAGAACAATCAAATTATTTGGTTATGCCTGTTAAATACTTTCAAATGAATAAATTTGTACCTACTTTATGAGCATCGAGACAACCTCATTTTGATTTTTAACTAATTAATATAATTTATTTTAAGTTATTATAGTAAATAGTTAATAACTAAGAATGTAATTGGGTTAGTGAATCCAAGTTGAGTGGTATAAGTTAATGTAACAATTCCTCATTTAAATGTAAGTTTTCCTTTTTTGAACACATTTCTTAAAAACAAAATCTTGTAAAATCCAATTCATTTTTTTGGGAAGATATTATTGTTATGTTTGAATAGAGTATTTAAAAAGTGTATGTGTTTTTATTAATGCTTGGTTAGTTCAAGTGGTTTGACACTTGTTCCCCTTAAACAATGCTTGAAGTAAGAGTCTTGTGACTAGAGAAAACCATCGTTGGCAGAAATTTACACATTTGTAGTCTGACCTGACTCAGCTCTAGATTAGTTAGGATCCAACATTAAAAAAAGTTTTTTTAGATGCACTAATGTTTGAATGTAAAAATGTAAAATGACTTTTTTAAATATTTATTCTCATCAAACAGATTCACCAATTTGTAAATACAAGTATCTTTTCATATGCAACAAAATTTAGTCTTAAAAAAAGTACCATTGTTCTTTTTATGTTGTACGTAAAAGTTGATAAAAAATTCTAACAATGGCGAAACTATGGTGATTCAAGAGAAGGGTGATGGTAGTGATGGAGTGTATAAAAAAACAAAAAAAAAACCCACAAAACATGCTATTGTAGGTAAAATCAATAGGTATACCATGCACCCTAACATAGTAGGGTACATAATAACATCTCCCAAAGTTACATATTAAAACTGAGCAAGCGCATAATTCAAACTACAAAAAATAATACATTCATCCTTTTAAATGTCTCAACTCATCCTTCCAAACGGATATTCTTCATAATTAAATCAATGTTCTCCGACTCTAACCTACAAACATCTTGCTCCAGAGAAATAGCCTTGTGGTAATTAAAATCTAATATATCTAGTCCTGTCCCAACACACAGCCTCCTTAACTTACAAAATACGCTATGTACCCTATTTTACTTTTAAAAAAACAAACATAGAAGCATAAGTAAAACTTTGACATAAAAATTATTACCCATGCAAACCCTAAGTTAAATGCACCAACCTTTACGTGCCTCATATCCTAACTATGCTAAAACAGCAACTTACTCACAAGTAACATAATCAACTCAAAACCAAAACTAACTACGACACCCTCGAGATACCTACCTCCCCTGTAATTTTGATTCCCAACCATGTTTGAGCCATCTCTCACAAGGGGAACATGCATATTTCCATCCACAGCAGCCACACTAAGATGTCTAACAACTGCTCTAATCGGCACACCACCATGCACGTTAACCACCTCAGCTGCAGAACATCCATCGGTATAGCCATGACAATACTTTGCCCATGCATCCTTTGCCAAAGCCCTAGATGCATATGATTTGAATACATTGCTACTAAATCCAGTTACTTATGCACTGCATTGAAGCTAAACTGAATAAATACCAGGCTAGTAACCTACAAACACGACATAGAACTTTTGCCTTGAACTATTCATGGGTACTGACAGTGAAAAACAATTGTTAGAACGGTTATTGCGTCATATTACTTCTTATGTGGTAACCTTATATACAGATATGAGGAAATTGAATATTGAGCACGTGAGTGCATGCTAGCCCAACATCTAATTCGAATTTTCGAATACTTGAAAGTGGCCACGTGAGGGAAATGCAACGTCTAGCTCCTGTAACACCCACCGTAGGGTATCACACTTATGTTACTTAATTATCCAATTACCCCTTCATTATAAAATATACTTTGTAATGTAAATACGAGTTATAAAATTTCTTAATACCAATAAGATAAACTTAGCGAAAAATAAAATATTCTAACATCATCACAAATAATTTACATCATATATACATTACAAAAGTACTGTTAAGATTATTTATATACAGACATAGTCCTTAAAGTATTTGAACATTATTTAAAACTAACATACTGCCCAAGTATTACTAAGCAGCAGAACCTTCAGATGCGTCCTCCTCAGATTCCTCAACAGGTAGGAATCCGACTTGACACGAAGTCCTATGGACAGGTATCTGCGCAGACGACACGATACTAATCTTACTAGGAGTATGGTAGTAAGCTCCCCAGTACTGCCTAATGGATAACGGAAACTCTAAGTGTACATAAATATTTACACTGAAATAAGGGTTCCCTTGATAAAGCCTACTTAGGGTAACATTCAAGTCCCCTATATAGAAAATATACTCTCTATCTAGGTCGACATGTCATGCTTCCGATCCTCCATGAAATTGCAACCTCATATATCCTAGGAAACTGGGCATTGCCATCTTCTTAGAATTCAGCTTCCTCCACAGGAATCTGCTCCTCTTCGCCTTCTTGTTCAATTCCTTGCTCAGCGTCTTTACAAATATAAATACAGTACAAAATAGGCATACAAAGAGGTGAGATCACCTACACCAATACCAACATGGTAGTATAGAGATAAACACATACAATATATCATACAAATACATCTTACCATAATTACAATTATGCCATCAACATTATTTATCATCACAACAGATGTAATAAATAATAATTACGATCATGCCCTCAGTCATTATTTATTATAACAAATATAATAAATAATAATTATGATTATACCCTCAGAATTTCCCAATTCAATAATTGTAATTATGCCCTCAACATTATCCCATATTCCACAATTCATAGTATAATCACACGATAATTACAATAATGCCATCAATATCATCTAATATTCCTCAATTGATATATCACACAGATATAGATATTCAGATTATGCATGTGCACAAAGAGACACTTTCATACTCCATGGAACTAAAACTCAAGTCAGAGAAATTGATCCAAAAGATCTGTCTGTACCAACATGCCTTAGACCACGTGCCACTATTCTCATTAGTGTTTGCACATCTAGTATATACATGACAGTCTTTAATAGATCTTGATTAAGAATAGTGTCTCGGTCAGGATCATCAGTATTTTGCATCGGTCTAACCCACAGTACAGAAGAGCTACCAACTGCTCACTGTAGGCAACCCGCACCCCGATGCCTCCAAAGTCAATGAGTGACTTACACTACGCATATCGCACCCACTCAAAAGATGTACTTTCTCCTAGGCAATTAGCCTTATCCAGCCCATCAGACCTTTCCAATGCATGTACAATGCACCATTCTCAGTTCAAATTCATAATTTCACATTCAGGGTCCACACATTGGCCCATTCTCAGTTCAAATTCATAATCTCATTTTCAGGGTCCTCACATTGGCCCAACAGTATCTTTACTGTATTTTCTATTGCGAAATCATATTATCGCATTTCCTCAATCGCACAATAGTTTTGTCACGTTTTCAAATCACGTATTAATTTTTCAATGTTTTCTCAATCGCGTAAAAATGTTTAAACACTTTCCAAATCGCGTAGAAATATTTAAATGTTTTTCAAATCGCATAGCGATTTTTCATTATTTTCGCAATCACATAGCTTAAAAATCACGTTTTTAAGTTACGAAAAACATTTTCCACCATTTTTCCACTACGTAAAATATTTCTCAACCTTCCAAAATTCCATTTCAACTTTTCTCAAAATAATATGACTTCTCACTTTATTTTCTACATTTTCTTAGTCAAGAAATCCTTTTTGCAATATATTCCACAAATTCACCATTCCATTGAATTAAATCAATGTTTCTAACTTAAAATTTCCTAACGCGCTCCAAAACCCAAAGTATGAGTTATACGTTAGTAAATTTTAATTCACCAACATATTCTTTATAATTCTAAATTAATTCTAAAAATCAATGCTCTTTAAAATAAATTGAGGTTCAAACACTTTCAACCTCTCTTTTCTATTCATATACGAAAATTCTATTTTTCAAGTGACAAAACACTTTGTTTCCATTTCTTTAATTCTTGTACTTAATCAATTATATTTCTACTTTGAAATCACTTTGTCTTATAAAACCAAGGCATTACAAGCCTTCAAAACCGTCGTACATGGCCATTGAAACTATCATATATTTTTCCTTCTAAGTCAACTATCAATTATATTGTTCCCTTCATGTTTTTACACAAATAAAACCATTAAAATTCCTCCAAAAATCGTGAGACACTTGTTCTTTGAAACCAAAACATTTGTTCATTTTCCTTGCTCTTCTAAGCATCTAATTTTACCATTCATGAAAATATTAATTTGTAAACACCTATTTTGAGGTGTGAGGCCGAAATCCTCATTGTCCTTGGAACCAAAAATTATTTTCCTTTCCATCATCAAATCATGGCATACATATACATATTCATCATATCATATAATTAAGCATACCTTAAAGCAATAAAAATCACCTAAAGCATGCAAACACAAATAAATAATTTAAAACACATAAACACCCATAAATAATTACACAACCATAGATATGAATCCTCACATGGATTCACCATCCATCAAATAAAATTTCATCTCTCACCATCATACTTGGTTGGTGAGATAGATCTCCCTCTTACCTCTTGAAGAACCTCAAAAGCTCCTTGCTTTTGCTTCTTTTTCAAGTCCTTTACCACCCAAGGTTTCTTAAATACAAAACAAAACACAAGTTTATTAGCATTTTAAGCTTGAACAAGGAAAACCATGGATCAAACATGGCTTAGAACATGAAAAAGAGATAAAAAAAGTGAAGTTTCCTTACACTTCACCTTAAAAACCCTAGAACTTGATCTTGAAGAAAGTCCTTGAAGATGATGGATTTAGAACTTAGCCTAAACTACAAAGTGTCTTAGATTGAGGTATAAATTCAAGAAGTAAGGTTGTTTAAAATTTTTGAAGAGTGATGGTGGGTTCAAGAGGTCATGGCCGTGAGCTTGAGTGAAGAGAAATGGAGAGAAAAGTTTGAAGAGCTTAGTTTTTTGGAATGATCAAGAATGATCAAGATGAGTAATAATTGTGTCTTCAAACTTTGCTATGGCCTTAAGCCATCACAAAACTGTCCCCCCTCCTTGTACACTCAATGAGTGACCAATTTCACTCCACCATTTTGGGCATTGTTAGCCATTGATCAGACCAATGGTTAGTATTAGTGTAGATTCTAATTATAGCCTCTAGATTATAAGACTAAATCTAGGCCATTAGATCTCTCCTCCTTGAAATCCTAGCCATTAGATGTATCTCCAAAAATGAAGAGTCAAGATCACCTCTTCATACTTTCCATCCAATGGTCATAAAAAGTCTTTGTCATTTTGTAAGATCAATCTCCACCATTGATTAAATCAATGGTGGATATTCAAAGGCTTCAACATTAAGCTTGCTTCCTATTGGTCCGTCATAAAGTTGTCATAACCCTAATGTTGACTAAGCAATATATTATTTATTTTTATCAGCTATTACCCAACGAATAATATTTTTACTTTTTTTTATTACCCGATAATTAAATACAGTACAAAACACAGTAAAAAAAATTTTAAAAACTGTTTTCGGTTTCGGGTTTAGTAAGATCCCCCGTCCTCGTCTCAACAGTATAAAATTTTTTTGCTACAATTTTTTTTTCACTTTTCCGGACCTACCTGGGCCCACGTACGACCCCCCTGGGCCCACTGACGACCCATGGATAATATTAAAATAATCAGATAAATATAAAAATTTCATAATCATCCACAAAATCATAAAAATTATAAAATGTATAAAAATCAAATCAGATTACGTAAAATAATTAAGAATCAACAGCAATAATTAAATTACGTAAGATTTTTCCCGGCCCGAAAATTATTATTTTCCTAACAAGGAGTAAATAACACAAAACGATCAAATGTATTCACGGCATACTCAAAATAATTTTAGAGTGCATAGAAATCACTAAACAGTAGAATTCTGTTATTACTGTCAATATTACTGTCAAATAGTTAGAAAATTTGGGGTGTTATAGCTCCAATCCTTTACTATATTTTTTTTTTGTGGTTTGGTCTAATCCCAATCCTTACAAGTAGCACGTGAGGGCAAAATATTTGGTAGACCATTGTGTTTTTTGGTATAAATTGGTGGGCAAATTTAATGCTCTATCTAAGTACTTAGGTGTACTTCTAAGTCAGCATGCACTTACCTTGGAAGAAAAAATAATATACAAAATATATTAGATCAATTTTTCAAGCGTTTTGGTTTGTCAGGGTGCAATCAAAGCTGCTCACTTCAGTAGGCCTATACTTCTAACACACGTTAGGCAATTCAGCAAATGTAGTTGCAAGGAAAAAATAACCACGTGTACAATCGGAAACTCCGTCAATGTGAAATTATTTATGTGTAGATTTCAGGGACTAAATTTGTTGGGTTAAATATTTTGTGGTTTTGTTAGACACGTATGCCAAATTTGATTTCAGCAACTAAACCACGCGTAGCACCATTGTTCTCTTATAAAAGCCATACTTAGCTAAATAGGTTTTATTTATTAATGTTCAAATGCCTTTTTATTAATATTTTTTATTATAATATTCATACATGTAAAATAAATTTTCATACAACAATCATGATATCTTCATTTTTTTACGTGGTCACGTTCTTTAATATACAATATCAATTTTAATATAGTGAAAACATAAAGTATGCCACATTTGGTATTGTTGCATATTTTTCCCATATAATATTTCTTTAATATATATTAAAGCAACTTCATTTCATTAATGGGATGGTTCTACATCTGACACAGTTCGTAGCTTTTGTTATCAATCACTTGTCCCCCAATTTATGGTCATCTAGTCACGTGAAAGCATTAATCAAGTATTAGCTCTTTGTTCAAAATTTAAACATGCGTGTCTAATTTCAGTTTGAAATCATTGTGGCTCATATATATAATTAGCTATTATCTATTGAAAGACTTTGTTTTGATGATAACAAATATAAAAATGTTGCAAGATCAAGTCCATGACCTTCAAGATTAGCTTTAGGACTTAGATCAATGTGTAAAGGTATAATGTGATTCACACAAATGCTGCATAACTTGTTTTTCAAAGAACATGAATAGAACACTTGTTTTACAAGCTTCAAAATGGTTTTTGGTTTTCAATGAAACAAATTTTAAGTGCCAAAAAATTATATAAGACCATTTGAAATCTCTTGGCATTGCCTCATTGTTGACAAAACATATTTTACATAGCTTATCAAAGTAAAAGTCACTTGATTCAAATAACAGAAGTCATGAGAATGCAAAAATTCAAACTAATCAAAATTTATTCGAATAAGGCTTCCCTTATTTTAATGACAAAAGTGAGAGAAGCTAAGTATTTCAACTGATCAAGCTTTATTTGAACAAAATCTTGTTTTATTCGAATAAACGTTTAAAGTGAACAAAGGCACTTTAGATTTCAAATGGGTTATTCAAATAACACCCTATTTTATTCAAATAACATGTTTTCCAGAAACCAAATTTTTAAGTGACTTATTCGAATAACATTTGTGTTATTCGAAAATGTTTTCTAGCAAGTTTTTCCTTTACGTGCTATTTAAAGATTTATTCGAATAACCATTGTGTTATTCGAATAACGAGATTTTTCAGAAACAGAGAGCAACGTCTATAATGAAGCATTTAATGCTTCTCAACCATTCCCAGTGGCTCTAATCTTTAATGAGCTTTAAATGCAAGGTTATTGGGCATTGACGGGGTTAGAGAAATATTCTGAAAACCTTGATTGAGCATCAATAGGTGTTTTGCACATACTTTTCATATCTTTCTCTATTTTTGAGCAAAAGTGTGAATCCGTAATACCTATAAACTTCAATTTATATTACCCACTCTTTAAGATAGTTTATATCTATTCTATCTTTGTATAATCTGTAAAGAGGATGAGGCATCTCTCAAATCTGTAAAGGGTGAGGTATCCCTTGAAGTTGAGACTCAAAGTATAAGGGTGAGGCATCCCAATGTGTTGTTGAGTGCTCCACTTTGTAAAGGTCACAAGCACCTGATTCAAGCTTGGAATTTAGTGAAAAATCTTGAGTGATTGCTTGAGGACTAGATGTAGGTCACATGGGTTGGCTGAACCAGGATAAATCACTGTGTTTGACTCTCTAAACTCTTCTCTTTACATTTGTGCATTGGTTTATTTGCTTATTTGAATATTTCTCTCTTGGTTGGTTCATTGGTGGACAATATCTTTCTATCTTATTCATTCATTCATTCATTTCTATTAATTAATAACTTCAACAAAAATTAGTAATCAAGAGTTTTTCAAAATATTTGTGAAAAGTTTTTATAAACTCAATTCACCCCCTCTTGAGTTTTGAGGCCACTTGGTAACAAGTGGTATCAGAACTAGACTATTGTATAAAGAGCTTAGCAGCTTCAAGAGAAAATATGGCTTCAAATGATTTTTCGAATGAAGGTTCTTCTATAAACGGACCTCCTTTTTTCAATGGGGATGGTTATGTCTATTAGAAAGAAATGATGAGAATTTTTATTGAAGCTATTGATATTGATGTATGGGATACTGTTGAAAATAGTCCTTTTGTTTCCACACATTTAATTGATGGTGTAAGAACCAATACACCAAGAAATGAATGGACTGATGAAGACAAGAAAAATATCCAATACAATTTGAGAGCTAAGAACATCATCACCACTTCTTTGGGGTTTGATGAATTGTTTAGGGTGTCAAATTGTAAAACTGCCCAAGAAATGTGAGATACATTGCAAGTAACTCATAAGGGCACAAGTGAGGTAAAAAGATCCAGAATAAATACACTCACTCATAAATATGAATTGTTTAGAATGAACCAAAGAGAAAACATTCAAGAAATGCAAAAAAGGTTCACTCATATAGTTAATCATCTTGCTTCATTGGAAAAAACTTTTGCCATTGAAGATCTTATTATCAAGGTTTTGAGATGTTTGAGCAGGAATTGATAGCCCAAAGTGATGGCCATATCAAAGTCAAGGAATCTAGCAATAATGACTTTGGCTACCCTCTTTGGAAAGGTTCAAGAGTATAAATTGGAGTTAAATAGATTAAGTCAAAGTGAGGAGCAAGATAAGAAGAAAAAGAGAATTGCTCTCAAAGCTACTTCCTCCTCAATTAAAATGAAGATCAAGATGATGGAAATGATTTTGAGAATCTTGAGATTAATGAAAAGAATTTTAGCCTTTTTGTGAGGAGGTTTAGAAGATTTTTCAAAAAGAAAGGAAGTCAAAGAAGACCACATTTTCTTCCTAAGAAGACATATCAAAAGGGAGAAGGAACTTCATCTACTCCAACTTGTTATGAATGTGAAAAACTGGGACATATAAAGATGGAGTGTCCAACTTATCAAAGGAAGATGGAGAAATTTGAAAAGAGACCTTCCAAAGAAAGAAAAAGAAAGAGAGCATACATTGCTTGGGAAGACAATGATATGGATTCCACTAATGATTCAGAGAGTGAGGAAGTTCATCTTTGCCTTATGGCAAATGGAGAAGAAGAAGAAGAAAGTAAAACCGAGGTAACCTCATCTAATCTTAAACCTTCTCCTTTATATAGTGAATTGCAAGAAGTATTCCAAGAGTTACATGATGAATCCATGAGGCTCACTAGAATGGTTTTAACTTCCAACAAAACAATCTCCTTATTGGAAAATAAAGTTTCTATTTTAATCAAGGAAATTAAAGAACTCAAAGTTGAGAATGAGACTCTTGGATTTATCGATGCTAACTCATCATGCATAACTTGTTCCTCACATGTCAATGCATTCATTCAATCACCTTGCTCATCATGTGAATAATTTGAAAAGGAGGTTGAAGATTTAAAAAATACTATTGCCAAATTCACCTTGGGGAGGGAAAATTTGAATGTGTTACTAAGGAAATAAAGATGTGCTTTTCAAAAGGCCGATTTGGGGTATAATCCCAATAACTGACAAAAATCTTATAAGAATTTCTTTATTTCCTCAAGTGCATCAACTAGCCCCTTTATCAAATGCTTTCATTATGGAAGGAAAGGACATAGTGCATCTACATGTAATCCTAGAAAGAACATAAATACCAAGGTTAGAACTAAAATGGTTTGGGTTCCTATCGACCAACCAATGGCTGTTTTGTGCTCTTGCAAAATAGTCACCAATTTTTTTTCCTGTTCTTAGGTGAATGACTTTGCAATTATCATTAGAAGTGTGTCTTTCTCTGCCAAGAATATGTATTTAAGATGACCAAGTAATGCCTTTAGTTCTAATTCGGGTGCCAGCACAACAGAAGGTTGAGGTACATCAGTAGTAATTAGTAATTCAACAAAAGAAACCTCATGTTCTTCTGAAGTGGAAGAGAGCTCTTGCGAAGCAGCTACGACGTCATCAATATCCTCATCCCATGGCTCTCCTTCATTATTTTTCTTTTCTTCCTGTACATCTAAGCTTTGAGTCAAAACTATATCGAGAGCATTAAAATGGTCAGACTCAAAAGTTGTAGAAATTAAAGAATCAAAAATATCAAAAGAGTTAATTAAACAAGAAGAGTGTACATCACTCGAGTATCTCATGGCCTCAAAGATATTGAATTTGATCAGTTCCCCATCAAATTCCATTATCAATATCCTGGAGTGCACTTCAATTTTTGTCCGAGCAGTCTTTAAGAATGGTCTCCCTAACAAGATAGGAGCAGAGTTGGGGGATTTGTCCTCTTCCATGTCCAACACATAAAAGTCTGCTAGAAACACTAATTCATTCACCTGCACTAAAACATCTTCAACAATACCCTTTGGGTATGCATTAGATCTATCCGCCAATTGAATTATAACACTAGTTAATTCCAAAGGACCTAGATGTAAAGATGCATAAATGGTATAAGGCATGACATTTATGGATGCACCTAAATCTAGTATTGCCCTCCCAAACCTTGTGTTACCTATAGTGCATGGCATGGTGAATGTGCCAGGATCCTTACATTTAGTTGGGAGTTTCTTTTTTATTACAGCTAAAACATTCTCTCCCACTTGGACCCTTTCATTTCCTTTTAATTTCCTTTTGTTAGTGCATAATTATTTTAAAAACTTTACATATCTAGGTACTTGCTTAATGACATCTAACAAAAGGATATTAACTTCCACTTTCCTAAAAGTTTCTAGGATCTCTTTTTTTACTTCTTCTTTCTTAGTCTTTACCAATCTACTAGGAAAAGGTGCTTTAGTGATATATTTAGGAAGTAGTTTAGGAACACTTACCTTAGGGGCTTTAGAATTGTGCTCCTCCTCCTCTACCTCCTTAGGCTTTTGAGCTTTGTCTTCAGTGACTTATGGAGAAGATGCGGGTTCGTCCAATGTCTTCCTACTTCCCAAGGTAATAACACTAGCATTTTCCCTAGGATTTACCTCCAGCTGTGAGGGAAGTTTCCCAGAAAGTTGACTCTGAACCTTGTTGATCTCTGTGGCTAACTGCCCCACCTGATTCTGCAAGTTATTGATGGTGGCCCTTGTTTCTTGTTGAAACTGAATATTGTTAGTGGCCATTTGCCTCATTAGCTCCTCCAAAGAAGGCTCAGGTTGTCTAGGAGCTTGAACTTGTTGTTGCCTTTGAGGGAAAGGTTCTTGTCTTTGCTGAAACCTTGGAGGTCCATAAGCTTGAGGTTGAGTTTGGGGCTACTTTGCATAGCTAAAGTTAGGATGATCCTTCCACCCTGGATTGTATGTATTGGAGTAGGGGTTGTAGTTCTTAGACAGTGCAGAAAATCCCCCTCACTGCCTTTGCTTCTTTATTTGTGTCCTCTTGAAGAGTGGGACACATATCAGTAAGATGTGCAGGAGAGCAACAAATACCATAAGTATTAACTGACACTTTCCCATTATCCATTAGCTTCTGAACCATGGTGGTCAACTGAGCCATTTGTTGCTGCAAGCTAATTGTTTCTGCCTCTTTAACTGCTCGCACTTCTATGTTATTCCTGGTGAAGAATTGTTGAGTGTTCGCAGCCATTCTTACTATCAAATTTCTGGCCTCTTGTGGAGTCTTATCAACCAAAGCTCCTTCACTAATAACATCAATCATGTTGCGGTCCATCACTAGCAAACCTTCATAGAAATACTAAATAAGAATCTGCTCACTGATTTGATGTTGAGGGCAGCTAGCACACAACCTCTTAAATCTTTCCTAATAATCATGAAGTGATTCTCCATGCCTTTGTTGGATGCCGTAAATTTCTTTTCGAATGGTGGCGGCCTTAGAGGCAGGGAATATCTATCCAGGAAAGCTCGAGTCATATCTTGCCATGAACTAATGGATCCGGGTGGCAAATAGTATAATCATTCCTTTGCAGAATCTTTTAATGAGAATAAAAAAGCCCTGAGCTTGACTTGCTCTACTGAAACTCCTACAGGCTTCATGCTGGAACAAACCACATGTATCTCTTTTAGATGCTTGTCAGGATCCTCCCCGACTAATCCATTGAAAGATGGTAAAAGGTGGATTAGACCAGACTTCAACTCAAATGTCCCTTCAGTTTCTGGAATTTCTATGTAAAGGGGTTGTTGGTCTAAATTTGGAGCACCCAATGCCCTTAAAGTATTCTCTTCCATCACTACTTTTTGAGATGTTTCAGAAATGTCTCAAAACTGGATAAATCTATATGGCAGGCAACTTCGACGTCAGTAGGTATGAATTGAAAAGGAAACTGTGAGCTGACTTGTTCAAAGTAATACCTTAGATTCCTCAATTGCTCGTTCACTTCACCACTGGACATGAACACCTGCAAAATAGTTGGAAAGAAATAAGGAAAGTATTAAACTGAAACAAAAACAGAGTGAAAAATAAGAAACAAATTAATAGCGCAATTAGACAATTAGCTCCCTGGCAACGACACCAAAATTTTGGTGTGGTGTAGATAATGATTAAATTTAAGAACAAATTCAGTTGCCAAGTTCTACCAAAAATATAAAAACCTTGCAACTAGTTGTAGTTAGCAAGAGTCGATCCACAGAGAACTAATTGAGTTAACACTATGAATTGATTTCTAATTTAAACTCCAAAGGTTAACGTACAATAAAAAGGGGGCTTTGGGGTTTTGACGAGTATTGAATCAAATTAACAACAATAATAATAAAAAAATTAGAAATGACATATTAAATAAATTGGTTAAGAGATGTAATCCACTACTAGATTTATATGATATTGCTAGCCCACATATCCTTTTATTTCAACATGATCAATTATGTTTCTACACAATTGTGAGATTAAATTTATGTTTTCCTTAGGTTTTGACCAATTTAGCAACCGCTCAAATCAACTCCTAATCACTGATTAATTATAAAGCAACCGCTCTTACAACTAACTAACAATTGCATTAAGATTTAGAAAACTAATTACGCTAAGATCTAATTACACACTAGGATTAAATTGTTTAGATCATATATTCTTCTAGATTTATCACCGCAACCGCGCATATAATAATTCTAGAATTATAACTTTAGAAACTGGCAAGGATACAAAAACATTTATACTAACATCATACAATCCTCTAGATTTATCACCGCAACCGCACACATAATAAACCTAGGTCTACCACTTTAAAGTTGGCAAGAGTATAAAGATTCTTTTATCACAATAATGATCAAAATATATGAATAGAAACACAACTGTATTGAAATAAATGAATATGCAAGATTCACAAAATCAATGCTAGAGTTTCATCCTCTCTTAACCAAATGAAAACTTAGCTATACATAATAAATTCAAAAGCAACAGAAAAACATAAGAAAAACATTGTATGAAATAGAGCTGCAGAGAAAACTAAAGATCAAACTAGTTTCCAAGGATAGAGGATGATTGATCTCCAATTGCTAGAACCCGAGACTCCAATCTTCGATCAAATTTCCTTTCTTCTTGTTCTTATTCTTCTCTTTAGCTTCCAAAACTCAAATTACAAACTAAATATGAAAGGAAATGATAAACTACCTAAGAAACTGAAAGAAAAACCTAAAACTAACCTAAAAACTATCTGAAAACTAAAAACTTTGTCCCCTGCCTTCTGCACTTGTATTTATAGAGAATTTGGGGTCCAACAGGAGACACGACCATGTCTCCTTTAGACACGACCGTGTCTCATAAGTCAGAAGCTTTCCGAGAGTTAGACATAGTCGTGTGAAGCCAAAAGGGGGAGACACAATCATGTCCCCATGAGACACGACCGTGTCTCATGTCACAATAGCATGTTCAACAAATTTTGACAAGATTGCATATACGTTTTGACTAACTTCAACATGTGTTGCAAGTTTTATGAGAGACACAGTCGTGTGTCCATCAGATACGGCCGTGTCTCATGAATCATCAGCATATTGGAGAAGCTTGGGGGACACGACCGTGTGAGTGGAAGACACGGTTGTGTCTCTTGTAAAATGGCTTTTCTGCACGTTTTTGGGAAGGCACAGTCGTGTTTCAAGTCAGAAGCTTCATCCAAGTTAGACATGACTATGTCTGTAACACCCCAATTTTTGGAAAAATATTCCGAATGTCCTGTTTGCTGTTTTTCAAACTTTTGTGTAAACGACTGTTGTGTCCCTGTTTTACTGTTTCTTGTTTTTCTGTATGAAATACAAATATATATTACAGGCTATGATTTTCTTTGGTCGTTTTGAATATTTTGCTTCGAGACCGTAAAATAAAAATTTTCTCAAACTACTGTTTTAAATTTTTTTGTGTGAAATACTGAGATATTTTACTGTCTGTAATTTTATTTGAATGTTTTGGATGATTGGCTTCGTCGTGGGGAAAAATAAAAAAATGACCATTACGTCCTGAATGTACTGTTTTTAATTTTTCTATATGATAAGTGTTTAATATTACTGTCTGTGATTTTATTTGGACTTTTTGTGTGATTTGCTCCGGGACAGGAAAATAATATTTTTCGGGCCGGGGAAATCTTATTTTTTAATTATTCAGAACTGGGGGATCTTACTAAAGTCGATTCTGAATGATACTGTTGTTAATCTTTTAATTTTTAGGATTTAACTGTCAAATAAAATAATTTTATAATATTATAATGTTATTTTATTAGTCAGTACCAATAAGCGGTAATGGACCCGGAAATGTTTTGCGGGACTCACGTTTAGTTAAAACAGTTAACTTAGTAGCTTAATTAAACATCATTAGTAATAGAACTTTCAAGAACATGGTGACTAAGCTTAATGACTAGGTTAATTAGTGACTAAGCATGATGACTAGGTTAGTGACAATGCTAGAATCAACCAATGAGAGTTAAGCTTGCTAACCAAGTTTTGATCTTAACCATTGATCTATCCTAAGGCTTGGATGAAGCCAAGCAAGGCTACACCTTGCATGCTTGAAGTCCACGGCCATTTGGCATTTGGAAGACCAAAAATTCACTTCATCTTCATGCATTTTCTCTCTTCTCTCTCTTCCAAGAACACCAACCTCCATTGTTGTCTTTCCTTCAAGCTATTCGGCCAAACCCTAAACTACACCATCCAATCACCCAAAATTTTATCCAACCAAGTTTTCTAAACCTAAACACAATTCTAAGAACATCTCTAGTTGAGAGTTCTTGCAAAATCCTTCATTTGAAGCTTGGAAACCTACTTGGAAAATTTTACCTAGAAGGTGAAATTTCTTGTTTTCCATTTCTAAACTTTTTTTTCAAAGTTCTAAGCCATGATTTATCCATGGTTTAAGCTCTCTTTAATGTTAGTAACTTGTAGAATTTTGTTTAAGCTTGCTAGGTTTTGAAGGAGGAAAACCGAAACCCTAGGAAAGGAGTGAAAGAATATTTTGTCTTCATTTAAGGTAAGAGGAAGACTAATCTTATCATCCTTGGGTGGTGGTGAGAAGATGGAGATTGATTGTTTGTGATTGTAGAATCCATAAGGATTCATTTTTGTGATTGTTAGTAGCTTATTTGGGTATTTGTTAATAGCTTTCCTATTTGTTATTTGTATTAAATTGCATGTCTATAAGCTTTGATAATATTGTATGTGTTAGAAATGCATGATAATTTATAGGATGTGAACAACATACCAAGGATTGCATGAGTGTTCCAAAGAACACACCAATGAGGCTCACGGCCATTAACCAAAATGGAGAACCAAAATGTTCACATATTTTTATTAAGAGTGATTTAATTAACTTAGGAAAATTAATGAGATATAAAATTGTTTGGATCAAGGAAAATGAATTTAGAGATCAAATAGTACAAGTATATATTTCGGCCAACATGCCAAACCAAGTATCCATGATTTCTAAAATCAATTCCAAACTAGTTTCAATCAAAGAGATGTAATATATGTTAAAAAGAAATTTTCTACAATGAGTTTTGAAGAAATAAATTGATTAGAATTAAGTTTAAGTAATTAAAACTAATGATTTTATTATTAGGAATGAAATACAGTAACTTTTGTAAATTCCTAACATATGGCTCATCTTATATTTTGAAGCATGTTAGTGATTTTCAAAAGGATTAAGTTATACGGTTAAAAATTTAGTAAACAGAATTTTTTACGGAAAAATTAGGAAACCATTATTATAATTTTCTAAACAAAATACTGTCAATTTTTATTAAAAACTATAAATAAGATAAAAAAAAAATGCCCAAACGACAATATACGATATGAAAAATATTCTACGTAATTTAAATGTACTAAATATTATTTTTGTTTATTTAAACAATAATTTTTAAGGAATTCGGACAAGAAAATGATTTAAAAACCTTACGCAATTGAGAAAACGTATTAAAAATCCTACGCGATTTGCAAAACAGCAAAATATATTTACGCGATTTAAAAACGTTTGTAAAAGCGACAGGATTTTGAAAACACGATAAAATTTCTACGCGAATGATGAAAACAGTAAGTTTTTATTGTTGGGCCAAAGTGATGGACCCGGACAGATTGTGAAACAGTATTGCCAGGTGGGTGCGTACTGTCTTTTTTATATGATTTGCCAGTGAGGGCATTTTTGTAATTTTGTTGTAGTATTGCCAGGTGGGTGCGTACTGTATACATTTGGAAATTTTCTCATATATTGAGTATGCCAATTTTGGCGATTTGATTGACGAGGTGAACAACATCGTGTTGTCGGTCTGATAAGCGTAGTGCGGTTCAAATTGAATGAACTTGGAGACGTTAGTGTGCAAAATTCCATATATGGACAGTTGGTCGCTCCTCTGGGCCGTGGTGACTGGTAACACACTAATGGACTCGACAAGCACTATACTTAATCAAGATCTTGTGAAGTCTATTAGTACAAGCCTGTAGTGACACGACGTATGACAGTGTACTACACCACTATATTTTTTTCAGTGGGCTATAGATGCAACATGTGACAGCGGAATAGTTATTGGGCGGTCGACGGTGCTAATAGATTTTGCGGGTCGTTCTCTCTGATGTCTGTATTCTTCTTTAGCTCCATGGAGTAGGGTTGAATCACATCTCATATATTTTTATGTCATATATTTTTATGTCATATATTTTTATTTCATATATTTTTATTTCGTATATTTTAATGTTATTTATCTATATCATTATTTATCTATGTTATTTTGTCTATCTGTATTACTATGTGTTATATTTCACCTATATGATCTTGTATGTTATTTATTGCTATCTTAAACTGCTATATAGTATAAAATGTTATATCTGTTGTATTGTCGTTTTCTTACTTTACCATGTTTGTGGTAATATGGATTGTCTTACCTCTTTGTTATATGTGTTATTTGTTTATTTTAATTCATGTGGTAAAAGAATTTGAAGAAGAGGAACAGCCTCTTGAGTGTGTGTACCCTGAGGAAGAGGAAGATCAACTAGCCGAAGATTAGTTCTACGATCAAGAATCGTCTGATCATCCATATCCATTGGATTAATTACTTGGGTATAGCGGTGCCAGGATTTCTAGGTTTTGTACGACTAGAGTTTCATGGTGGATCGATAGCCTGGCATCTGCATGAAGACAGAGACTCGGTGACTTACGTGGGACGATTGACTATGTCCCTACGTAATGAGTTTGATGGAGAACCAGTCATGACGACTACCGTGTTTTTGCATTTGGAGTTGCCGTTATCTCTTAGGCGTTATTGGGGTGGTATGTTCACTGCGCCTAGTGAGATTAGCAGCGTATCGACTGCACAGTCTCATTTCTGCCGAGAGTCGAGGCATCCTGGATATTTATCTTCTGATGATCTTCCTGAGAGTGATCCATCAGAGGGTTAAATGTTTATGATGTGTACTTAGGCGCGTCTACGTTTATACATATTAACTGTTATTGCTTTTGTTTACTATTTCTGTCTAAATATTTTAGTTGTAAATTATTTGTATAACTTATGACTAAAACTCTATGTATATTATGTGTGATGTTGTTCTGTTGGTTTTATGTTTTCCGCATTATTTTATTTAATAATATTATGTTTAACAAGAATTATTTTACAACCTGTATTATTATGTAACAAATGTTTTACAACTTGGGTAGATTTTATTTCTCTTTCTTTTATTTTCTTTTAAATGTGACATCCCCACAAGGGTGTTACATTAGTTGGTATCAGAGCCCAAGTTAGAGTCTTTTGGGGTTGTGGTTGGGTCTGTTTTTGTTTGTCTTTGTGTGATTCTCTCGTGATTTACTTCCGAAAGGATGTATCTGACTTTGTTTTGTTATGTTTGAAGAACGAAGATGTCTAGTAGAGGCAGAGGACGTACGAATGTTAATCAGGAATTGGATCCAATGATTGCGGCTGCTGAAGCTATGCAGCGGATGGCTGAAGTAATTACGCAGCAGAATTTGAGAGCAGCTCAACAGCAAGATGCTACTGCTGATGCCCTAAATTTATCTGAATTTAGGCGCCACAATCCGCCACAGTTTAGAGGCGAGATTGACCCTGAAAAAGCAAGTCAATGGATACAGGACTTGGAGAGAATTTTTGAGGGAATGAGATGCACTGACGAGAAGAAGGTAATTTATGCAGCCTTTATGTTAAGGGGAGATGGAGAACATTGGTGGAGAGGAACACATCGATTGTTGCGGTGAAGGAACGAAATTACATGGGAAGTATTTTCTGATGCTTTTCTGGGAAAGTATTTTCCTGCAAGCGCTCGACATGCCAAGGAAATGGAATTTCTTGGTTTGCGTCAGGATAATATGACGGTGAATGAGTATGCTACAAAATTTGAGAATTTGTCTCAATTCTCAGATTATGCTCAAACTCGACCAGATGATACATGGAGATGTCAGAAGTTTGAATCGGGGTTGAGAGTGGAACTGAAGCGAGGGCTGATATCCTTGAGGATGAATCAGTTTCATACTTTAGTTGATGCTTGTGTGCGACTCGAAGAGTTGGAGCCATCACGAGATCAAAGAAATCATAACTTTGGGCCAACAAGGTTTCAGAGAGGTGGAGGTAGTAATACGAATCGGTTTCAGCGTAAGCCGTATTCTAGACCACCAGGGAATCAATCTCAATGACCACCAGTTGGGGGAAGTGCAAGTGGTAGTGGAGCTGGACAAAGAGTGGCGTTTACGCCAATATGTTTTAAGTGTGGAAAGAAAGGCCATCTTTCTAGTGAATGTCCTATCAAAGGAATGGTTTGTTTTAATTGCAAACAGCCTGGACATGTATCTAAAGATTGTACTCAGCCAGAGAGAAAGCCAGCTATGAGAAATGTTCGTGCTACTTAGCCGAGGTCAGAAAGTGTTCAACCAAGATCTGGAGGGCGAGTATATACTATGACTGGAACAGAAATTTCTCAATCTGATGATCTTATTCAGGGAGAAGGTGCTATTGAAGGTAATCTTCTGGCAGTGTTATATGACTCTGGTGCAACACATTCATTTATTGCATATGATTGTGTGGAAAGATTGAAGTTTCCTATGTCTTCTTTGAATGTTAAGTTGAGTGTTTCTACGCCAACTGCTAAACCTGTAATTGTATCAAAGATATGTTTGGATTATCTTATTGTTGTGAAGGACCGTAAGTTCTTGGTCAATTTGATTTGTTTGCCTCTTGTTGAGATAGATGTGATATTATGGATGGATTGGTTATCTTCTAACCATATCCTTATAGACTGTGCAAGCAAAACCATAGTTTTTCCTAAGGAAGAAAAGTCTGGATTCTTGACTGCTGTTAAGGTCAAGTCTTTGTTAAGAGAGGGAGCGTAGGGATATATGGTATTGTCTTCTCTAGAAGTTAAGAATGAGAAGGATGTGAATACTATTCCTGTTGTCAACAAGTTTCCAGAGGTTTTCCCGATGACGTGCACAGTTTACCACCTTAGGAGATCGAGTTTTCAATTGATTTAGTACCGGGAGCAGGTCCTATCTCAATTGCACCTTATCGTATGTCACCAGCAGAGTTGGTAGAGTTGAAAGAGCAATTGGTGGAACTGTTGGAGAAACAGTTTGTGCGATCTAGTGTTTCACCATGGGGAGCACCAATGCTTTTGGTTAAGAAGAAGGACGGAACTTCTCGACTTTGTGTGGATTATCGTCAGCTGAACAAGGTGACTATCAAGAATAAATATCCGCTTCCAAGAATTGACGACCTAATGGATCAGTTGAAGGGAGCAGTGGTATTTTCCAAGATAGATCTGAGATCGGGTTATCACTAGATTCGTGTTAAGGGGGAGGATGTACCAAAAATAGCTTTTCGAACTCGTTATGGACATTATGAGTATCAGGTAATGCCATTCGGGGTGACGAATGCTCCTGCCATATTTATGAACTATATGAACAGGATTTTTCATCCGTATCTAGACAGATTTGTCGTTGTCTTTATCGATCACATTCTATCTATTCTCAATCTAAGGAAGAGCATGCTGAACATCTCGGTATTGTTCTTCAGATTTTGAAGGAAAAGCATCTATATGCGAAATTGGCCAAATGTGAGTTCTGGTTGGAAGAAGTCCAATTTCTAGGTCACGTAATTTTGAAAGAAGGTATTGCGGTAGACCCATCGAAAGTGGAGACTGTTTTACAGTGGGAAAGACCTAAGACGGTAACAGAAGTTCGAAGTTTTGTTGGACTTGCTAGATATTACCGGAGGTTTATTGAGGGTTTTTCCAAGATTGCTGGACCGCTTACACAGCTTACGAGGAAAAGTCAAGCTTTTGAGTGGACGGAAGAACGTGAAGCCAGTTTCCAAGAATTGAAGAGGAGGTTAACAACTGTACCGGTGTTGATTTTACCAGATTCTAAGGGAACTTTTGATGTGTACTGTGACGCTTCTTACCAAGGGTTAGGATGCGTATTGATGCAAAATCGGAATGTAGTGGCATATGCTTCTCGACAGTTGAAGGTTCATGAGAGGAATTATCCAACGCATGATTTGGAATTGGCTGTGGTGGTTTTTGCTCTGAAAGTGTGGAGGCATTTTCTGTATCGAGCGCTGTTCAATGTCTTTAGCGATCACAAGAGTCTAAAGTACTTGTTTGATAAGAAAGAATTGAATATGAGGCAGAGGAGATGGTTGGAATTCTTAAAGGATTATGATTTTCAACTCCAATACCACCCAGGAAAGGCTAATGTGGTAGCTGATGCCTTAAGTAGAAAGGTGCTTAGTGTCTCGGCAATGATGATAAAGGAGGAGGAATTGATTAACAAGTTCTGAGATTTATGGTTGTCAGTGGAGTTTCTACCTGAAAGAGTTCGTCTATATAAGGTCGTGATCATAAATGAATTTCTTGATGTAGTCCGAGATAAACAAAAGGAAGACGCGTTTTTACAAAATGAGAGGGAATTGTTAAAGCAAGGTCATAAGGTGACAGTAGAGGAAGGAGCAAATGGAATCTTAAGGTTTAAGGGAAGAATTTGTATGCCAGATGATTCTGGATTGAAGAAGTCGATCCTAGATGAAGCTCATACTAGTGACCTGAGTTTACATCCGGGGATGACCAAGATGTACCAAGACTTGAAAAGGTTATTTTGGTAGCCAAGGATGAAAAGAGACGTAGCAGAATATGTGGAGTCTTGTCTGGTTTGTCAGAAAGTGAAAGTGGAACATCAGAGACCCGCTGGAATGTTGCAACCGTTAGCTATTCCAGAATGGAAATGGGATAATATCTCTATGGATTTTGTTACTGGATTGCCGAAGACGAGGAAAGGTCATGATTCGATATGGGTTATAGTCGATAGGCTTACGAAGTCGGCTCATTTCTTACCAATCAATATCAAGTATTCGTTTGAAAGATTAACCCAGGTGTACATCAGAGAGATTGTCAGACTGCATGGTGTGCCTACATGTATAGTTTCTGACAGAGATCTGCGGTTTACGTCAAGGTTCTGGCGAAGTTTACAAGGAGCAATGGGAACTAAGTTGCGACTGAGTTCGGCGTATCATTCGCAGACTGATGGTCAGACAGAGAGAACTATACAGTCTTTGGAAGATCTATTACGTGCTTGTGTTTTGGAGCAACGAGGGAGTTGTGATGAATTTTTATCTTTGATAGAATTCACCTACAACAATAGTTTCCACTCAAGCATAGGGATGGCACCCTATGAGGCATTGTATGAGAGACGATGTCGAATGCCGTTATGTTGGTATCAAGATGGGGAAAGTATGACTATTGGACCAGATCTTGTACAACAGACTACGGAAAAAGTAAAAATGATACAAGAAAAGATGAAGACGATGCAAAGCAAACAGAAAAGTTATGCGGATAAACGAAGGCGACCTCTTGAATTCGAGGAGGGTGAACATGTGTTTCTAAGAGTGACTCCTACGACTGGTGTCGGAAGAGTTATCAAATCCAAGAAGCTTACTCCTAAGTTCATTGGACCGTATCAGATTATCCGACGGATAGGTCCTGTGGCGTATCAGATTGCTTTGCCGCCTTTTCTATCCAATCTGCATGATGTATTTCATGTATCTCAGCTCAGGAAGTATATTCAGGATCCAATGCATGTTATACAACCAGATGAGGTACAGCTGAAGGAGAATCTGACTTACGAGACTTTACCTGTTAGAATAAAGGACAGAAAGGTAAAGCAGCTTCGAGGGAAGATGATCGAGCTGGTGAAGGTCATATGGAATGATTGTGAACACTCAATTTTGACCGGACTAAAAAATAAAATATAAAAAAAAAGAGGAAAATTAAATAAAAAAAATAAAAAAATTATGGCCCACCTTTTAGCCCATTTTACTTAGTTTTTTTAGCCTAAATAGATTAAGCTCATCTTAGTCTTAAAAATAGTAATAATAAGAAGAAACAAGAAAATGTAAATATAAAAAAACAAAAAATAAAAAAATAAAAAAAATAACAAAAAAGGTATAATAAAAAAAAAAAAGCAATCATACTTTGACTCACTTTCACTCACGTAGCACACACTACACTTTCTTTTTACAAAGACACACGCACTCTTTCTTTATTTTTCTTAAATCATTCTGCATATCAACTCACTCTCCACTCACTAACCAAATTGCACTCCCACTCACTAACCAAATTGCACACTCATCACGTCCACTCACTCCCACTTTCTTTGTCTCATTCCCTTTTACGTGACTCACACTTTCACTCCAACCACTCTCACTCTCACAAATATGCACTCACGTAGAAAAAGGAGGGAGGGACATCAGTGTGCTATTCATTCTCATTTTCACTATAAAACCACTCCACTCCATTTTCCGGAGGGGGCTTCAACACGTAGAAACACTTCCTTCTAACATCCATACTCACCTATCTTTCATTTCCTTCACCCTTCAAACTTTCTTCTTCAACACCACGTAGCCACGTTGCAGCAACAATCACCCACCATCTTCACCATCCTCACCAAGTCATAACCACCACTCCATCTTCTCACCATTATCCTTCCCACCATCTTCCTCCAACCAACTTTCACTCTCACACAGGAGACTCACGTAGAGCAACCAGGGAAAGGATCTCATTTTTCATCATGTTCACTTCACCAACAGCAACCATGATCATTTTCCATTCTCCATAGCTTCCTAAACTCCTTCACCATTCTTCACCACCTTCATTTTCTTCCATCACCAGCTCCACGTGAAGATTAGTAACCCAAACCGTGGCCATCTCTTTGAATTCCATAACCGTAATCACCCAAAGCCACCTCCATTCTCACCATTCATCAACACAACCACCTTTCATTGCTACTGAGTTAACTCAGTAATCCTCTACCCCCATCTTCATCACAATAACAATCTCTCCAAGCTTCCTTCACCATCTTTATCTTCATCTTCTCCAAGCTACCTCCATAACCCTTCAACTATCATCACCAACCTTTGGCTCACTCCCATCATTTCACTTCAGTAACCACCACCCTCAACGTAAAGTCATCTCCATCTCCCTCATCTCCAACAAATAACCACGAGAAACCAACCTCCACGTGACCACCACCACCATCTCCCTCCAACCGTGACTCACACCCACAACCATAACCACCAACTCAAGCTCCTCGTAACTAACCTTCTCCACACCAACCGAAAACCACCTCGGAACCATCACCTTCATCTCAAAACCACTCCACCCTTCACGCCAAAGAACCCCATCCCAAACAACTCACACCATAACTCTCCATAACCTCATCATTGGACTCTCACGTGAGCAACCGGGGGGTGGCTTTCATTTTTTATCTTCACTCACCACCCATCTTCACCATAATCACCTTCTTCTTCACTTCACCATCACCTCCCATCTCTCCCTCCATCACTCAAAACCATCATCACCCGTAGCTACCCCTCCATACCCACGTAAAGCCTCCAAGCCACCATCTTCCACTCTCACTTCACCAACAACCCCTCAACGTGAAAACAAACTCCCTTCATCCCACCCACCAACTCAAACTTCCACCAACCAAGCAAACCGTAGCAGCAGCCATACATCCAGCACCGCACACCCAAGCCATCTTCATCATCCTCTAGTCGAACCAGTGGCAACATCTGCCGTTCCAACAAGAACCCCATCCAGCCACCATAGCCACGAGCTCCACTGCACCAGAACCGCCGTCCCGCAGCCACACTCTCATCCTTCCCGCGAGCCCAAGCCGCACGAAGCCATTTTAACCGCCACCCACAACTGCTTGAACCGCTGCTCCTTGAAAACTAGAAGTCTGAGCTTCTTTCTTCTCCTTGCTTCTTACTATATGCTTGTTATGGTTTTCTGGAGTTTTCCTCAAGAATTATCTCCTTTGTGTCATAAACCAAAGACTAATGAAAAATAATAACAGGGAGTTTTTGGGCTCCTGAAGAAGCCAGCCCACATTGCGTGGGTTTGGTTTGTTTATAATGAAGTTTGATAATAATAATAAATAAAGGAGTTGGTTTAGAATTAAGTTTCTTTTTCTGAAGGTGGGCTTTTGTGTTTCTTTTATCAGAGGGGAAAAATAAGCTTTGGGATAATAACATGAATAGATAAATAGCAATGAGGAAATAATAAAAATAAAAATAAAAATAAACAAAAAATAAAAGAGAATATAAAAAAACAAATAAAAAAATTCAAAAAAAATAAAAATTTTGAAATTAATGCAATGACCAATGATGATGATTGAATAGCGGATGCTATCTTCAATATCATTTGGATCATAGGGGTTTATTGAGTAGCCTAGTGCTAACTTGAATCCCGTGCAAGGCTGGATTTGTTTTCAAAAATAAAACTCCTTTTCCAAAAATCTTTTCTTTAATTAAAATCATTCAACTCACACTTATTTTTTTTTTACGAACTACGTAACTTTGAGTTCCTCATTGCACAAAGGGTACGTAGGAGCGAGCAATTTTATTCTGTCAAGTTCAAAAATTAAATTTTTATAATTTGGTTTTTCTTTTCTTTTAAAATAAATAAATAAATAACAAAAAAAAATAAAAATAAAATAATTACAAAGTTTTTTTAGAAGGGTAAAATAGATAAATTCGAGATTATTAATTTTTTGCACAAACACTTAAGGTACCGTCTCGGGACGATCGTGTGATAGAAGTGCAAGTGGGATTAAGTTTCCACCCTTCCCTATCCATAACCGACTCCCGAATCCGATTTGGTTCTAAAGACCATTTTCTAAAAAGGTTTTTCAATTTTTCCTAAATTTAAATAAAATTGGTGGCGACTCCATATTTTTAATTCTTTTTTTTAAAATCATCACGCGAGCTGCTATTTCGCCGCGATCTCGGTCGCGACAGATGGCGACTCCACTGGGGACTATTTAGAGAGTCAGGCCTGTTGTGGTTAATTGTGCAAAATTTTAATAATCTTTGTTTATTTGTTTTACCCATTTTCTTGTTTTTTGTTTCCTTATCTATTTGTAAATATTTTTGTTAATACTTTGTGTAAATATTTGATAGCTTTATTTTGTATATTTTTACTTGTATGTATTTTGGTACTTAATTGTTGAAACCCTAGGATAGATGATTGCTGGCTGGCTTGTATATATTTGTTCTTTGCAGGTTTAGGGGGTAATCTTTAGTCTTTTAAATTTTTAATTGTACAAGTTAGTATGCTCCCTCACACACGTCACTAT
Organism: Ormosia emarginata; assembly: GCA_029884605.1. NCBI lineage: Eukaryota > Viridiplantae > Streptophyta > Magnoliopsida > Fabales > Fabaceae > Ormosia > Ormosia emarginata. Next base: position 43,175,627 of record JAQQTP010000074.1, on the reverse strand, counting down.
CACTTATCTCACACACTTTTTGGGCTCTGTACCCGAGTCTGTGCGAACCCGAGGAATAGGAGGGGTCTCGACCTTTGTTATTGAGGGGCTTCATGCTCACTTGACATTGGTTGGGACACCACTCAGATTGTTACCAGTATCATGGACTAATCATATTGAGAGGGTTTATCCCTACTTGTGATTAATTCGTGAATTGGGTCCTTATCTTTCGAGATAGGGGCAATCTAGGGACCATGACTTTTAGAGGTTTAGATCTGTCCTAAAAAAATCTTGCACTAATAGATTGAACATAGTGACTGTCCAAATTAGGGTCGTGACTTTGAGGAAATCCAACCTTTAAGTTTCACCTGATTAGGACACAAAGGGAGCGTGCTTCTTCTTTATCTATTTATTTCTCATATCATTCATTCTTGCATTTTTTTTTTAAAAAAAAATCATAAAAAGGGGAATGTTTCACCTTACATTTTCATATCATTTGCATGACATTCATAGCATTTTTCAAACAAAAGAGAAAATAAAAAAGAACATGCATTGCCTTGCATTTGCATGACATTCCCAAAAAAAAAAAATGCATCATCTTACAATTTCATGTCAATCTCATGCATAAAGAAAAAAATAAGGAGGGCATGCATTATTATCCTTTGGGTCTACGACCCTATAAGGATAAATCTCCATGTAGGGTGTTAGGGTACATTTTAGAGTTATCTCGATAAGGGGTACCCTTAGGATGCATTCTTCATTTTTGATTGGTTTGATTACATTCTTCTTTTACTCTTTTGTAGGCTGAGTTTAGTTGGTAAAGTGGAAAGATTAGTGTTCATTCAATAGCGAGGAATGGAAGAGATACGCCAAAGGAGAAATACCAGCAGTGCAGTGGATCTTAAAAGGAATATGAAGATTACAGTAAATGGCAGTGATTTAAGGCGTGTAGGGGACATTACTCAACACATGACTCCCAAGGCTCGATCAGAGTTTTTAAATAGTTATGGACAAATGATAATCACATATTTTATTCATTAAGAAACCCTCATTATTAGTCATTTACACTCTTCATGTACTTAATTGACTGAATTTGATTATGTTTTGTAAGTTTGAACTCGAATCGGACTTAATTGATTTTTCAGCATTATTCGAGTCTTACACTGTTTCTGTATTTTGGCCATATCTTGAGTTCTAAATGTCTGATAATTATGAATTTTACCTTGTAGGAAAGATAAAAGAGAGCTCTACAACTTTGATGAAGAGCTCGAAGTCAAATTCAGACATTTAGTGGAGCTAATTGGGCATGGAAATCAGAATACGGGATTTGTGACTGGAACCCGAACAGTGTGTAGTAACCAGAACATAATTCGAGTTTGGGTTTATAGAATGGGCTGAAAATTGGTGATCTGAAAGTTAAGACCCATATGTACAACTTTCATGACAAACACAAAACTTGATTCGGGCTCCTTGATGGAGATATTGGGTCTGAAAGTCAAAACAGAGGTGCTGAAACTGGTCCTGAGCAGTCTGTAGTAATTGGGTCATATCTTGGGCTGTAGGACGAATTTTTGGGTGCTTCCAGAGCCATTGGAAAGCTTAGACAATTTCCTAGAACTTTCATGAAGACCATTTGGCTCAACAATGACGAAATCAATGAGTTCAGCAATGAATACTTTCGGAGACAAGGAAGCTCACCTACCAAGTTCACCTACCAAGCTCACCTACCAAGTTCACCTACCAAGCTCACCTACTATAATTCCACCTACTAATCTCATCTACCCATCTACTACTACTCTGAATCCTCTATAAAAGGAAGCATGAGGAGAGCTCTAAACACAACATACACTTAGAGTTAAAGATAGTTTTTCATAATTCTTGTATATTTTTCCTTCATTGTAATGGAGAGCTAAGTCACTTCTAGTCAATTCGGGACTCTTGAAGAGATTGTGGCTTGGATTCTTGAGACCTTGGTTATGTAATGTATTTGATTTATATTTGAATTCCTCTTCTCTTCTTCTTCTTCTTTCTCTTGATCTTGAATGCATGAATGGTGATTCTGTTTTATGTTTGATCTGATTTGATCTTGGTTTAAGATTAAGTATTGTGATGAATCGAAGATTGAGATTTGTGATGAAACTTAGAACTGATTGATCTAAACTAATCACGTAATTGAAGAGGTTAGGTTACTGATTTGTGCCTAGGTTAATTGAATTCGGTGCTTAAATTGACATATATTTACATGAATGGTGCGATTGCGATTTGTGTTTATCACTTGTCAATTGAATTCTGACGATTGTCTAGTATGAATTACGGATCGATGCGAGAGATCTCGGTTAGATCCAAGTTAACCATTCAAATGTATTTCAGGTGTTTGTTAAAAGGTCTATGATTGAATCCACCCAATCTCGGATAGATTTCTAAATTGACTTGTTCTTTTAATTGTTATTTCTCTTTAAATCCTGTCAATGCGATCCTTGAACCATCAAAACCCCATTTTTTCTAACTTTCACTTGATTTGATCAAATTGCATCTACGATCCTTGAGGAGACGATCCGGTGTTGTTCACTATACTACAAGTTTAGGTAATAACTTCGGTTATAATTTTGACTGAGTTCGGCGCTCGTCAAAATTTTGGCGCCGTTGCCGGGGAACTCGTAGGTGTAATCTTTTCATTTTGAGTAACCTTACTAATTTTTGTTCTTTCTTACCTATTCTAACAGTTATTTTTCATTTACTAACATTGTTCATACCATACTAACATTTTTATCCTAGCTTTTGAATTTTTCTGATTTAGGAAAGACGGAAAACAGGTGATTACGGGTAACTATTGCAATTTTCGAACTGCAACATGCCCAGAATGAGCTGAAACTTGGTCGGTTGAAGGAAAACAGCCTGATAAACAAGACTCACAGTAAACTGTGAGGTCACCCCTGGTTTTTCGAAATTCTATCATTTAGACCACTTTTTCAATTTTTTAATATTTTTTATTGCATTTTCTAGTTTCATTTTTATGTAGATTTTGTTCTGTGTTGATTCCATAATTTTTAAAAATGTTTAGACATATTAACTAGATTTATTTTTGCATATTTTGAGTGTTGTTTAGTGTATTTTACTTAGTTGCGCTTTTGTGTTTTTGTGCTTTAGTTGATGCATGACTAGGTCCAATCTTGATATCTTGCTTGATCTTGATCCTGAGATTGATAGGACCTTGCATAGATTAATTAGAGCTCGTGTGATAAATTCCAGAGTTAATTCTGAACCTAATTTTGGGAGTGAACCTGATAACTTAAGTAATCCTGAAATCATGGCTGATAACATGCATAATAGAACCCTTAAGGAACTTCTTTGCTCTGATGTATCTTACCAATCTTTGTGCATTCAATATCCTGATCTTGATGCAGATTTTGAGTTGAAATCTGGTTTGATACACTTGTTACCAAAGTTTCATGGTCTTGCGGGTGAAGATCCTCATAAGCACCTGAAAGAGTTCCATGTTGTGTGTTCAACCATGAAGCCACAAGGCATCTCGAGGAACACATCAAGTTAAGGGCATTTCCCTTCTCACTTGTCGATGCGACCAAAGATTGGTTGTTTTATCTTTCACCGAGGTTCGGTCGAAGTTGGAATGACATGAAGAGGTTGTTCTGGAGAGATTCTTCCCCGCCTCGAGAGCTGCGCAATTAGGAAGGATATATGTGGCATCGAGACGGATGTCCGGTGAGACTTTGCATGAATACTTGGGAGAGATTCAAGAAGTTGTGTTCAAGCCGCCCTCATCACCAAATTAGTGACCAGCTCTTGATTCAATACTTTTATGAGGGTTTCTTTGCCAAATGATAGAAGCATGATCGATGCTTTGCCTCTGGAGGAGCCTTAGTAGACAAAACTCCTACCGCCGCAAGAGATCGATAGCAAACATGGCACCAATACCCAACAGTTTGGCTCGCGGATCATCACCGCAACCGGAGGAGTTAATGAAATTCAAGCATCTCATATGGACCAACAAAGAATGGAACACGAGACTAGATGAATTGACTTCTTTGGTAAGACAGATAGCGATGGGTCAACAACCACCCATGCGAGATGACCGCATCGGTGTGTGGAATTTGCTCTAATTCATCTCATCCTACTTGATTCATGCCCTACACTTCGGGAAGATGGTCCCGCCTTTCCGGATCAATGTGTTCTTTGCGGTGGTGTTTTTCTGGAAGACCCCAATATCGGCAACAACAAAGAACAATCTAGATATGATCCATTTTCTAGTACTTATAATCCTGGTTGGCGAGACCATCCCAATTTGAGATATGGGAATCCTAGCCGGCAACAACAACCCCCACCAAGCGGAACAACAATTTAGATACCAAGTGCGGGTCCAAGCAACAAATACCAACAAATACCCCCCGCATTCGGTAGACAACGAAGCACTTCGGCGTTCAGCATCTGTCCAATCCACTCCAGGTGAGCCATCATTGGAAGACACGATGAAACAAATGGCCACAAATAACATTCGGTTCAGCAGAACGTCGGTGCCAACATTCGAAATTTACAAACTCAAATCGGGCGGTGGCAACCACCGTGAGCGAGCTAAAGAGTCAAGGTTCTAGCCAATTGCCTTCACAAACAAATCAACAATCCAAGAGGCAACGTAAGTGCAATTACCTTGAGAAGTGGCAAAGAAGTTGATGTTCCAACCTTACAAAGAATCGAAATTGACCAAAAACGGCGGGAAATGGATAATTCGGTCCGAAAATCAACTGCACCACAAAGAAAATTGCAGAGAATTCAGATGTTGCCATTCCATTACCTTTTCCAAATAGGATCACACAATCCAAGAGAACAATGCAAGCGAAATGGAAAAAGAAGTCATGGAAACATTCAGGAAAGTGGAAATCAATATTCCCTCCTAGATGCAATCAAGCAAATTCCAAAATATGCTAAATTTCTCAAGGAATTGTGCACTCATAAGAGAAGATTGAAAGGGGATGAGAAGATCGGCATGGGAAGAAATGTTTCTACGCAATGATTACGCCAAGCATGCCACGAAATGCAAAGATCCTGGAACTTTCACAATTTCTTGCACAATTGGCAACTCTAGATTTGAGCATGCAATGCTAGATTTGGGTGCTTCGATCAATGTCATGCCCATGTCAGTGTATAAGTGTTTAAACATCGGTACTTTGCAACCCACTGGTATCGTGATTCAGTTGGCGAATAGAGCCACTTTGCTCATCCTGCAGTGTGTCTTTGGAAGATGTGTTAGTTCGGGTGAATGAGTTGATTTTTCCAGTGATTTCTACATTCGGACATGGAAGATGAGTCTCCAACAAACCATGCTCCATTGATTCTAGGCGGAGACCATTCCTCAAGACCGCCAAGACCAAGATAGACGTGCATGCTTGGCACCCTTTCTATGGAGTTTGGCGACGATTTGGTACAATTTAACATTTTTGATGCCATGAGACACCCCCTAGAGGAGCATTCTGTTTCCATGTTGATATGATTGAGATCTTTGGTTGATGATGTCTATACTTGATTTATATGCTTTGAATTCCCGATATTGTTGACTATCTTGGTTCTGTTTCTTGTGATACATGTGCCACTTGTGATGTTGAACCATGTCTTTACATGTCTTTGAGATTTATTCTGTTATGAGTAATGATACAAATTCTTGATGATGCAACAATTGAGAATGAGAGTCGGTACCATGCTTGAAATTAATGTTCTTGAGTTAGTGTTTCGATCACTTGTTACCTTCCATTGTACAACCTCCATCCTTGGAGTTGAAGACTTTACCAGACCATCTTAAATATGCATATTTGGGAGATGGTGAGACACTTCCTAGGTGATCATTGCTAAAAACCTACAACCCGATCAAGAAGAAAAATTACTGCAGATTTTGAGGCGTAATAGGCAAGCCATCGGATGGACTCTTGCGCAGATATTCTGGTATTAGTCCCTCCACATGCATGCATAAGATTTTATTGGAAGAAGGGATCAAACCAGTTAGACAGACCCCAAAGGAGACTAAATCCCCCGATTCTAGATGTGGTGAAGAAGGAAGTTACAAAGCTACTTCAAGTCGGCATTATTTATCCCATATCGACGGTCCAATGGGTGAGCCCGTGCAAGTGGTTCCCAAGAAATGCTGGGGTCACGGTGGTTGCGAATCGAACAATGAGCTTGTGCCCACACGAGTTCAAAACAGGTTAGGCGAGTTTGCATTGATTATAGGCGGCTCAACCAGGCTACCAGAAAGGATCATTTCCCGCTGCCATTCATTGATCAGATGTTAGAGCGGTTAGCTGGCAAGTCACATTATTGTTTCCTGGATGGATATTCGGGCTATTTTCAGATTCATATAGCCCCAGAAGACCAAGAGAAGACTACTTTCACTTGTCCATTTGGCACATTTGCATACGGGAGGATGCCCTTTGGTCTATGCAATGCTCCGGCACCTTTCGAGAGGTGTATGGTAAGTATCTTTTCGATTTTTTAGAAAATTGCATGGACGTATTTATGGATGATTTTACTTGTCTATGGATCTTCCTTTGATGCATGTTTAGATAGTTTGGCTCAGTCTTGCATAGATGCATTAAGACTAACCTCGTTCTAAATTTTGAGAAATGTCATTTCATGGTAGAACAAGGTATAGTCTTAGGGCATGTGATATCTCGTGAGGGTATTGAGGTAGATCCTGCAAAAATAGATGTTATTTCATGCCTATCTTACCCCACATGCGTGCGGGAGATTCGTTCTTTCCTTGGTCATGCAGGTTTCTATCGGCGGTTCATAAAGGATTTCAAAGAAAATTGCACTTCCGCTATCCAACTTACTGCAAAAAGATGTGGAGTTTCACTTTGACAAGAAGTGCCGGGATGCCTTCAATCAATTGAAGCGGGCATTGACCAAGACACCTATCATCCAACCGCCGGATTGGACACTTCCATTTGAGCCGATGTGTGATGCCTCTAATTATGCATTGGGAGCTGTCCTTGCACAAAGGGTCGGTAAAGTATCTCATGTCATTTCCTATGCTTCGAGAACTTTAGATCCTGCACAAATCAACTACACCACAACCGAAAAGGAACTTTTAGCAATTGTTTTTGCTTTAGATAAATTTCGATCATATTTGCTTGGTTCCGAGTGGTTGTGTTTTCGATCATGCAAAGCATTGAAGTTTCTCCCGAAAAAGCCCAATGCCAAGCCCCGTTGATTAGGTGGATGTTGCTCCTCCAGGAGTTTGATATTGAGATCCGTGACAAGAGTGGAGCGGAGAATTTGGTGGCTGATCACTTGAGTCGAATTGAAAGGGAAGCGAGATGTTTTTCCCATCCATGATGTTTTCCCTGATGAGCAGCTTTTCAAGCTGCAAGGCAACATCCCTTGGTTTGCTGATTTGATTAATTTCTTGGTTGCTAACGCAATACCTGCACATTTCACTAAGGCTAAGATTGATAAATTGAAAAGTGAGTCAAAGTATTATGTGTGGGATGATCCTTACTTATGGAGATTTTGCAGTGACCAAGTAATTAGGAGGTGTGTGTCTGATGATGAATTCCATTCCATTCTTAGCTTTTGTCATAAACTTGCATGTGGCGGCCACTTCGGTCCTCAACGGACTGCTAGGAAAGTTTTAGACTCTGATTATATTGGCCCACTCTATTTCATGATGCATATATGTTTTGCAAATCTTGTGATCAATGCCGAGAACGGGGAATACTTCTCGTAGGAATGAAATGCCCCGAAACCCTTATTATTCTCGTGAGATTTTTGATGTTTGGGGTATTGACTTTATGGGTCCTTTTCCTGTATCATTTGGTTTTGTTTACATTCTCGCTTCTTGTGGATTATGTATCTAAATGGGTGGAGGCTAAGGCCACTCGGACCGATGATTCTAAAGTTGTTGTGGATTTTATTAGATCACATGATTTTCTCGTAGGTTTGGAGTCCCGAGATCCATCATTAGTGATCAAGGTTCACATTTTTGCAATCGAAGCATGGAGGCTTTGATGAAGAAGTATGGAGTCCAACACAAGGTTTCTACACCTTACCACCCCCAAACCAATGGGCAAGCCGAGGTCTCCAACGAGAGAAATTAAGCGGATACTCCGGAAGACAGGTTCAACCTAACGAAAGGACCGGAGCAAGAGGCTTGAGGATGCTTTATGGGCTTACCGGACTGCTTATAAGACACCAATCGGGATGTCTCCGTATCGGATTATTTTTGGAAAAGCACTGCCACCTACCGGTGGAAATTGAGCATCGAGCATTCAGGGCGGTGAAAAGGTGCAACTTGGACCTAGATCAAGCGAGTTTGGAGAGGAAGGCTGCACCGGTGCAAAGCAATTGGAGGAGATCCGCTTGGAGGCTTATGAAAGTTCCAAACTTTATAAGGAGAAGACCAAAGCCTTCCATGATAAGTTGATTCGAGGAAAACATTTGAGATTGGTCAAAAAGTTCTCCTCTATAACTCCCGCCTCCGACTCATGCCCGGCAAATTAAGGTCTAGATGGGATGGACCATTTATTGTTACTAATGTTTTTCCTTCCGTGTGTTTCGGATCAAAAGTGAGGTCACCGCCAAAGCTTTCATCGTAAATGGACACCGCCTCAAACAAGATCATGAACTTCCGGAGAATGCGAAGTGGAGGTGATGAACCTTCTCCATCCGCATTATGAATAAAAAAAAAAAAAAAAAAAAAAAAAAAAAAAAAAAAAAAAAAAAAAAAAAAAAAAAAAAAAAAAAAAAAAAAAAAAACATGTGTGCCCGACAATGAGGTAGGTAGAGTCGCTCGAAGCATGTGGAGGTCATTTTTTTCTTCAATGACAACAACTGCGAAAATCTTGCAAGTATGGATTTTATTGGCCTACTTTATTAAAGGTCATTACACCTTTTGCAAAAGCTGCAGAAATTGGTCAAAAAGTTCTGCTTTGAGATTATCATCTCCGCACCTACTCCTTGGAAAATTGAGATCTAGGTGGCGTGGTTCTTTTGTTGTCGGACACGCGTATCCTCTCAAAGCATCGGTCGAGGATCCTAGGAATGGTAATGCGCTTAAGGTTAATGGACAAAGACTCAATCATTCCCGGAAAACCAAGTTCTTGAGTTCTTTGTGTTGCTTGGTTAAGTGGCGGATACGGTACTCGTGACTCTTGAGTCGGTTTATTCTTCGCTTTCCCAAAATAATCCGAACCCTTCTTCTCCTTCAAATGGATGTCATTCTTTCAAACCTCGAGAAAACATTTTCCTTCTCTTCCTCAAAATGCTCGAGAAAAATCTACAAAGTTCGATGTGAGAGATTGAGAATGTTAATGCACAAGGGTATGCCGAGAAGATGTACGCTGGATAATTGAAGCAAAGGTCCGATTAGCGGTGAGTCCTCAATTTCATTTGACTCATATATGCCCTAGGTCTTGGAAGAAGTTCATATTCTAAAAGGAGAAGAGCAAAAAGGTTACAAGTCTGTCACAAATGTGGACGATGGAACCGTAACAAGCGATGTCGTACTAAGGGGATGGTTTCCGCAAATAGAGAAGATAAAATTTTCTTCATTAAGAATGGATCGAGTAAGGAGTCATTAGATGATATCTTATTGACTCTTGAGACGCATTCTTGTGGATTGGTGCATCGTGAAATTCTTAAATTGTGGAATCTCTTCAAGGATGAACAACAACGCTACGATCTTGGGAATCGACTCTAAAAGACCTGTTTGCCAATTTATAAGAAAATTGGATGGGAAGCTTATCCTCGACTCATAGAAGACGTTTAAGCCGTTCTTCGGACGTTAAACCGAGGCGATGTGAGCCATATCCACAAACAATCTGTACATATCATCTTCTTCTTCTTCTTCTTCATGGCATTTTACAAAAAAAAAAAAAAAAAAAAAAATGAAAAAAAAATGAAAACAAAAATGAGAAAAAAAAATGAAAAAAAAAAAAATGAAAAAAAAAAAAAAAATGTATACTTCTTAGGGTTGGCTTTGGTAACACAAACCGTGAATGGGGAAATGCATGCATCCCGATCCAGCCTTCTTAATTGAAAAACAAAGAAGGTAGATTGTATCCCACATGTGAGGCAGCGGCAGGTCGTATTATGGCCACTTGTCCCTTTTGGGAGCCCTGTTGTTGCGCCGGTCTTGAATGGGTCGAATCTTGGTCAACAATGCTTTGGCACAAAGCCGAAAGAAATGCAGACTACCTCCATCCCAATCTTAAGTAAGTATACACTCATCTTTCATCAAGTTTTTTTAACAATTTCAAAAAAAAAAAAAAAAAAAAAGGACGTGATGTCTACTTCTCATGACGCGCAATATAAAGATACGCCATGGAGCTGTACATACAGTATGTCATCATTTTCTATTTCTTTTATCTTTGTATCATTTTGTTGTATTTTGATTTTTGTACGACGATCCTTTGAGCGGGGTCCTTCGGGGTTTCTAGACTTCTTTACCTTGATGGTTTTCTTGAAGTCAAAAAAAAAAAAAAAAAAAAAAAAAAAAAAAGATTTTGTGTCTCTTAATTTCAACCTTTTCGACAACCGCCAACCTACCCTCATAGGTGCAATTATTCCCTTTCCATTCTTTTTCCTATTTAAACACTCCATTTTCTCCATTTTCCTTCAAACTCGAAACACTCAAAGGGAGGAAGAGTATAGAATGGGGCCTTCTATTCGTAACCTCAAAAATGTCTGTGTTTTTTGTGGGTCGAGTTATGGGAAGGGATTAGAGTTTGTAAACGCAGCTAGCACTCTTGGTCGATCACTTTGCTGCGAGGAATATTCATCTTGTATATGGGGAGGTTGTCGTGGGTTAATGGGGTCAGTATCACTTGCTTTGCCTTTGTAAGAGAAATCGGGTTCTAGGTATCATTCCCGAAACTTTAGCTCAACAGAACATCACTTTGGAAAGACAATTGGGGAGGAACTTAAGGTATCATCAATGCATGAACGCATGAAGATAATGCTTGAACACTCTGATGCATTCATTGCCTTACCAGGTGGTTTTGGTACTTTGGAAGAAATTTTTCAAATTGTCTCTTGGGCCGAACTGAACATCCACCATAAACCCATTGGTTTGTTGAATGTTAATAATTTCTTTGATCTTCTGTTATTTTTTCTTGACAAAGTTGGAACGAAATTTATCACTCCTTCGGCAAGACAACTTCTTATCTCTGCCTCCACTATTGATGAGCTCATTGATAAATTAGAAGCTTTTGAGTATGTACCTGATCAGGTATTAGCTCAGATAGATTGGTCAACAGGAAGCAGCGAAGGAAGTAACAAGAAACAAGAGCCCGATCTGAAACTTTCTCTTTAATGGGTTTGATTTAAAAAAAAAAAAAAAAATTTGTTGTTTTGTTTAGTATGATATGATTGTCATGGACTTATTAAACCAATTAGTGATGGCAGAGTAAGGAGTAATTTTACTCTTGAGACGCATCTTAATCGGTGGCAGAGTAAGGAGTTTTTTAGGTAGTAATTAATTAGTATTGACTTGTGGAAGTACTAACGTTTTCTTGTTTGATTTCTTTTCGGGTCTGATGCGGCATTGACAAGTGTTTTCTTTTCTCTCGCTTAGCGTTGATTCACTTCTTATCGTGGTTGTGTTGCTCTTTTCTATCTCTTTCTTTCACATTGAGGACAATGTTTATATTAAGTGTGGGGAGAGATTTTAGCATGTTTCTGTTTCTTTTCGTTTGTTAAAAAAAAAAAATTCAAAAAAAAAAAAAAAAAAATTTCAAAAAAAAATTCAAAAAAAAAAATTCAATAAAAAAAAAAAAAAGGTTCATTGCATGATTGAATAATTTTTCTCCCTTCTTGAACCGATATGCTTGGTGATGGATGATTGAATTGATGAATTGAGTTTGATGAATGCATACCTTGTGAGATTTTGAGCCTAATGGATGGATTCAACATTTATGTCATTCTCTTCTTTCTTGTGTGATTTTCACTCATGTTAATGACCACTCTAGAACTTGCTTTGATTCTTTTTGAGGCTACATTTCACTTGCATGCATGAACATGATTGAGGCCCTCTTTCTTAGCTAGTTTAACCAAATAGCCAACTTTGTTTTCAATATGATATCAAGCACTCTTTTGACCTCTCGAAAATTCTCTAATTCCTGCCAACCTTGTATATTTTCCTTTGCTTAACCCTTTGAGCTTATTTAACCATTCCTTGTTTCTAGCTCATTATGTGCCTTAAATGAAAAATCGTGTTCTTACTGTACCTTAGGGAATAAAAGAACATTAGCCTGGTTAATGGATGAGTTTTTGAACAAGTGTGGGGGTGTGTGTACAAAATGGTTGTTGAAAAAAAAAAAAAAAGAAAAGAAAAGAAAGAAAGAGTGCCTAAAAAAAAAAAAAAAAAAAAAAAAAAGAAAAATGTATGTATATAGTTATGTTCATATATATATATATAAAAAAAAAAAAGAGAGAAAGAAAAGGATTGGGAAACGAATATGTAAAGGGATATACAATAGAGTTGAGATGAACTTTTATGCTCGTTATTTGAACTCAGCTCTCATTTGCTTTTATTCTCTTTGGTATTTATCTTCTCATATCCATTTTATCCTCTTCATTACCTTGACCTTACTACAACCTTGAATAAAGTCCTCATGATTTGTGTGTGCATGTGTTTTGAGTAGTGGAGAAGTAGAAGATAAGCAAGCTTATGGTAGTGCAATTTTCATGGGTTGAATTGAGTGAAACACCTACCTTTTAAACACTTGAGAGATTGAGAGGGAATCTTGTGAAGATCCATCATTCTTAATTCATTCTTTTCAACGGAAGTTTCCTTGCACTTCGGTTTGAGATGTGAAGAAATGTTACCTCATTTATGCTTTGATCCCTTGAATTTCTTGTTGCTCTTCTTGCTTCATTGAGTCCTTTAGAGTTTTTAACTTTTAAGTTTGTGTCGTTTGTCTTTGTCTTCTAACTTTAGTTTTATATGTTTTGCCCAGGAGTGCAAAAAGCTAAGTGTGGGGAATTTGATAATCACATATTTTATTCATTAAGAAACCCTCATTATTAGTCATTTACACTCTTCATGTACTTAATTGACTGAATTTGATTATGTTTTGTAAGTTTGAACTCGAATCGGACTTAATTGATTTTTCAGCATTATTCGAGTCTTACACTGTTTCTGTATTTTGGCCATATCTTGAGTTCTAAATGTCTGATAATTATGAATTTTACCTTGTAGGAAAGATAAAAGAGAGCTCTACAACTTTGATGAAGAGCTCGAAGTCAAATTCAGACATTTAGTGGAGCTAATTGGGCATGGAAATCAGAATACGGGATTTGTGACTGGAACCCGAACAGTGTGTAGTAACCAGAACATAATTCGAGTTTGGGTTTATAGAATGGGCTGAAAATTGGTGATCTGAAAGTTAAGACCCATATGTACAACTTTCATGACAAACACAAAACTTGATTCGGGCTCCTTGATGGAGATATTGGGTCTGAAAGTCAAAACAGAGGTGCTGAAACTGGTCCTGAGCAGTCTGTAGTAATTGGGTCATATCTTGGGCTGTAGGACGAATTTTTGGGTGCTTCCAGAGCCATTGGAAAGCTTAGACAATTTCCTAGAACTTTCATGAAGACCATTTGGCTCAACAATGACGAAATCAATGAGTTCAGCAATGAATACTTTCGGAGACAAGGAAGCTCACCTACCAAGTTCACCTACCAAGCTCACCTACCAAGTTCACCTACCAAGCTCACCTACTAATTCCACCTACTAATCTCATCTACCCATCTACTACTACTCTGAATCCTCTATAAAAGGAAGCATGAGGAGAGCTCTAAACACAACATACACTTAGAGTTAAAGATAGTTTTTCATAATTCTTGTATATTTTTCCTTCATTGTAATGGAGAGCTAAGTCACTTCTAGTCAATTCGGGACTCTTGAAGAGATTGTGGCTTGGATTCTTGAGACCTTGGTTATGTAATGTATTTGATTTATATTTGAATTCCTCTTCTCTTCTTCTTCTGTTCTCTTGATCTTGAATGCATGAATGGTGATTCTGCGTTTATGTTTGATCTGATTTGATCTTGGTTTAAGATTAAGTATTGTGATGAACTGAAGATTGAGATTTGTGATGAAACTTAGAACTGATTGATCTAAACTAATCACGTAATTGAAGAGGTTAGGTTACTGATTTGTGCCTAGGTTAATTGAATTCGGTGCTTAAATTGACATATATTTACATGAATGGTGCGATTGCAGATTTGTGTTTATCACTTGTCAATTGAATTCTGGACGATTGTCTAGTATGAATTCTGGATCTGATGCAGAGATCTCGGTTAGATCCAAGTTAACCATTCAAATGTATTTCAGGTGTTTGTTAAAAGGTCTATGATTGAATCCACCCAATCTCGGATAGATTTCTGAATTGACTGTTCTTTTAATTGTTATTTCTCTTTAAATCCTGTCACTGCGATCCTTGAACCATCAAAACCCCATTTTTTCTAACTTTCACTTGATTTGATCAAATTGCATCTACGATCCTTGAGGAGACGATCCGGTGTTGTTCACTATACTACAAGTTTAGGTAATAACTTCGGTTATAATTTTGACTGAGTTCGGCGCTCGTCAACAAATCATAGATTTGTTACGCATCCCTGTGGAAGAACCTGTTTTGAGTGGCCTAGCCCAGTTTTGGAATTGTTCTTTGAAATGTTTTGAGCTGCCCGACTTGGATATTGCACCAACCATAGAAGAATATGCCATCATGCTGAGACTCTCAATGAGCAAGTATCCCAATGTTTATCTTTATAAAGGATATTACGTGTCAGAAGGAAAAATAGCAGAACTCATAGGAGTTCAAGCAAATCAGTTAGGCATGGAAAAGAGAGGGGAAACAGAAGGATTGAAGAAGAGTTACCTAGAAGCGCATCTTGAGATACTAGCGCAACAAGGAAGCTGGGATCTCTTTAACAAGACATTGGCACTAGCCATCTTTGGATTAGTCTTATTCCCATTCACTTCAGATATAGTGGACCAAGCGGCAATGGATGCCTTCTTCAAGTTTGAGAATCATAGGGCAAATCCAATCCCTGCTATTCTCACTGACACTTTCTTGACCATGGAGATTTGCCACAGAAAAGGTGGGGGAATGATTCGATGTTGCACACACATGTTGTATGTTTGGATCATGACGCACATGGATGTACATAATTGTCTGGGCTTTTTACCAGATCCGTTAAGGAATTTTGGTCGCATTCCAGTGAAGCAGCAGAAAGCTCACGAATGGAAAGATAAGTTTATGAAGATGGGATCAGACTCTTTCAAATGGGTTTGCTCTTGGTATCATGGGGAAGAGATATTGCTCAGTTGTGGTGACTTCTCTAACATTCCTTTAATGGGTGTGAGAGGTTGTGTATCGTTCTCACCGGTCCTTGTGCTTAGACAGCTCCAATGGACTCAGCACGTGCCTGACGAGACACAACTGAGAGGATTCAACTTTTTATATGGGAAAGATGGAAGCACTACTAAGCAGGAAAAGGAGGTCAGGGACGCTTGGAAAAATATTCATAGGGCAGGGGCGAAAGAATTGGGAAAGCGAGTGGTAATTCCTACTCCCGAGTACCTGCAATGGAGAGCAACAAGGAAGGCACAAAATAGTACCCCTCAGGCGGTGTCAAGTGATGAAAATCATTCCCGGATTATATCTCAAATGACCACCCGATAGAGAGGATGAAAGCGCGAGATGCGCTTTTGGAACAAGAGAAGGAAGCCGCTGAGTTGAAGGTCGTCATTCACCAAGTCGGTGCAGGTTAGCCGACAAGATTGAAGACTTGAAGGATGCACAAGCTGATCTTTGCTAAAGCCCCGAGCCTGGAGTAAAAGGGCAAGAAAAGGAAAAGAGGTGGAATCGAACATGACCACTCTAGAAGTCCAAGAGCTACGAGTGAAGGTAAGTGCTCAAGAAGAATCGATAAAGAAGATTCTGCAGATGAAAGAAGAATTGGAATTAAATACTAGAGAACAAGACCAAAAGATGCAATCTTTACAAGAGGCTCTCGTTGAAATGAAACGACGCTCCGATCAAGGACAGTATTGGTTGCGAGAATATTATAATTCACTCAAAGCGAAGAAACAAGAGAGCAAGTCGTTTGGAGTTGAAAGCTCAAGAACTAGAGCGAGAAAAGGAGCGATGGAGACTCGAAGCTCGAGAGACAAAGATTGCAAAAAGAAGAAAATGAAGGCGCATGGCAATGGGCAGCTCAAAATGAAAGTGGCCGGAAAGGAATATTGGATGACAAAATATGAGGACATGTCTAACAGGTTTGCAATATTACACTACGCAACTAGTTAGTCGTTTTGATGAAGCAGACCTTCAGACTCGTATGAATCCATTGCTAAGGCTACCACAGAAGATAGCCGAGTTTATGATGTATTGTCGAGGTCTTGCCAAAGGTCTTAGGAAGAAGAAAACAAAATTATTGATGTAATACTTTGAGGAGACTAAGACCTTGTATTGATTAATTTTGGAATAAAATGAATGACCAGTTGCAGTGTTTTGCTTTGAATGTTGATGATTACTGCTTTTCATTCAGGCACTATTCATTGAGGGGTGAATTCCCCCTTGAATAGGTTATCAACCGTATTTTGCCCTGAGACAATTTGTCCTTTAGCGGAATTTTGGGAATCTTGGTATTTGATGAAAGAATGATTGCATTGTTTGAAGAGGGCATCATTAGTGAACCCGCTAATGCTAAATCAGGAATCCTACTTTGCTATTGAATGACCATGCAAATCTTCCCACAATTGCCAAGCATCCTCACAATAGTGTTAATTCTTTTTCTTTTCCTCTATTTAAAGTGCTTTTTTTTTCTTTAATAAATCAATTTGGTCCAGGAATCATTGCGCGGCCTAGGAAAGAAGAGACCAATCTAACCCGAGTTCACAATACCAGATCTCGGACCAGGATGGCTGCTGATAATTCTGAAACAGGAAGGAACTTGAGTAGGGAGGTCGACGAGGTAACAGGAAGAATAAATGAGGTGTCAGAAAATCAAGCGAGGTTGGAAGCGATATTGCAAGATATAAGGGAGTCTCTCCACTTAATCAGTGGAAATAGAAATGCGAATGAGGTTGAAACAGGTGCAAATGTGCCATCAGTGACTGCTCCGATCTTTTCAGCCATAACCTCAGGCATCGCTGCAGGAATCCACGAGCGACCACCTCAGACAGCATCAATAGCCATGCCCATTGGGGAGGGGTATCACGCTTTGGAAGGCGCTCATAATGAAATCCCTGGTTATGCAGGCCCTACTTGGGAACCACCTCATGTGTCCATTCCAGGACACGTGACTATGCCTTGTTCTGGGAATAGTCATGTCATAACTGAGAAGGATAAAATGAAAGAAGCTTGGATGGAAAAAATGGAGGAACAAATCAAGGCAATAAAGGGCCCAAATGCTTATGGACCTCTGAGGATAGAGGAGTTATGTCCTACTACGGATGTAGTAATCCCCAACAACTTCAAGATTCCTGATTTTGTGAAGTATGACGGGAGCGGCAATCCTCGTTTCCATTTGATCAGTTATGGGACTAAGATGGTACATTTAGTCTAGGGATGATAAGTTCCTCATCGCTTTCTTCCATGAGAGTTTTACAGTCCCGCTCTAGAATGGTACCTTCGCTTGGATCGCTCAAAGATCTCTCGCTGGACAGAATTGGCTGACTTATTTATGGACCAATACAAATTCAATCTGGATGCAGACCCAACCCGAGAACAGTTGAGTTCAATGCAGAAATGAAGAACCGTTCAAGCAATATACGCAAAGGTGGAGAGCCTTGGCAGCTCAAGTCCAGCCCCCATTAACATTGTCTGAGATGTGCTCGTATTTCTTGGGGACCCTAGGAAACCCTTTTATTGGAACGATGGCTGGAGCAGCCTATAAGGATTTCACAGATTTAATAACCTCTGGAGAAAGAATTGAAATATTGGCCAAAACTGGGAAGTTGCCCATGAGTAGCACAGAGAATACTACTTTCAAGAAAGGATTTCAGCCGAAGAAAAAGGAACCTGAGGTAAATTATATCCAACCTCAACAAAATTTCAGGCCGCGATATAGCCTAAGTCATCAGCCATCATACAACCCCAACCCTCATTTTCCATACCAGACACTGCCACTGCCTCATTATCCATCCCACCAAGTTATACCGGCCACAAACTTCACCCCAACACCACAATTCCAAGTTAACAATGTCCTCTCACCACCGCCATATACACCAACTCGCCCAACCTATGCCCGATACCCACCTGCACCTCCGCAAAATTACCCAAATCACTCACAATCTCGCCCGAACCCCCAGAACCAAAGCCGCTTTCGTCCTCAAAACCTTTCCCCTTTTCCAAGGTTATCCATTCCGAATGCAGACCTCTTCCAAAGGTTGTTTGATGCTCATCTTATTTCAGGAATACCTGTGCGTCCATTAGAGCCACCATTTCCATCGTGGTACAACCCAAACTCAACCTGCAAGTATCACATGGATATTCCGGGGCATTCAATTGAAGACTGCGAGTCCTTTAAGACTGCAGTAAGAAAGTTAATTGCTTATGGGAAGCTTGATATCCAGGAAGAGGGCCGGACCCAAAGATTGTTAACAACCCAATTCCTAATCATGGTGGAAGGAATGTGGTGAATGCTTTAGAGGTGGTAGGGTCATCCATAAGAAGTGTCATGAGCTTGCGTACACCGATGACAAGGATATTCGAAGGGCTGAAGAAAGCTGGCTACAATATCGCTGCACCAGCCGCCACGATGAAAGAAGAGGAAAAATATGATGCAGAGTCGAATTGTGCTTATCATTGTGGGGGAATGGGACATGATATTGAAAATTGTTGGGACTTCAAGGTTCGAGTCCAAGGGTTGCTTACTTTGGGAGTAATACATGCGAGACAAGGGTTAACCTCCTCCGAAGAGGTCAATGTGATCGAACGCTTTGTGCTTAAGGTGCCACCTCTCAACCAAGTCTCGACGTCAGAGAAAGTAGTGGTAACAATCAAGAAGCCAGTGCCATTTGCTTATAATGACACTCATTCAGTGCCGTGGAATTATGAAACCAAGGTAGAGACAAAAGGAGTCGGGGAAGAGACTTCGAAGGCTCGAATTGCTGAAGTACACAAGGATGAGGAGTCTGTGACTAATATAGTTAGGGTAGGGGGAATTACAAGGAGTGGGCGATGCTACGGCCCAGGAGAGTTAGAAAAGGAGAAATTTGTTAAGGAAGGAAGCAGGGAGGAAATGTCAAAAGAAGACGGGAGAGAGAAGGAAGGTGAGGAGGAGTTCCTGAAGATAATGAAGCAAAGCGAATATGATGTGATGGAACAACTGAAAAAGACTCCGGCCAGAATATCTCTTTTGTCGCTTATCTTGACATCAGAGGTGCATCGGAAGGCGTTATTGAGAATCCTGAGTGAAGCTTATGTGAAGCCCGATGTTACTCCCGAAAGTGTGGTTAACATGGTGGACCCCGTGAAACGCATTAACATGATCACATTTACTGATGAAGAGATCATTTCTTAATCTGAGAAGAACCAGCGAGCCTTGCACATAACCCTCAAATGCAAAGGGCACATAGTTGCAAAGGTTTTGATTGACGGGGGGTCTGCATTGAATATTATTCCCAGGTCGACCCTAACCTCATTATCAATAAGTGAGGACGAGTTGTCGCCACGAGAAATGGTAGTACGAGCTTTTGATGGAAATAGAAGAGGCATCATGGGAGAGATAGTGTTGCCGCTAGAGATTGGTCCAAGCAATTTTCAAGTACTGTTCCAAGTCATGGATATGGAGCCTGGCTACACCATGCTGTTAGGGAGACCGTGGATCCATACTGCTGGTGTCGTTCCTTCCACCCTGCATCAAAGTGTTAAATATATTGAGAATGGGTCGGTCGTCACCATACATGGAGAGGAAGAGATTATGCTGTCAAAACCAGTTTCAGTACCATATGTGGAGAGTGCAGAAAAGGAAGAGGAGAACCTGTGGCACAGTTTCGAAGTAGTTGAAACTGGACTCGGTAAAGATGAATCTCTCACACCAAGTGTGAATCAAGTGGTTGCTCGGATCATGACTAGTAGTGGATACCAAGAAGGAAAGGGTTTGGGCTCAAAGTTGCAAGGTACTCGGTCACCAGTGTCACTCCCAGGAAAGTCAGACAAGTTCGGGATAGGGTACGAAGCATCTCTGGAGGAGCATATGAGGAGCATGACTCTTGGGAGAAAGAATGACAAAGGCAAAGCGAAGTATATTCCCCATCTGAGGGAAACATTCCCAGCACCGACCGAGGTGATTATGCCTGATGAGGTTATTTACCCTCGATACCGCCTCACTATCAATGCTTTGCATGAAGAGAGCCAAGAAGAGTATAAGGCAATCCGTCCTTTTGCTGATGAGGAGTCGCTGAAGAACTGGAAATCTGAACCAATTATTGATGTGATTGTTTCAAAGTAATTTCCTGTTTAAGTTGTTCTGAACTTATGGTTTATGTTATTTGAGACATTGATTAAATGAACTTGCATGAATATTCAGCATTTCCCTTCGTTGCACTTTCTGACTTATCCTTTTGCATTTACCATTTTTCTTTTTACATTTCTGTACCATATCGTGTTCTTTCTTTGTCATTCCTGCTTTATTCTGCTTTTCCAACTCCACACAAAATGGCTTTCCAGGGATCTGAGTTTCGTAGAAAGTTTGCCTCATGAAAAGGACTTCGAAAACTCATCAATTGATTCTCCTGCAATGTTTGATGAAGAAGACCTTGGATCTGGGGAAGAGGAAGATGTTGTTGAAAATTTTTCAAAATTACTGGAGTACTCAGAGAGGGGATTTAACTTGAATGGCGAGGAAGCAGAGGTGGTCAACATGGGGACAGAGGAAGAGAAAAAGGAATTGAAAATAGTGGAAAACCCAGAGTTTGAAGAGATGATTATACTATTTAAAGAGTATATGGATATTTTTGCTTGGTCATATCGGGATATGCCAGGGTTAGACCCAGAGATAGCATCGCACAAAATCCCACTATACCCGAATATTGAGGCAAAGAAGCAGAAGTTAAGAAGAATGCATCCTGATATGTCTTTGAAGATCAAGGAAGAGGTGACTAAGCAGTTGGAAGCAGGATTTGTGGAAGTGTCAAGACACCCAGAGTGGGTAGCTAATATCGTGCCAGTGCCTAAGAAGGATGGAAAAGTCAGAATGTGTGTGGACTATAGAGATCTGAATAAGGCCAGCCCGAAGGATGATTTCCCACTCCCTCACATTGATGTTCTGGTTGATAACACTGCTAAGAATCACAGGTTCTCATTCATGGATGGATACTCAGGGTACAATCAAATTCCCATGGATGTCGATGACAAGGAAAAGACCACTTTCATTACTCCTTGGGGAACGTTTTGTTACACGGTGATGCCATTTGGATTAAGGAATGCTGGGGCTACTTACCAACGTGCTATGGTGGCACTGTTTCATGACATGATGCACAAGGAGATTGAAGTGTACGTAGATGATATGGTAGCCAAGTCTAAAGAAGGAGAAAGTCATGTGGCGGTCTTGCGTAAGCTGTTTGAAAGACTCAGAAAGTACAAGTTGAGGTTGAATCCTGCCAAATGTGTTTTTGGAGCATCTGCTGAGAAATTGCTTGGATTCATTGTTAGCAGAGAAGGAATAAAGGTGGATCCAGATAAAGCAAAAGCAATACAAGAGATGTTTGCTCCTAAGACGGAGCATGAAGTGCGAAGTTTTCTCAGGAGACTCAATTACATTGCCAGATTCATTGCTAACTTGACCAGCACCTGTGAGCCTATATTCAAGTTGTTGAAGAAGCATCAACCAGGCAAATGGGATGAAGAATGTCAGGAAGCTTTTGACAAGATAAAGGCTTATTTAATGAATCCTCCTATCTTGGTACCCCCTACACCGGGTCGCCCTTTAATTTTGTACCTAACTGTATTACCAACCTCAATGGGGGCAATGCTGGGACAACATGATGAATCGGGAAAGAAGGAGCAAGCAATTTACTATCTGAGTAAGAAGTTTAATGATTGTGAAGCTCGTTACATGGCTATTGAGAAGACTTGTTGTGCAATCGGTATAGACCTCAAAACGGCTACGACAGTATATGCTCTATTACACCACATGGTTGATCTCTCGAATAGACCCCATAAAATACATATTTGAAAGTCCTCATATTTCATTAAGAGTTTCAAAGTGGCAAGTGATGCTATCAGAATTTGATATCAAGTACATGACTCGGAAATCCATCAAAGGAAGTGTGATTGCTGATCATCTGGCTGAAAACCCTCTGGAGGGTGGACAACTAGTGACATCTGAGTTCCCTGATGGAGAAATACTGATGGCGGAAGAAGGAAAAGGAGAAGAAGAACCTGGCTGGAAGATGTATTTTGATGGAGCAGTTAACATGCATGGTAGTGGCATAGGAGCCGTGGTTGTTTCACCAACAGGAAAGCAATACCCAGTCGCTATCAAGCTAAATTTTGAGTGCACCAATAATGTTGCGGAATATGAGGCCTGTGCTAGAGGTTTACAAGTTGCAATTGACTTGGGGATCAAGCAGTTAAAAGTATTTGGAGACTCAGCACTCATCATTTATCAGGTGAATGGTGAATGGCAAACCAAGGATCCGAAGTTGGTACCTTATCAAAAGTATTTAATCCAGTTGGTTGAGAAGTTTGAGGAGGTGACCTTCTCCCATTTGACCCGAGACCAGAATCAGTTTGCAGATACCTTGGCCACTTTAGCTGTAATGACCAAGTTGGATATTCATAATAATGTTCAACCCATCCAAGTGAAGATGCACAGTGAGCCTGCATATTGTGCTAATGTGGAAAGCGAGCCAGATGGTAAACCTTGGTATTATGATATCAAACAGTATATTCAGCATAGAGAATACCCAACAGGGGCAAGTGAGATGAATAAGAAGACTATCCGTCGGTTGGCGATAACCTTTTTCTTGAATGGAGAGGTTTTGTATAAAAGGAGTCACGATGGTACTTTACTTAGATGCGTGGATGCTTGTGAAGCTCGTCTAATAATGACTGAGGTTCATGAAGGAATCTGTGGAACTCATGCCAATGGTCATATGATGGCTCGGAAAATTTTAAGGAGTGGTTATTATTGGTCCACAATGGAAACAGACTGCATAAATTATGTACGGAAGTGTCAAAAATGCCGATGTATGCGGATCGAGTCAACACACCTCCTTTCCCTTTGCATAATTTGGTGTCTCCACTGCCTTTCTCAATGTGGGGAATAGATGTCATCGGGCCCATTAATCCTAAAGCTTCCAATGGTCATCGCTTCATCCTAGTGGCGATTGACTATTTCACCAAGTGGGTAGAAGCTTCTTCTTATGCCAAAGATCACTCAAAAGGTGTTTTTGAGATTCCTCAAAAGGGATATTGTCTCGCAGATATGGAATTCCGAAAGGATAATCACGGATAATGGTACCAATCTCAATGGTGCTGAGATTAAAAAGTTTTGTGAGAATTTCAAAATTAAGCACCATAATTCAGCTCCTTACAGGCCTCAGATGAACGGAGCAGTTGAAGCAGCAAATAAGAATGTTAAGAAAATTGTTGCTAAGATGGTGGTAAACTACAAAGACGGCATGAAATGTTACCCTATGCTCTGCATGCATATCGTACAAATATACGATCAAGCACTGGGCAACGCCTTTCTCTTTGGTATATGGGATGGAGGTTGTCTCTCCAATAGAAATCGAGATCCCTTCTCTAAGAGTTCTAATGGAAGCGGAGTTAGAAGAATCTGAATGGGTGAAGACTCGGTATGAGCAATTGAATATGATAAAAGAGAAGAGATTGGCGCTATTTGTCATGGGCAATTGTATCAAAGCATAATGGCCGAACCTTCAACAAGAAAGTTCGTCCCGGGAATTCATTCAGGGGATCTGGTTTTGAAAAAGATTCTCCCTAACCAAGAAGACGCCAGAGGAAAATGGGCTCCGAATTATGAAGGCCCGTACATAGTCAAGCAGACATTTTCTGGAGGAGCGTTAATTTTGCAGAATATGGATGGAGAAGAATTGCCAAGGCCCGTGAATACTGATGTTGTCAAGAAATTCTATGCCTAAAAAAAGAGGAAAAAGCTCGTTAGGTTGAAAACCCGAAAGGGCGACCTAAGCAAAAGTTAGAGCAATTGAAAAAAACGAAAAAAGAAAAAGTCCGTTAGGCTGAAATCCTAAAAAGGCAGTCTAAGCAAAAGTTAGGACAAATAAATAGGCAAAATCTCAAAGGAAGTGGGTCAGAAACTCTTCGAGGGATTCACCAAACTGGGGCAATTTTTGATGTGCGTCCAATCAGTTACACGGGGCAAGTTGTTCACATTGAATTGGCAATACTGGGGCAAAATTTTTGAGGAATTAAAGAGAATTCATGTTGAAGGAGGTATCAGCAGAGGCAGTGATTGGGTTGTCAAGCATTTGCAGTGAATCAATTGAATGAGGAATAAGGAACCAATACTGGGGCAAAGTTTTTGTTTTTCTTGCAACCTTTCTTTTGTCTTTCAAGTACGTGTCTTGTCAAAAGTCAGGTACGATTACATTACCAAAATAATAAAAGGGAAGTTTGTTCATTCAACAAATTTCTGTCCATTCATGAATGCATGCTTACTCATTAATTTATGTCTCAAATAAAATAAACTTAAGATCAACAATTTGATCTGACAATTTTGCAAAGAATCCATCAATGATTAATTCAGATTAAAGGATCTCAATAATTCAAGATACAGGTTGTGATGTGTTGCCAAGGAAACAAGGTGGTCGAAAAAATGAAAAAGGAAATGAGAAAATCTAAGGGAGTCTCAAATGACAAAGTGGTCCGATAAAGAAAAGCACGTGAATAAAAGATTTGATTGGTCAAAGCTTTCCATGGTCGCCATTGGTTCATATGGTTTTCTCAAGAAAAAGGAAGATAAAAAGAGAGAAAAGAAAAATTTTAATTCTATATTTCTTTGAGCGCATCGACTCCATGCATTTTAAATTCCATGTCATTAATTTTGAGCGCATCGGCTCTGTCATTTATTCTTTGAGCGCATCGGCTCCATGCATTTTAAATTTTTGAGTGCATCACTCATTGCATTGTCATTTAAATTTCTTGGGACACAGGTTTGCCCATTGTCATTTAATTTTCGGGACACAGGTTTGCCCATTGTCATTTAAATTTTCGGGGACACAGGTTTGCCCATTGTCATTTAATTTTCGGGACACAGGTTTGCCCATTGTCATTTAATTTCCGGGACACAGGTTTGCCCATTGCCTTTTTAATTTCTGGGACACAGGTTTGCCCATTGTCATTTAAATTTTCGGGACACAGGTTTGCCCATTGTCATTTAAATTTCGGGACACAGGTTTGCCCATTGTCATTTAAATTCTGTCATTTAAATTTCGGGACACAGGTTTGCCCATTGTCATTTAATTTTGAGCGCATCGGCTCCATGCATTTTAAAGCGCTTCGGCTCCTTGCATTTTAATTTCTGTTGAGCGCATCGGCTCCATGCATTTTAATTTCTGTTGAGCGCATCGGCTCCTTGCATATTTAATTTCCTGTTGAGCGCATCGGCTCTTTGCATTTTAATTTTCTGTTGAGCGCATCGGCTCCTTGCATTTTAATTTCTGTTGAGCGCATCGGCTCCTTGCATTTTAATTTCTGTTGAGCGCATCGGCTCCATGCATTTTAATTTCTGTTGAGCGCATCGGCTCCATGCATTTTAATTTTTGTTGAGTACATCAACTCCATGCATTTCAATTTCTTGCCTTGTTTTGCATTGCCGGACAAAATTGAAGTTCATATCTTTACTCATTTCTTACGACGATAATTTGAAAAACTACGGTTATTCTTATTATCTAATAAGAAACAAGTAAAGAGGGGCAACTGTGAACACTCAATTTTGACCGGACTAAAAAATAAAATATAAAAAAAAAGAGAGGAAAATTAAATAATAAAAAAAAATAAAAAAAATTATGGCCCACCTTTTAGCCCATTTTACTTAGTTTTTTTAGCCTAAATAGATTAAGCTCATCTTAGTCTTAAAAATAGTAATAATAAGAAGAAATAAGAAAATAAAAATATAAAAAACAAAAAATAAAAAAATAACAAAAAAATAACAAAAAAGGTATAATAAAAAAAAAGAAAGCAATCATACTTTGACTCACTTTCACTCACGTAGCACACACTACACTTTCTTTTTACAGCACACACGCACTCTTTCTTTATTTTTCTTAAATCATTCTGCATATCAACTCACTCTCCACTCACTAACCAAATTGCACTCCCACTCACTAACCAAATTGCACACTCATCACGTCCACTCACTCCCACTTTCTTTGTCTCATTCCCTTTTACGTGACTCACACTTTCACTCCAACCACTCTCACTCTCACAAATATGCACTCACGTAGAAAAAGGAGGGAGGGACATCAGTGTGCTATTCATTCTCATTTTCACTATAAAACCACTCCACTCCATTTTCCGGAGGGGGCTTCAACACGTAGAAACACTTCCTTCTAACATCCATACTCACCTATCTTTCATTTCCTTCACCCTTCAAACTTTCTTCTTCAACACCACGTAGCCACGTTGCAGCAACAATCACCCACCATCTTCACCATCCTCACCAAGTCATAACCACCACTCCATCTTCTCACCATTATCCTTCCCACCATCTTCCTCCAACCAACTTTCACTCTCACACAGGAGACTCACGTAGAGCAACCAGGGAAAGGATCTCATTTTTCATCATGTTCACTTCACCAACAGCAACCATGATCATTTTCCATTCTCCATAGCTTCCTAAACTCCTTCACCATTCTTCACCACCTTCATTTTCTTCCATCACCAGCTCCACGTGAAGATTAGCAACCCAAACCGTGGCCATCTCTTTGAATTCCATAACCGTAATCACCCAAAGCCACCTCCATTCTCACCATTCCTTCTCACCATTCATCAACACAACCACCTTTCATTGCTACCGAGTTAACTCGGTAATCCTCTACCCCCATCTTCATCACAATAACAATCTCTCCAAGCTTCCTTCACCATCTTTATCTTCATCTTCTCCAAGCTACCTCCATAACCCTTCAACCATCATCACCAACCTTTGGCTCACTCCCATCATCTCACTTCAGTAACCACCCACAACGTAAAGTCATCTCCATCTCCCTCATCTCCAACAAATAACCACAGAAACCAACCTCCACGTGACCACCAGCCCACCATCTCCCTCCAACCGTGACTCACACCCACAACCATAACCACCAACTCAAGCTCCTCGTAACTAACCTTCTCCACACCAACCGAAAACCACCGCAAAGAACCATCACCTTCATCTCAAAACCACTCCACCCTTCACGCCAGCAACCCCATCCCAAACAACTCACACCATAACTCCATAACCTCATCACCGGACTCTCACGTAGAGCAACCAGGGGGGGTGGCTTTCATTTTTTATCTTCACTCACCACCCATCTTCACCATAATCACCTTCTTCTTCACTTCACCATCACCTCCCATCTCTCCCTCCATCACTCAAAACCATCATCAACCCGTAGCTACCCCTCCATACCCACGTAAAGCCTCCAAGCCACCATCTTCCACTCTCACTTCACCAACAGCCCCTCAACGTGAAAACCGTCCCTTCATCCCACCCACCAACTCAAACTTCCACCAACCAAGCAAACCGTAGCAGCAGCCATACGTCCAAAGACCGCACACCTAAGCCATCTTCATCATCCTCTAGTCGAACCAGTGGCAACATCTGCCGTTCCAGCAAGAACCCCATCCAGCCACCATAGCCACGAGCTCCACTGCACCAGAACCGCCGTCCCGCAGCCACACTCTCATCCTTCCCGCGAGCCCAAGCCGCACGAAGCCATTTTAACCGCCACCCACAACTGCTTGAACCGCTGCTCCTTGAAAACTAGAGGTCTGAGCTTCTTTCTTCTCCTTGCTTCTCACTATATGCTTGTTATGGTTTTCTGGAGTTTTCCTCAAGAATTATCTCCTTTGTGTCATAAACCAAAGACTAACGAAAAATAATAACAGGGAGTTTTTGGGCTGCTGAAGAAGCCAGCCCACATTGCGTGGGTTTGGTTTGTTTATAATGAAGTTTGATAATAATAATAAATAAAGGAGTTGGTTTAGAATTAAGTTTCTTTTTCTGAAGGTGGGCTTTTGTGTTTCTTTTATCAGAGGGGAAAAATAAGCTTTGGGATAATAACATGAATAGGTAAATAGCAATGAGGAAATAATAAAAATAAAAATAAAAATAAACAAAAAATAAAAGAGAATATAAAAAAACAAATAAAAAATTCAAAAAAATAAAAATTTTGAAATTAATGCAATGACCAATGATGATGATTGAATAGCGGATGCTATCTTCAATATCATTTGGATCATAGGGGTTTATTGAGTAGCCTAGTGCTAACTTGAATCCCGTGCAAGGCTGGATTTGTTTTCAAAAATAAAACTCCTTTTCCAAAAATCTTTTCTTTAATTAAAATCATTCAACTCACACTTATTTTTTTTTACAGAACTACGTAACTTTGAGTTCCTCATTGCACCTGAGGGTACGTAGGAGCAGAATTTTTATTCTGTCAAGTTCAAAAATTAAATTTTTACAATTTGGTTTTTCTTTTCTTTTAAAATAAATAAATAAATAAATAACAAAAAAAATAAAAATAAAATAATTACAAAGTTTTTTAGAAGGGTAAAATAGATAAATTCGAGATTATTAATTTTTTTGCACAAACTGACTTAAGGTACCGTCTCGATTCCGGGTGTGATAGGGTGCAGTGGGATTAAGTTTCCACCCTTCCCTATCCATAACCGACTCCCGAATCCGATTTGGTTCCAAAGACCATTTTCTAAAAAGGTTTTCCAATTTTTCCTAAATTTAAATAAAATTGGTGGCGACTCCATATTTTTAATTCTTTTTTTTAAAATCATCACACGAGCTGCTATTTCGCCGCGATCTCGGTCGCGACAATGATGTGACGGGTGATGCTACCTAGGAGCTAGAAGATAAATTGAGGGATCAATATCCTCATTTGTTTTGATAAGCAGCGAATTTCGATGACGAAATTTTTATTTGTTGGGGAGAGTTGTAACACCCCAATTTTTGAAAAAATATTCCGAATGTCCTGTTTGCTGTTTTTCAAACTTTTGTGTAAACGACTGTTGTGTCCCTATTTTACTGTTTCTTGTTTTTCTGTATGAAATACAAATATATATTACAGGCTATGATTTTCTTTGGTCGTTTTGAATATTTTGCTTCGAGATCGTAAAATAAAAATTTTCTCAAACTACTGCTTTTAAATTTTTCTCGTGTGAAATACTTGGGATATTTTACTTGTCTGTAATTTTATTTGAACGTTTTGGATGATTTGCTTCGTCGTGGGAAAAAATAGAAAAATGACCATTACGTCCTGAATGTTTTGTTTTTAATTTTTCTATATGATACAGTGTTTAATATTACTGTATGTAATTTTATTTGGACTTTTTATGTGATTTGCTCTGGGACAAGAAAATAATATTTTTCGGGCCGGGAAAATCTTATTTTTTAATTATTCAGAACTGGGGGATCTTACTAAACCCAATTCTGAATGATACTGTTGTTAATCTTTTAATTTTTAGGATTTAATCACAAATAAAATAATTTTATAATATTATAATGTTATTTTATTAGTCGACACTAAATAAGCGGTAATGGACCCGGAAATATTTTGCAGGACCCATGTTTAGTTAAAACAGTTAACTTAGTAGCTTAATTAAACATCATTTGTAATAGAACTTTCAAGAACATGGTGACTAAGCTTAATGACTAGGTTAATTAGTGACTAAGCATGATGACTAGGTTAGTGACAATGCTAGAATCAACCAATGAGAGTTAAGCTTGCTAACCAAGTTTTGATCTTGACCATTGATCTATCCTAAGGCTTGGATGAAGCCAAGCAAGGCTACACCTTGCATGCTTGAAGTCCACGGCCATTTGGCATTTGGAAGACCAAAAATTTGCTTCATCTTCATGCATTTTCTCTCTTCTCTCTCTTCCAAGAACACCAACCTCCATTGTTGTCTTTCCTTCAAGCTATTCGGCCAAACCCTAAACTACACCATCCAATCACCCAAAATTTTATCCAACCAAGTTTTCTAAACCTAAACACAATCCTAAGAACATCTCTAGTTGAGAGTTCTTGCAAAATCCTTCATTTGAAGCTTGGAAACCTACTTGGAAAATTTTACCTAGAAGGTGAAATTTCATGTTTTCCATTTCTAAACTCTTTTTCAAAGTTCTAAGCCATGATTTATCCATGGTTTAAGCTCTCTTTAATGTTAGTAACTTGTAGAATTTGGTTTAAGCTTGCTAGGTTTTGAAGGAGGAAAACCGAAACCCTAGGAAAGGAGTGAAAGAATATTTTGTCTTCATTTAAGGTAAGAGGAAGACTAATCTTATCATCCTTGGGTGGTGGTGAGAAGATGGAGATTGATTGTTTGTGATTGTAGAATCCATAAGGATTTTTGTGATTGTTAGTAGCTTATTTGGGTATTTGTTAATAGCTTTCCTATTTGTTATTTGTATTAAATTGCATGTTTACAAGCTTTGATAATATTGTATGTGTTAGAAATGCATGATAATTTATAGGATGTGAACAACATGCCAAGGATTGCATGAGTGTTCCAAAGAACACACCAATGAGGCTCACGACCATTAACCAAAATGGAGAACCAAAATGTTCTCATATTTTTATTAAGTGTGATTTAATTAACCTAGGAAAATTAATGAGATATAAAATTGTTTGGATGAAGGAAAATGAATTTAGAGATCAAATAGTACAAGTATATATTTCGGCCAACATGCCAAACCAAGTATCCATGATTTCTAAAATCAATTCCAAACTAGTTTCAATCAAAGAGATGTAATATATGTTAAAAAGAAATTTTCTACAATGAGTTTTGAAGAAATAAATTGATTAGAATTAAGTTTAAGTAATTAAAACTAATGATTTTATTATTAGGAATGAAATACAGTAACTTTTGTAAATTCCTAACATATGGCTCATCTTATATTTTGAAGCATGTTAGTGATTTTCAAAAGGAATAAGTTATACGGTTAAAAATTTAGTAAACAGAATTTTTACGAAAAAATTAGGAAACCATTATTATAATTTTCTAAACAAAATACTGTCAATTTTTATTAAAAATAGACAAATAAGATAAAAAAAATGCCCAAACGACAGTATACGGTATGAAAAATATTCTACGTAATTTAAATGTACTAAATATTATTTCTGTTTATTTAAACAGTAATTTTTATGGAATTCGGACAAGAAAATGATTTAAAAACCTTACGCGATTGAGAAAACGTATTAAAAATCATACGCGATTTGCAAAACAGCAAAATATATTTACACGATTTAAAAATGTTTGTAAAAGCGATGGGATTTTAAAAATGCGATAAAATTTCTACGCGATTGACGAAAACAGTAAGTTTTTACTGTCGGGCCAAAGTGGTGAACCTGGACAGATTGTGAAACAGTATTGCCAGGTGGGTGCGTACTGCCTTTTTTATATGATTTGCCAGTGAGGGCATTTTTGTAATTTTGTTGCAGTATTGCCAGGTAGGTGCGTACTTGTATACACTTGGAAATTTTCTCATATATTGAGTATGCCAATTTTGGCGATTTGATTGACGAGGTGAACAACATCGTGTTGTCGGTGTGATAAGCGTAGTGCGGTTCAAATTGAATGAACTTGGAGACGTTAGTGTGCAAAATTCCATATATGGACAGTTGGTCGCTCCTCTGGGCCGTGGTGACTTGTAACATACTAATGGACTCGACAAGCACTATACTTAATCAAGATCTTGTGAAGTCTATTAGTACAAGCCTGTAGTGACACGACGTATGACATGTACTACACCACTATATTTTTTTCAGTGGACTATAGACGCAACGTGTGACAGCGGAATAGTTATTGGGCGGTCGACGGTGCTAATAGATTTTGCGGGTCGTTCTCTCTGATGTCTGTATTCTTCTTTAGCTCCATGGAGTAGGGTTGAGTCACATCTCATATATTTTTATCTCATATATTTTTATCTCATATATTTTTATTTCATATATTTTTATTTCGTATATTTTAATGTTATTTATCTATATCATTATTTATCTATGTTATTTTGTCTATCTGTATTACTATGTGTTATATTTCACCTATATGATCTTGTATGTTATTTATTGCTATCTTAAACTGCTATATAGTATAAAATGTTATATCTGTTGTATTGTCGTTTTCTTACTTTACCATGTTTGTGGTGATATGGATTGTCTTACCTCTTTGTTGTATGTGTTATTTGTTTATTTTAATTCATGTGGTAAAAGAATTTGAAGAAGAGGAACAGCCTCTTGAGTGTGTGTACCCTGAGGAAGAGGAAGATCAGCTAGCCGAAGATCAGTTCTACGATCAAGAACCGTCTGATCATCCATATCCATTGGATTGATTACTTGGGTATGGCAGTGCCAGGATTTCTGGGTTTTGTACGACTAGAGTTTCATGGTGGATCGATAGCCTGGCATCTGCGTGAAGATAGAGACTCGGTGACTTACGTGGGACGGTTGATTGTGTCCCTACGTAATGAGTTTGATGGAGAACCAGTCATGACGACTACCGTGTTTTTGCATTTGGAGTTACCGTTATCTCTTAGGCGTTATTGGGGTGGTATGTTCACTGCGCCTAGTGAGATTAGCAGCGTGTCGACTGCGCGGTCTCGTTTCCGCCGAGAGTCGAGGCATCCTGGATATTTATCTTCTGATGATCTTCCTGAGAGTGATCCATCAGAGGGTTAAATGTTTATGATGTGTACTTGGGCGCGTCTGCGTTTATACATATTGACTGTTATTGCTTTTGTTTACTATTTTTGTCTAAATATTTTAGTTGTAAATTATTTGTATAACTTATGACTAAAACTCTATGTATATTATGTGTGATGTTGTTCTGTTGGTTTTATGTTTTCCGTATTATTTTATTTAATAATATTCTGTTTAACAAGAATTATTTTACAACCCGTATTATTATGTAACAAATGTTTTACAACTTGGGTAGATTTTATTTCTCTTTCTTTTATTTTCTTTTAAATGTGACATCCCCACAAGGGTGTTACAATGTCTAAGTCCTTAAACGCTCCTGAACTGACATGGAACCCTACCAAAGCCAGAATGGACCTTTTTTGCCTTAAAAACTCGGTATCTTCACTTGCTTTCATCCAAATGTATTAAATCTCTCAATTCTGCAAAAATGAAGATAATGATAAGGATCCAACTAAAACTCACTCTTAATTACAGGAAATTTACTAATAAAAAGTTATCAAAATCAACTCCGATCACTATTCTAGTTTGATATAAAACAAGTCAACATTTGACAAAATATTAGGGTTGCAATTGGTAATTGAAAAGCGAATCTTATAAATTATACTCATTTAAAAATCATTTTTTAATTACAATTGAAAAAGTCAATGACCTAATATAAAGATAAGGCTAAACTTTTACAGTACAATTAAATGGCCTAACAGAAAATTAATCAAGATATCAAACAGAATGAGTTAACACCACTTGAGCTATGCATCTTTGTCAATTTTTTTTGGAAAATAAATCACCCTTTTAATTCGAAAACTAAACATATACTAGGATTTAAAAATTTCAAATTATTCACCTAAGGGTGCAATTTTAGCACTCTAGAGCCAAGAGTTATGTCCCTGCTTTTATGAGCATATATTTCATTTTTTACACACAAAAATTCCTCAAAACTCTTTATTAATCTTCTCTCGTGAAATATCGTAAAAACTTTATAGCTCTATACATACACAGTAACATATTTTAAGCAAAACACTAGGAAAAATAGAAAGATGTCCTAATTAATTATATTTATATATGATAATTTAATACTTTTTCAATGGATATATATAACAAACATGTCATCCTGATGGCACTATCAATCCCATTCAATGCACAACTTGCCTATGAAATAGGATTGAAATCATGCCTATAGGCATGGACATGAAAAGGAGAACCGTTTATGAGTTGCAGCAAATGCCCTTTGGAAAATGGATGAATTGTGTCACACGTATCTGCTTAAGTTTCCAAATAATCAATGCTAAATGGTATTCCTAAATGATTTTGTAGTTTTTTACACTTAAGTGCATATATGCACTATGCTACATTGGATCCTAACTAGGTACAAACAATTCTAACATATATGCAACAAATTAGAACTAATTAGCTGAAATTAAATAGTAACTAATTAACTCTAACTAAGCATGGTAATTAAATGACACTAGCTTTCTAGAAACTTCTAGAATTGGTTGTCTCCTCTTGGCCGAAAGCTATGCCTGGTACATGTAAGTGGGTCGATAACTAATTTTTCGAATATCACTTTTTTAGTTCACAGTGTTTATAATTAATTATATTTAAATTATTCTCCTGTTATTTTCTGTGCGTATGCAGAGTATGACATGAATTAAGTGTGAGTTATTACTCACTATCGCTATAAATAGAGATGTGCAACTTCATTTTGAAATCACTATACTTATTTTCATTCAAATTCTCCTAAGCTATGTCGTCCCGCTTTCATCTTTGCTTGCTTTCCGATGGATCGATAGGTCGATACTCTTCTTCTATACTCTCCTTTTAAATTTTCATTTATTTTTAGTAAGTACTGCAATGTAGTAGTCCACTTCCTTGAATACTCTACTATAATCCTTCATTTTTTTTTCTTGCAATGATGTAGAAGAGTAATGATAAGGAGCGGTATTCAATTTGGGGAGAGGTGTGGAAGGTTGTTTGTGTGGAGGCTGAGGGCTATGAGATTTGTTATCATGATTAATTATAATTGAGATTAAGATTGATCACGATTGATTTTATGGATGATTGTAATTGATTTAGTACAAAATTATATTGATTTAATACATAATTATAATTTATTATTTTCTTTTTTTGTACAGTAGTCTTCTTCTATAGATAGAAGCTAATCCTCCTATATACATTCATTTAGAAATATGCATAAATTTATCAATATTTGTCACCTTGTTTCTATTTCTAACATGG
This sequence comes from Ormosia emarginata, assembly GCA_029884605.1. Lineage (NCBI taxonomy): Eukaryota > Viridiplantae > Streptophyta > Magnoliopsida > Fabales > Fabaceae > Ormosia > Ormosia emarginata. The sequence goes on along the minus strand of JAQQTP010000074.1, from coordinate 43,140,496 downwards.
TATTAGAGTCATGGTATCCACCTTAAGGAAAATTTCTAACTTTGTATCAGAGCGTCTAAGCTCTCAATTCAATCCTAAATTCCAGACTCCAGACTCCAAACTCAATCATCATCCTATCCAATTCTGCACCCTGCTTTCCAAACTTAAGTTGGTTTCTTCTATACCCACTTGAGTTTGAGGGGGGATGCATGTTAGTATGAATAATTATAATTAAGATTATGAATGATTACGATTAATTTGAGGGATGATTGTAATTAATTTAATACATAATTAGATTGATTTAGTACATAATTATATTTTATTATTTTCATTTTCTGTACAATAACCTTCTTCTAAAAATAAAGGATAATCCTCATGTATACATTCATTCATAAATATACACAAATTTATTAATATTTGTCTCCCTGTTTCGGTTTCTAAAATGGTATCAAAATCATGATATCCACCTTGAGGAGAATTTCTAACTAGATTCATGACACTCCAGAACCAAGTACTCTTGAAGAGAAGCTGAAAATTGTGCCCTTCATTGGCCATCTCGTCACTGTTGTTATTCAAAAGGAGAAAATCATAGGAAAATTTATGAAAGACTCTCAGATCGAGAATCTAGAGAGTTTCTATGCAATCATCAATCATCAATCATAAAATACTAACTTATGAAGATGAGGATGGGTTGCATAGAGGAGAATAAAAAATGAATTTTCTAGACTTCAATGGGAAGCTTTTGAAGGTTGTGAAAGTGTTGGGCAAAGAAGAGATAGAACCTGAGGAGTATACTACCAAGGCTTTGTTGTTTCTTCAGTTTTCATCCGAAGTGATAGTGACTAAGAAAAACAATTGAAACTGAAGATTGGGACTAGGAGTGTTTAACATTTTGTTTCATGTAATCTTTTTCTCTGCATTAAGATAAAGAATTAGGAATATCTTGGTGTTTTGTTTGGTACCATTTCTAATTATGTTGTAATCTTTCTCTCTGCATTGAGAGAAAGAATTAAGATATGTTAAAATTTTGTGTTTTTGTTTTAGTATGTTTTATAGTGGATTGATAGTAGTATATAATTATACAAGATTAGCACTCGTGCAAAGCATGTGCATGTCTCGTACGATACATGTACTTATCCCGAACGATGTTTGGGATAATATTGAAGATTATATAATAAATAAAATTAATATTAAGTAAAAAAAACATATAATATAAAAAAAAAGAAAGTAGCCTTCAAATCATGATATGTGTAACTCTAACATGGTAGTGCTTGTATAAAACTATGTCAAGTGGCAAATACGTGCTCTCAATAATTACCATGTGATATATCATATTACAATTTAAATGAAAAGTGTATATGTGTCGTCATATTGAAAAAATCATGCCACTCTGAAAAAAAAATTTAAATACTATAAAAAAACTTAAAATTTATACAAAGGTTATTGACAATAAGGTGTTGACAACATCATGTGTTGACAATGTTCCTCTATGTCAATGTTCATTTGTGCATAATAAGTTTATTATGCACAAAAACATTATCTCATTCATAATAAATACATTTATTTTTAAAAATGATATTCATTTATGTATTTATTTACTTTCATTTGAAATTGAATTTAGAAAATGTTTATTTTACGTAATAAAATTATCTTTTATTTACAATTTAATTTATCATTATTGAAAAATATTTTATTTAAATTGAGTTTTATTTTATTAAGTTTGTATTATTTCATAATTTTTTACTTTTAATATTATCTCGTGAGAGCTAAATATTCTCTATAAATAAATATATAAGATTATTTTTTTACTTAATATTAATTTTATTCATTATATTATCTTTAATATTATCCCAAGCATCGCATGTGACACGTTTATGCATCGTATGAAACTTGCACGTGCATAGCACATGTGCTAATCTAGTATTCTTAATGACGCGACTGAAGTTCACTGACTTAATGACACATGTAACTAAAATTTAAATGACCTGACTAAAGTTCACTGAAGAAGACACTCAAACAAACATATAAAAAACAACCCTCTTGCCTTTACTTTTCTTAGTATGTGTCTTCTCCTTCTTCTCCATCCTCTCCCATGCTTTCAACATCTCCTAAAGCCAAATAGTTTTTGTGTCTGTTTTTGCAGTTACTCGCCTCTAACACAGTCTGATAAAAGGTGTTACAGTTGCTGCACTTATAGAGTATGGGACCCGTGAACTCCTTTTCCTTCCCCTTCCTCTCCTTCTCTTTCCCCGTCCTCTCTTGGTAAAAAATAAAGAAAAAATATGATTAAAAAAATTGGAATGTCAACGATAAATAATAGTCATAATATAATTATTTTTAAATTATAGAGTTTAATTAAACCCATATATCTTAATTATTAAAAATAAATAATTATATTAATTTACATATTTTGAAATCAACTATGATAGCATCAGTTTCTTAAAGGAAACATATAATTATGTTCTATACAGATCTTGCTTCTTTACATCACAACATGATAAAATTAATGTAAACTAGAGTTCGCACTTATGGGATGCACAAGATAATATTAAAAGTAAAAAATTCTGAAATATTGCAAACATAATAAAATAAAACTTAATTTCATTAAAATGCTTTTCAATAATGATAGATTTAATTCTAATTAAAAGATAAATTTATTATGCACAAAAAAAATTTCTAAATTCAATTTCAAATGAAAATAAATAAATAAATTTATATTTAAAATGAATAAATATATAAATAAATATCATTATTGAAAATAAATAAATATAAAATACAAGTTTATTTTGCTCAAAAACATTATATCTTTCAAAATAAATATATTTATTTATTTATTTTCATTTGAAATTAAATTTAGAAAATATATTTGTCCATAATAAACTTATCTTTTATTTATTTTCAATTTCAATGAGTTTGTGCATAATAAAATGAATTTTATTATGCACAAAAACATTATCTCATTCATAATAAATATATTTATTTTAAAAAATGATATTTATTTATGTATTTTTTTATTTTCATTTGAAATTGAATTTAGAAAATATTTTTGTACATAATAAACTTATCTTTAATTTACAACTTTATCTATCATTATTAAAAAATATTTTATTGAAATAGTTTATTTTATTATGTTTGTATTATTTCATAATTTTTTATTTTTAATATTATCCCATGGGAGCTAAATATTTTCTATAAATAAAGATATAAGATTATTATTATTTTTAATATTAATTTTATTTATTATATGATCATCAATATTATCTTAAACATCGCAGATGACAAGTACATACATCGTACGAGACATACATGTCTATCACATGGGTGCTAATCTAGTTTGGAGTTAAAACAAGTTAGCATTTCACAAAATATTAGGATTGCTATTGGTAATTGAAGGGTGAATCTCATAAATTATATTCATTTAAAAAATCAATTTTTTAATTACAATTAAAGAAAGTCAATGACCTAATATAAAGAGGAGGCTAAACCTTTAAAGTACAATTAAAAGGTCTAACAAAAATTTAATCGTGATATCAAACAAAATGAGTTAACACCACTTGCGCTATGCATCTTTGTCAATTTTTTTTATAAAAAAAATCACCTTTTTTTTTTCAAAAACCAAACATATATTAGGATTTAAAAATTTTGGATTATTCACCTAAAGGTGCAATTCTAGCACTTTGGAGCTAGGAGCCATGTCACTGCTTTTATGTGTATATATTTCATTTTTACACACAAAATTTCCTCAAAACTCTTTATCATTCTTCTCTCATGAAATATTGTAACAACTTTATAGCCATATATATATACACAGTAATATATTTTAAGCAAAACACTCAAAAAAATTGAAAGATGTACTAATTAATTACATTTATAAATGATAATTTTATACTTTTTCAATGGATATATATATATATATATATATATATATATATATATATATATATATATATATATATATATATATATATATATATTACATGTCATCCCGATGGCACTATCAATCTCATTACTTACTATGAGGTGTAACATCCCAACCAGGTTGGCACCCTACACCTCAACATTCATTTGCAGCACAAAAACGAATATTATTTATAAAAAAGAGAAAAAAAAAATACAAAGAAACATGGGGGGACCAAACCAAAACCCATGAAGAGTTAAGAAAATCTATACAAAGGAAGACCAAACCTATTATGATTAAAGTCATCCATAATGAAACTAGGTGGTGAATCCCACCAAGTGAAACATTTACTAGCTAAGCCATGTGATGCTAACTTGTCAGCACAAGAATTTCCTTCTCTGAAGATGTGTGAAACTCTAAACTCCATCATTTTAACTAAGAGAAGATAGTTCTTCCATCTGTTTTTCAATCTCCAATGGACAAGACTATCATTAGTGAAGGCATCCACAACTAACTTTGAGTCACATTCTAACCAAAGCATGTTCCAATTTCTCTTGAAAGCAATCTCAATTGAATGGATTGCAGCTGAAAATTCTGAGTAGCATGAAGGAAAAATACCAAAGTATTCAGAGAAACCTCCCAAGAATTCACCTCTCATACCTATGAAAATAGCACCCCGAAGCATGACCCGAATTGCCTCTAGATGCGCCATCAGAATTGCACTTTATCCAGCCACAAAGAGGAGGGAGCCAACAGACTTCAAGGATGAAGGTGGACCGAGCTGGATGGCTTTCAACAAAGAAAGGATTTCAAAGACTCTAAAATCATCAATTGAGTTAGACATAATACCTTTTGAAAGTGAACCAGAGAGCTTCGATGCTGCAATAATGCAATTGATTGCATGAATAACAGAATACTTTTTGTTATCAAACCTGATATGGTTCCTGCAAGACCAAATATGCCAGAAGCAATGGATAACAGCAGATTTTACAATATCCTAAACTTGAGTGCACTAATTTCTATTGCAAGAAGATAGTAATGATCTAAAAGAACTTAAATCCACATTACAGTTCAACACAGAGGATAGCCAGGACCAGATTTTCTTAGAAAAGCAGCACTCAAGGAAAAGATGATGGGAAGATTCACTTGCAGCACCACAAAGGCTGCAGACAGAAACAACAAGCACCCCTCTTTGCCTTAAATTTTCATCAGTAGGGAGTTTATTATGTAAAAGCCTCCAGAGCAAGAAAGATCTCGAAGGAGGGATACAGGAACTCCAAATAGACTTAAACCAGGATACAGATTGAGTGTTGTGATTGTTGAGGAAAATATAAGCCTCTCTGAAGCTCAAGGAGCCTGAATCCGAATGCTTCCAGATTAAGCAGTCTTTTTCATGTTCCAGAGGAATACTCATAGCAGTAATTCTAGCAAACAGATTGGGAGATTTACTAAAAAGGAGGGAAGGTATATTCCATGAATGATAAAAAATGAAGTCACTGACATTAGCCTTCAAAAAAGAATGCACATGATTTGGTATAGACAAAAGCTCAGCAATAGACATGTCATTATGGTAAAGCCAAAGATCAGTCCAGAAATTTATTGATTCTCCATTACCAATCTGCCAACAACTCTCTCTTTTAACCGTTTCTAAGAAAGGCTTCAACCCTGGCCAAATTGAAGACTTTACACAGAAGCCAACAGGAAAGTTGAATCTGAAAAATCTAGCTTTAACTAGAATAGACCAAGACTTGTTAGAAGACCACATATCCCAAGTTAATTTCAACATGGCAGCCTTATTGATAGACTTGAGAGAACGTAGCCCAAGACCACCAGAATCAGTTGAAGAACAAACCTTTTGCCAAGAAACAGTGCAGACCTTTTTAACCATAATATCTCCAGACCAAATAAAATTTCTAATGCATTTATCCAAGGATTTGATGAGGGAGATATGCCAAGAATAAACCTGGAAGCTGTATAGCAAAATTCCATGTATAATTGATTTAACCAATTGCACTCTACCCATGATTGAGAGGAGAGAGCCTTTCCAAGAAGCCAACTTAGACTTTATTCTATCTGCAATTGACTGCAAGTAAATGGCTTTTGGTTTGCCCTGAAAAATTGGAACACCAAGATATGTAAAGGGCAGACTACCAGCAGAGAATCCAAGTAGGTTACTGATTTCAATTTTTCTTTTAGTGGTCATTGAACCAACATAGAATTTGCACTTTGTCAAGCTTAAGATTTGCCCAGAAACAGCCCCATATTCATTGAAGAGATTCAATAGAACTCTGAGATTTTTTTTAGTGCATTTGCAGAAAACCATAATATCATCTGCATAGAAGACATGAGAGGGGATAGAAATGCCTCTAGGACCAGTCATAGGGAGGAAAATGCCAGAATCAATCAAAGAGGTAATGGCTCTACTTAAAACATCCTCAGCCAAACAGAAAAGAAGGGGAGAAAGAGGATCACCTTGCCTCACTCCTCTTCTACAAGAGAGAAAACCAAGTGGGGTGACCATTAACGAAAAAAGACAAATTTAGTAGCGACAAGTAAATAACTCTAATCCAATTGCAAAAAGAATCATGAAAACTAAATGAATGAAGCACTTTAATGAGAAACTCCCAATCGATTGTATCAAAAGCTTTTTTAATATCAAACTTAAGAGCAATGTTGCCACCAAAGCTCTTATAATCAAGCATGTTAGCAGCTTCAGAAGTGAGACAAATACAATCCTGGATCAGACGACCCTGGATAAAACCCTTTTGCTGATCAGAGATTATTTTAGGTGCAATTACAGAAGCCTTATCACCTAAAACCTTGGTTATGATCTTAAATTGGAAGTTAGCAAGGGCTATAGGTCTATAATCTTCAATTTTGATAGCACCATGGGTTTTAGGAATAAGAACAACCAGGTTTGAATTTAGATTAGGTAGCAGCCATGATTCTTTAAAAAATTGAGTAACCGAATCAAGGACATCTTGCTTGATAATATCCCAAAAATGCTGATAGAAGATACCACCAAAACCATCAGGGCCAGGGGCACCCAGGGCATTCATCGAGAACACAGCTTTTTTAACCTCTTCTAAGGATGGAAGATTTGTGAGTAGAGCATTATCCTCAGAAGAAACCAGATTAGGAACAACTCTATCAATAAGATCACTATTAATGCAGTCATTTTGAGAAGCAAATAAGGTCTTAAAATATTCCAGGACATGATTTTCAATATCAAGCTGATTGTTTAGAAGATTATCCCCTTGTTTCAAAATGGACATTTGTTTAGAAGCAAGCCTAACTTTGGCCAATCTATGGAAGAAAGCAGTGTTTCTATCTCCTTGCACAAACCAGTTCACTTTAGCTTTAGCTCTCCAGAATTCCTCTTGAAAGTGGAGAGCTTGTTGAAGATTAGAATGAGCAACTCTCTCCTCATTATTAAGGGAATCAGAGTATCCTTTTAGAGTAATTTCCTCTTGAATTCTGTCAACCTGGTCTTGAGCAAGTTGTACATTTTGATGAACATCCCTAAAGATTTGCTTATTCCAGACTTTAAGTTCAGTTTTCAGGTTTCTAAGCTTTTGAGCTAGAATAAACATAGGGCATCCCCTCACAGGTCTGCCCCAAACTTCACCAACAAGTCTCCTACAATTCGGATGGTCAGTCCACATACTATGAAACTTAAACTGGGAAGGAAAAGATTGAGCACTTCTTTTTAAATCTAAGAGTAAAGGGAAATGATCAGAGAATTCTCTAGTCAAGGTGCAACAAGAAATACTAGTCCAAAAGGAAAGCCAATCTTCATTACAAACAGCCCTATCCAGTCTTCTTTCAACATGAGCATTAGATCTCCTACCATTAGTCCAAGTAAATTCTGCTCCCTTTGTGGCTAGGTGAGTAAGATGACCATTGTCAGTCCATGCCCGAAATTCATCACAAGAGACTTTTAAAGGAATCCTGCCTCCCCTAACTTCATGAGCACCAAGGACAGCATTAAAATCCCCAACAAAAATCCAAGGCCCTGGATTATAGTTTTGTAAACTAGATAATTCCATCCACAAATGTCTTCTCAGAATATGATTAGTGCTTGCATATACAGCAGCAATAAAAAGACACTGATTTTCCCAAGAAACAGACAAAGAGATTTGTTGTTGAGACTTTGAGATCACCACAGGATTCAAACTGTCCTTGCACAAACCCCACAAGTTAGGCATGTGATTGCCTCTATCATTTTCCAAAAACAAGTTAAGATGAAGATGCTGCAGAAACTTCTGAGAAAAATGGTCAGAAATGATGAGAGGTTCAGCTAGAAAAAGAAAATCAGGCTTATGGTCTTTACAGAATTTTTTTAGTAACAATCTAGAAGCTAGATTACCTAAACCTCTTACATTCCAATATAGAATTTTCATATTAGAAAGAAGGGGAAGAAGCAGCCCTATAGTGGGCGTTGGACTTAGCAGCCTGTAGTCTTTTACTCTTTCTAATCCTTTTCTTTTGAGACTTTGAAAGGGCTACTGTAAAGCTGTCAGTGGCAGATTCAGAATGATCATCATCTGCATTGTTATTCCAAAACTTGCCAACAATATGCAAGTCTCTATTAACAACCTCATTGTGTTCAGGAGGAATGGAATCAAAAGTAGAATCAGGAACAAAAGAGTGTAGGGTGGATGGAGAGATATGGTCAATGTCCTGAGACAATTCTTTAATAGATGAATTATTAGGATTAACCTCAGCATGAACAGAAGGATCTTCAACAATCCTGGAAGTAACAATATGTTCATCATCTTCTTCAAAGATAGTTTCCACATCATCACTATCAACCTCATCAATATGTTGAGCGGCTTCCTGGAATTCATGAGAAAATCCCAAAATAGGATTAACTTGAGTCAGGACATTAGGATTTGTCTGATTAGAATTCTGCACATGAACAAAAACTGCTGCAGTCCTTTGCTGATCATCTTGAAGATTTAGAACATGCGGCAGATTATCTAAAATGAAGTTATTATCATGCTACAAATTATTAAGAACAGTACCCGAGCCACCAGCTTCCATTTCAACAAAGGCAGAAACTTTAGGTTTGGAAACATAAATATCAGAAGCCTTGCGATTATCCACAACAGAAGATTGTTTATTCTTCAAAGAATCAGAATTTAATGACTTAGAGTTCTTTCTGCAATTATCAATAGAATGACCAATAATTTTGTAAGAGGAGCAGAACAAAGGCAATCTTTCATAATCAACCCCCACGAAAAAAGCATAGTCTTTCCTTTCAACAAGAATTTGATTATGGATGGCTCCTGCAAGATCAATGTCCACTAACACCCTTGCATAATGCCCCATGGATCTGTTGATTGTTGTATCGTCCAATGATAAAGGAATTCCAATCCCTCTTGCTATGGCAAATAAAATCTTAGGCCTCCAATACTCTAAAGGAAGACTATATATTCTTACCCAACATTGCACATTGGTTTGTTTAACAAGGTTAGGATTAAAATCAGGAGACCAAGAAAAGAGACGAAGAGTACCAGGATTTAAGTTCCAAGCTCCAACAGCTAGGAAACGTCTCATATCTTCAATAGAGGAAAAAGAAAACTCAAAGAATCCTTTACCTATAGGAACCATTTTCCAAAGAGACAAAGGATTCCATAGAGTGGAAAGCTTGGAACGCAAGTCAGTGAATTTAACAAAAGAATCACCTTTTGATAAAAAAAATCGTCCATGCAAATTGTTTTTTGAGGCTTCTAAACCTGCAATATATTTGTAACACCCCAATTTTTAGAAAATGTCCCGAATGTTCTGTTTGCTGTCTTTAGAGCTTTTGTGTAAATGACTGTTATGTCCCTGTTTTACTATTTCTTGTTTTTCTGTATGAAATATAAATATATTTTACAGGCTAAAATTTTATTTGATCGTTTTACGTATTTTACTTCGAGACGGTAAAATAAAAATTTTCTCGAGCTACTGTTTTAATTTTTCTCATGATATACTGAGACAATTAATACGTCTGTAATTTTATTTGAACGTTTTGGATGATTTGCTTCGTCGTGGGAAAAATGAAAAAATGACCGTTATGTCCCGATTGTATTGTTTTTAATTTTTCTATATGTTACAGTGCTTAATATTACTTGTCTGTGATTTTATTTGGACTTTTTGTGTGATTTGCTCAAGGACGGAAAAAATAATATTTTTTCGGTCGGGAAATCTTGTTTTAATTATTCAGACTGGGGGATCTTACTAAACCCAATTCTGAATGAGACAATAATTAATCTTTTAATTTTTAGGATTTAACTGTCCAATAAAATAATTTTGTGTATTATTTTATTAGTCAGTATAATTAGATGACAGTGGACCCGGAAATGTTTTGCGGGACCCACGTTTAGCTAATACAGTTAACTTAGTAGCTTAATTAAGCATCATTAGTGAAGGAACTTTCAAGAAAAAGTGACTAAGCTAGATGACTAGGTTAATTAGTGACTAAGCATGGTGACTAAGGCTAATGACAAGGCAAGGATGAACCAATAGGAGCCAAGCTTGCTAACCAAGTTTTGATCTTGGCCTTTGATGCATTCTAAGGCAAGGATGAAGCCAAGCAAGGCTACACCTTGCATGGCATGAAGTCCACGGCCATTTGGCCTTTGGGAGACCAAATTCACTTTGTCTTCATGCAACTTTCTCTCTTCTCTCTCTTCCAAAAACCCTAAACACCATTGATGTTCTTTTGGAGCTAGTTTCGGCCAAACACATTTCCATACTATCCAACCACCCAAAATTCTATCCAACCAAGTTTTCTAAACCTAAACACAATCCTAAGAACATCTCTAGTTGGGAGTTCTTGCAAAATCCTTCATTTGAAGCTTGAAAACCTACTTGGAAGATTCAACCAAGAAGGTGAAATTCCTAGTTTTTCTTTTCTAAACTCTTTTTCAAAGTTCTAAGCCATGATTTCTCCATGGTTTAAGCTCTCTTTCTATGGTTAGTAACTTGTAGTTTTGTTTAAGCTTGTTAGGTGATTTTGAAGGAGAAAACCGAAACATAAAGAAAGGTGTGAAAGAGTTTTAGTCTTCATTTAAGGTAAGAGGAAGACTAATCTTATCATCTATGGATGGTGGTAAGAAGATGGAGTGTGATTTTTGTGATTGTAGAATCCATAAGGATTCATTTGTGTATTTGTTAGTAGCTTGTTTATGTGTTTGTGTATTTGTTAGTAGCTTTTCTATTTGATGTTTGTAATAATTTGCATGTCTACAAGCTTTGATTGCATGTCTACAAGCTTTGATTTAGGTTATATATGTTAGAAATATATTGCATGTGTTAGAATTGCATGATAATGTATAGGATGTGAATAACATGCTAAGGTATGCATGAGTGTTCCAAAGAACACAAACTTAAGGCTCACGGCCATGGACACAAAAGGAGAACCAAAATGTTCTCATATTTTCCCTAAAGTGTAATTTAATTAACCTAGGAAAATTAACAAGAGATAGCATTGTTTAGATCAAGGAAAATGAATTTAGAAATCAAATGATCCAAACATATATTTCGCCAACATGCCAAACCAAGAATTCATGATTTCTAAAATCAATTCCAAACTATTTTCAAGTATAAAGATGCAATATATGTTAAAAAGAATTTTTCTCCAATGAGTTTTAAAGAAACAAAATGATTTGAATTAAGTTTAAAGATTAAAATTAATGATTTTATTGTTAGAAAGAAAATACAGTAACTTTTGAGAATTTCTAACATATGGCTCATGCTGTATTTTGAAGCATGTTAGTAGTTTTCAAAAGGATTAATTATATGGTTTAAAAATTTAATAAACAGAATTTTTACGGTAAAATTAGGAAACCATTAATATAATTTTCTAAGCAAAATACTGTCAATTTTTAGTAAAAATGGACAAATAAGATAGGAAAGATGTCCAAAAGATAGTATACGGTATTGAAAATATTTTACGTAGTTTAAACGTATTATTTATTATTTCTGTTTATTTAAACAAGAATTTTTAAGGAGTTTGGACAAGAAAATGATTTAAAAATCTTACGCGATTGAGAAAATGTATTAAAAACTCTACGCGATTTTGAAAACAGAAAAATAAATTTACGCGATTTAAAAACGTTTGTAAAAATGACGAGATTGTGAAAACGCGATAAAATTTCTACGCGATTGACCAAAATGGTATTTTTCATATTCTTTTTGGGATTTTCTGTATTTTTATGCTGTCGGGCTAAGAGGTGAACCCGTACAGGCTTTGGATCAGTATTTGTCCGGTGGGACTTACTGTATCTTTTTATCTGAGTTATGCCAGTTTTTGGTGGATTGGTTGACGAGGGGAATCACATCGTGTTGTCGATGCGATAAACGTAGTGTGGTTCATTATTCTTATGAACTTGGAGACATTAGTGTACGGGACTCCATATATGGACAGTCGGTCGCTCCGCTGGGCCGTGGTAACCGATAGCACACTAATGAACTCGACACGCACTATTTTTAATCGAGATTTCGTAAATTCTAATAGTACATTGCCTATAGTGCCACAATGTGAGACCGTGAACTACACCATGCTTTGGGATGATGGATTCCATATGACTTGGGGCTATAGACGCAAAGTGTGACAGCACAATAGTTTGGTTGGGCAGCCGTGGTACTAATAGATTTTGCGAGTCATTCTCTCTCTGATATCTGTTTGTGTTTAGCTCCATGGAGTAGGATCGTGTCATGTTGCATTTAATTATATCTTGAACATTATTTATTTTATCTGTTTATTTATTTATTTAGTTATCGTTCTGAAAAATTGTCTGTTTCTGAAGTTATTTTATCTGTGATGTTATATTGTATGTGTTATTGATTTATCTGTGAAATTATGTGTTGTTATGATAATTAGATTTTTACACTATACTGTTATTAAATTACTATTATAGCTTTTCATATTGCATGAACTGTATATCTGTTGTTTGTCGTTTTCTTATTTGCCATGTTTGTGATGATTTTAGATTGTCTTACATCTTTCTTTATTGTATGTGTTTTCTGTATATTTATTTTACGCGGTAAAGAGTTTGAGGAAGAGGAACAGCCTCTTGAGATTCTGTATCCCGAGGAGGAGGAAGATCAGCAAGCCGAAGATCAGTTTGACGATCAAGAACCATCTGATCATCCATACCCATTGGACTGATTAGTTTGGGTATGGCGGTGCCAGAATTTTTAGGGTTCGTGACACTCGAGTTTCACGGTGGATCGTTAGCTTGGCATATGCGAGGAGACAGAGATTCCGTGACGTATGCGGGACGGCTGACTGTGTCCCTACGTCATAGGTTTGATGACGAGCCAGTGATGACGACGACTGTGTTTCTGCACTTAGAGTTACCTTTATCCATTAGGCGTCATTGGGGTGGTGTATCCACTGAGCCTAGTGAGATGACACTCGTATCGACTGCGCGGTCTCATGTCCGCCGAGTGTCGAGGCATCCTGGATATTTATCTTCTGATGAGTTTCCTGAGAGTGATCCATCAGAGGATTAAATATTTATGATGTATTTTTCGGCGCGTCTGCGTATGTATATATTGACTCTTTACTGTTTTTCTTTACTGTTTCTGTTTAATTATTTGTAATTATAGTTGTAAATTATTTGTATAACTTATAACTTGGACCATATGTATATTATGAGTGATGTTGTTCAGTTTATTTTATATTTCTGCATTATTTTATTTAATAATATTCTGTTTAACAGGAATTGTTTTACAACCCATATTAATACGTAATAAATATTTTACAACTTGGGTAGATTTTATTTATTTCTTTTTATATATGTGACATCCCCATAAGGGTGTTACAATATTCATCTTCTGGTATTGAAACAGAGAGTGCATCACCTTTCATACATGGCACGGGTAATTGACTTAAAGGAATATCACATGCATTATTCAGAGCTTGAGCAAATGTTTTCCTTTGTTGAGGGAGGCGCAAGGCAGAAGAAGAGGGAAAAGAAGAAGGTTCTTGAGCAAGAAACTTCCATGGCACGATTGGAATAGCCATACTATTCTTGAATTTCTTGCTTTCAGCTAGCAAGAAACATCATCTCGTGGAAACAGGAGCGACCCCAACGTCACTAAGTTATCTCTATTCGCTAACGTCACTTTTAATTCAGTATAACGTAATACAAAATTTTAAAAAGTAAAACACTACAACTCATTGGAATGTCAAATCTTAAAGAATTTCTATAGTACCTTATTAGGTTTGATCAATCTCATTCAATGCACAACTCGCCTGTGAAATAAGATTGAAATAATGTCCATCGGCGTAGGCATGATAAGGAGAACCGTTGGTGAGTTGCAAGAAATGGCCTTTGGGAAATGGATGAATTGTGTCACATGCGCCAGCTTGAGTTTCCCAATAATCAATGCTAAATGGTATTCCTAAATGATTTGTAGTTTTGTACACTTCAGTGCATGTATGCACTATGCTACACTGGATCTTAACTAGGCACAAACAATTTTATCATATATGCAACAAATTAGATCTAATTAATTGAAATTAAATAGTAACTAATTAACTCTAACTAAGCATGGTAATTAAGTGACAACAGCTTTCTAGAAACTTCTAGAATTGGTTGTCTCCACTTGGCTGGAAGCTAGGCCTGCTACATGTGAGTGGGTTGATAACTAATCTTTCGATTATAATATGTTTAGTTCACAATGATTATAATTAGTTATATTTAAATTATTCTCCTATTATTTTGTGTGCATTTGCAGAGCATGGTATGAATGATGTGTGAGTTATTAGTCACTATCACTATAAATAGAGGTGTATAGATTCATTTTGAAAGCACCATACTTTTTTTCCATTCAAATTCTCCTGAGCTGCATCGCTCCGCTTTTAATTTTGCTTTTTTTCTGAAGGATCGATAGGTCAATACTCTTTTTCTATACTCTCCTTTTCAATTTTTTATTTATTTTTAGTAAGTATTGCAATGTAGTAGTCTTCTTCCTTGAATACTGTATTATACTTCATTTTGTTTTCAATGATGCAGAAGAGTAATGATAAGGAGAGGTATTCAATTTGGGAAGATATGTGGGAGGTTGTTTGTGCAGAGGCCGAGGACTATGAGATTTGTTATCGTGATTAAATATAATTGAGATTAAAATTGATCACATTAATTTTAAAGATAATTGTAATTGATTTAATACAGAATTAAATTGATTTAGTACATAATTATATTTTTTATTTTTCTTTTCTGTACTGCATCATTCTTCTATAAATAGAGACTAATCCTCATGTATACATTCATTCAGAAATATACACAAATTTATTAATATTTGTCTCTCTTTTTTTGTTTCTAAAATGGTATCAGAGTCATGGTATCCACCTTGAGGAGATTTTCTTACTTGGTGTTAGAGCGTCTAAGCTCTCGGTCCAGTCCTAGACTCTAGATTCTAGACTCCAAACTTCATCCTAAATTCCATACTCCAAACTCAATCATAATCCTAGTTGATTCCACACTCTGGTTTCCAAACTCAAGTTAGTTTCTTCTCTTCTCAATTGAGTTTTAGGGGGATGTTATCGTGATTAATTATAATTGAGATTGTGAATTATCACAATTACTTTTAAGGATGATTGTAATTGATTTATTACATAAGTAGATTAATTTAGTACATAATTATATTTTATTATTATCCTTCCCTGTACATCAATCTTTTTTTATAAATAGAGGTTAATCCTCCCGTATACATTCATTCAGAAATATACACAAATCTATTAATATTTTTCTCCCTATTTCTGTTTGTAACATGGTACCAGTGCCATGATATCCACCTTAAGGAGAATTTCTAACTAGATTGATGATACTCTAGAACCAGGAACTCTTGAAGAGAAGCTAAAAATTGTGCCCTTCACCGACCATCCCGTCACTGTTGTTATTCAGAAGGAAAAAAACCATAGGAAAATTTACGAAAGACTCTCAGATCGAGAATTAGGAGAGTTTCTATGTAATCATCAATCAGAAAATACTGACTTATGAAGCTGAGAATGGGTTGCAGAGAGGAGAATATAAAATGAAGTTTCTAGACTACATTGGGAAGCTTTTGAAGGCTATGAAAGTGTTGGGCAAAGAAACGATAGAACCGGAGGAGTATACTACTGAGGCTTTTTTGTTTCTTCAACTCGCATCCAAAGTGATAGTGACTAAGAAAAACAATTGAAACTGAAGATTGCGACTAGGAGAGTTTAAAATTTTGTTTCATGTAATCTTTCTCTTTGCATTGAGAGAAAGAATTAGGAATATCTTGGTGTTTTGTTGGGTACCATTTCTAATTATGTAGTAATCTTTCTCTCTACATTGAGAGAAAGAACTAGGATATGTTAAAATTCTGTGTTTTTGTTTCAGTATGTTTTACAATGGATTTATAGTAGTATATAGTTGTACTAGATTAGCACTTGTGCGATGCACGTGCATGTCTCGTACGATGCATGTACTTATCCCGTGTGATGTTTGGGATAATATTGAATATCATATAATAAATAAAATTAACATTAAGTAAAAAAAATCATATAATATATAAAGTGAATGTACATGTGTCACTCTAATATGACAGTGCATGTATAAAACTCTACCAAGTGGCAAATACTATAATTTAAATGAAAAGCGTACATGAGTCGTCATAATGGAAAAATCATGCCTCGTTGGAAAAAAATTTAAAGACTATAAAATAAATAAAAATTTGAAATTTATACACAGGTTATTAACAATAAGGTGTTGACAACATCATGTGTTGACAACGTTCCTCTTAGCCAACGTTCATTTGTGCATAATAAGTTTATTATGCACAAAAAACATTATCTCATTTATAATAAATATATTTATTTTCAGAAATGATATTCATTTATGTATTTATTTATTTTCCTTTGAAATTGAATTTAGAAAATGTTTTTGTACATAATAAACTTATTTTTCTTTACAATTTAATTTGTCATTATTGGAAAATATTTGACTTAAATTAAGTTTTATTTTATTATGTTTGTATTATTTCATAATTTTTTACTTTTAATATTATCCCGTAGGAGTTAAATATTCTCTATAAATAAAGATATAAGATTATATTTTACTTAATATTAATTTTATTTATTATATGATCTTTAATATTATTCCAAGTATCGCACGGGATAAATATATGCATCGTACAAGACTTGCACGTGCATAGCACAATTGCTAATCTAGTATTCTTAATGACGTGACTAAAGCTCACTGACTTAATGACACTTGTAATTAAAATTTAAATAACCAGACTTAAGTTCACTGAAGACGACATGCAAACAAACATATAAAAAACAACCTTTTTGCCTCTGCTTTTCTCAGTTCGTGTCTTCTTCTTTTTCCTCCTCTCCCACGCCTTCAACATCTCCCAAAGCCAAATAGTTATTGTGTCCATTTTTTCAGTTAGTTGCCTCTAGCACTGCCTGGTAAAAGGTGTTACAGTTGCTGCACTCATAGAGTCTGAGACCAGTGAACTCATTTTCCTTCCCCTTCCTCTCCTTCTCCTTCTCCTTCCCCATCCTCTCCTGCTAAAAAATAAAGAAAAAATATGATTAAAAAATTAGAATCTCAATGATAAATAATAGTCATAATATAATTATTTTTAAATTAAAGAGTTTAATTAAACCAATATATCTTAATTACTAAAAATAAATATATTAATTTACATATAGCGAAAGCAACTTTGATAGCATCAGTTTCTTAAAGTAAACATATGATTGTGTTTTATACAGATTTTACTTCTTTACATCACAACATGATAAAATTAATATAAACTAGAGTTCGCACTCATGCGATGCACGAGGTAAAATTAAAAGTAAAAAAATTATGAAATAATGCAATCATAATGAAATAAAACTTAATTTCTTTAAAATGCTTTTCAATAATGATAGATTAAATTCTAAATAAAAGATAAATTTATTATGCCCAAAAACATTTTCTAAATTCAATTTCAAATGAAAATAAATAAATATATTTATTATTGAAAATAAATAAATATATAAATAAATATCATTATTGAAAATAAATAAATATAAAATAAATATCATTATTGGATAAATAAATATATAAGCTTATTATGCTAAAAACATTATATCTTTCAAAATAAATATATTTATTTATTTATTTTCATTTGAAATTAAATTTAGAAAATATTTTTGTGCATAATCAACTTATATTTTGTTTATTTTCAATTTAAATGAGTTTGTGGCTTTATGCATAATAAAATGAATTTTATTATGCACAAAAACATTATCTTATGCACAATAAATATATTTATTTTCAAAAATGATATTTATTTATATATTTATTTATTTTTGTTTGAAATTGAATTTAGAAATTGTTTTTGTACATAATAAACTTATCTTTAATTTACAATTTAATCTATCATTATTGAAAAATATTTTATTGAAATTAAGTTTTATTTTATTATATTTGTATTATTTCATAATTTTTTATTTTTGATATTATCTTGTAAGAGTTAAATATTCTCTTTAAATAAAGATATAAGATTATTATTTTTACTCAATATTAATTTTGTTTATTATATGATCATCAATATAATCTCAAACATCGCAGAGGGCAAGTACATGCATCGTACGAGACATGCACGTACATCACACGAGTGCTAGTCTTGTTTGGAGTTAAAACAAGTTAGCATTTTACAAAATATTAGGGTTGCAATTGGCAATTGAAGGGTATATCTCATAAATTATATTCATTTAAAAATCAATTTTTTAATTACAATTAAAGAAAGTCAATGACCTAATATAAAGAGGACGCTAAACCTGTAGAATACAATTAAATGGCCTAATAGAAATTTAATCATCATATCAAACAAAACGAGTTAACACCACTTGAGCAATGCATCTTTATTAATTTTTTTTAATAAAAAAAGCACCCTTTTTATTCAAAAACCAAACATATACTAGGATTTAAAAATTTCGAATTATTCACCTAAGGGTGCAATTCTAGCACCCTGGAGCTAGGAGCTATGTTCATGCTTTTATGTGCATATATTTCATTTTTTACACACAAAATTTTGTCAAAATTCTTTATCATTCTTCTCTCATGAAATATATAGCCCTATATATACACAGTAACATATTTTAAGCAAAACATTATAAAAAATAGAAAGATGTATTAATTAATTATATTTATATATGATAATTTAATACTTTTTGAATGAATATATATATATATATATATATATATATATATATATATATATATACAAATATGTCATCCTGATGGCATTATCTGTGATTACTATGCAACAATAAAGATGAGTTTTAATGATAACAAACATAAAGATGATGAGAAGACCAAGTCCAAGATCTTCAAGATTAGCTTTAGGACTTAGGATCTTTTTTGTACGGAACTTTTATTGGATATCTTATTGTTTGACTTAAAAGATTTAAAAACTTGTTTCTTACAAACAAAATTAAAGTTTTAATATGATTTTTGAAAGATAAAAAAAGTTTGTAGAAATTCGGAAATCACCTAGTCTGTTCTCTAAAGGGTTTTCAAATGGTTTTCAACAGAGGTATTCGAATAATCTCTAAGGTATTCAAATAGCATGCATGGAATTCGAATACAGAGTCTTTCAAAATCTATTTTTAAAATTGAGATATTCGAATAACCCATGTGGTATTCGAATATACTTGATTTCAGAAAATTGTGTTTTCAACAGAGGTATTTGAATACACTTAAGAGGTATTCAAATAACATCCTTCTAAACCTTTTTACAAAGTCTTTAAAATAGAGGTATTCGAATACATCTTGATGGTATTCGAATAACCTGCTTCTGAACTGTTTTTTATAAGTAATAAAATCAGTGGTATTTGAATACACCATGGTAGTATTCGAATAACCCACGAGACTCTGTTCTGGTTTTTGGATTCATATGCAAATGTTTTCAGCATTTATTATCATATTAATTGCACCCAACGATCATTCTCATATGAGGCTCTATAAATAGAGGCCTTGGTTCACCTTTGATCATTGCCTAATAATCTGATTATTCTCTGCTTGCTTAAAAAAATGTGTTTTATCTTTTTCTCTTATTTTCTATGCTCTTTTTGTTAAAACTTTGAGATATTCTTGAAAGAGCTCCCTAGTACTTCAATTTGTGATATTTTACTCTTTGTGAGAGTTTCTCTTTATCTATATTCTGATTCTTTGTATAGAGGGTGAGGTATCCCTCAAGATTGTATAAGGGTGAGGTATCCTTGAAGGTTGAGGCTTTAGCACAAGAGTTCAGCGTCCCTGTGTGTGAAAAGTGCTCTAGTTTGTAACGGTTGCAAGCACGTGTTTAAGCTTGTATTGTTGGTGGAAAAATCTCGGACTGTATTTCGAGGACTGAACATAGGCCACAAGTGGTTTAGTGGTCGAATCATGATAAATATTGTGCTTGCTTTTCTTCTCTTTATCTCTTTATTTATTGTAATTTATTTATTATTGCTTAATTGTTTATTTATTGTTCTTAAGGCATTTCATCATCTTTGTATATTCAATATATTGCTTCGAGAAATTTGTGTTAAAAAGGGTTTGCGAAAAAGTTTTAATTACTCAATTCACCCCCTCTTGAGTATTGGAAGCCACTTGGTAATAAGTGGTATCAGAGCTAGACTCTTGTATAAAGAGATTAGCAGCTTTAAGAGAACATGACTTCTTCAAATGGTTTTTTAGAGGGTTCCTCCATAAACCGAACACCTTTTTTCAATGGGGATGATTATGCATATTGGAAGGAAAGAATGAAAATTTTCATCGAAGCTATTGATCTAGATGTGTGGGATGCTATAAAAAATGGAGCATTTATACCTACAAAAACGGTCGATGGTGTAAAGACTGAAACTCCAAGGAGTGAATGGTCTGATGATGATAAAAGGAAAGTTCAACATAATTTAAAAGCCAAAAACATCATTACCACTGCCTTAGGGTATGATGAATATTTTAGAATTTCAAACTGTAAAACTGCTAAAGAAATCTGGGATACTTTACAAGTTACTCATGAGGGTACTAGTGAAGTTAAGAGGTCGAGAATCAATTCTCTTACTCGCGAATATGAATTATTTAGAATGAACCAAGGAGAAAGCATTCAAGAAATGCAAAAGAGATTCACCCACATTGTTAATCATCTTGCATCATTAGGAAATAGTTTTTCTAACGAAGACTTGATTAACAAAGTTTTGACATATCTAAGCAGGATTTGGCAACCCAAGGTGACTGCAATTTCAGAATCAAGAGACTTGTCGACAGTGACGCTAGCTACTCTTTTTGGAAAACTTCATGAACACGAATTGGAGTTGAACCGATTAAGCCAAAGTGAAGAAAATGACAAGAAGAAAAATAGGATAGCTCTAAAAGCCACCACCTCAACTATTGATGATGATGATGGTGACGAGGATGAAGGTACAGAGAACAACTAGATTAATGAAGAGAATCTCAGTCTTGTAGTAAGAAAATTCGGTAAGTTCCTAAGGAAAAAAAGGACACAAAGAAGACCACCTTTTCCTCCAAAGAAAACATATAACAAAGGGGAAGGAACATCCTCAACTCCAACATACTACGAGTGTGGAAAATCTAGACACATGAAGATGGAGTGTCCAATCTATCAAAAGAAAATGGAGAAATTTGAGAAGAAACCTTTTAAGGAAAAAAAAGGAAGAAGAGCCTATATAGCATGGGGTGACAATAACATGGACTCAACTGACAGTTCAGATAACAAGGAAGCCTATCTATGTCTTATGGCCAAAGGAGAAGAAGAAGGAGAAAACAACAATGAGGTAAGTTCTGATCTATTGCCTTCTTATGAGGAACTATAAGATGCCTTTGAAGAATTGCACAATGAATCTCTAAGACTCACTAAATTAATTTCTTCGTCTAATAAAACAATCTCCTCATTAGAAAATTAAATTCTGAGTTTAAATAAAATAATTGAAGAATTACAAATTGAAAATGAAACTTTAGGATTAATTGATATATGCACAACTTGTCCTTCACATGCTTCTACTTCTTCATCTTGTTCTTCATGTCATATACTCGAAAAATAAATTGAAGATTTAAAGAACACCCTTGCAAAATTCACCTGGGAAGAGATAATCTAAATATCATATTAGGAAAACAAAATGTTGTTTTAAAAAAGGCTGGAATCGGTTACAACCCGAAAAATCAACACAAATCTTATAAAAATTTCTTTGTTTTTTCAAGCACTTCTAGTAGCCCATTTATTAAATGTTTCTATTGTGGGAAGAAGGGTCACAGTGCATCAACTTGCAATGCAAGGAAAAATATTAACACAAAGGTTGGAACAAAAATGATTTGGGTTCCTAAGGGAACAATACCCACAACTAACATTCAAGGACCCAAGAAAATTTGGGTACCAAAAGTTAAAAACTGAATTTGTGTTGTAGGTGTACTTGAAGGCAAAAAGCTCAAATTAGTATCTCGATAGTGGATGCTCCAAGCACATGACTGGAGACGACTCAAAGTTCTCGTTTCTTGTTCCCAAATCTCATGGACATGTAACCTATGGAGATAACAACAAGGGAAAGATTCTTGGAGTTGGTAAGAATCCAAACTCATCTATTAATAATGTATTGCTTGTTGAAGGTTTGAAACATAACTTGCTTAGTATTAGTCAATTGTGTGACAAAGGTAATAGAGTAATCTTTGATTCAAATTGTTGCATAATTGAAGATAAAAATGATAAGCATGTTAAATTTGTTGGTCATAGAGTTAATAACATTTATATGATTAGTCTTGATGATATATCTTCAAATGATTGGAAATGCTTTTTAGGTAAGGAAGATGAGTCTTGGTTGTGGCATAGGAGAATTGCACACATTCATATGGATCACTTGAAAAAGTTAGTTTCTAAAGAGTTAGTAATTGGACTACCTAAGCTCAATTTTGAAAAAAGATAAATTATGTGATGTATGTCAAATGGGAAAACAAGTAAATGTCTCTTTTAAAGCCAAAAATATCATTTCAACTTCTAGGCCTTTACAACTTTTGCACATGGATTTTTTTGGACCATCTAGAACTATGAGCTCTGGTGGGAATTACTATGCTTTAGTGATTGTGGATGATTTTTCTAGATTCACATGAACTTTATTTCTTTCTCACAAAAATGATGCATTTCTAGCTTTTAAGAAACTTGCCAAAGTTATTCAAAATGAAAAAGGTTTTTCAATTACATCCATAAGAAGTGACCATGGTGGTGAGTTTGAAAATCATGATTTTGAAAACTTTTGTGATAAACATGGCATTGAGCATAATTTTTCTGCCCCTAGAACTCTACAACAAAATGGGATTGTAGAAAGAAAAATCGATCTTTGGAAGAAATGGCAAGAACTATGCTCAATGATGCTACACTTCCTAAGTATTTTTGGGCTGATGTGGTAAATATCGCTTGTTACGTAATGAATAGGGCCCTTATAAGGCCAATTTTAAAGAAAACCCCATATGAATTATACAAAGGAAGGAAGCCTAGTGTGTCACATTTTCATGTTTTTGGATGTAAGTGCTTTGTTTTAAATAATGGAAAGGATAACCTAAGCAAGTTCGATGCTAAGTCTGATGAAGGTATATTTCTTGGCTATTCAAATCATAGCAAAGCTTTTAGAATATATAATAAAAGAACTATGACCATTGAAGAATCCATTCATGTTGCATTTGACGAGACTAATCCAATTGGATTGAGAAATGAGTTTGTTGTTGACGATGTAGTAGAGGCTTTGGCAAAAACATACTTGGATGACCAAGAAAAGGAAGTAAAGAAGTAAGAAGAAAATCAAGAGGATTCGCAAGTCATGGATCTTCCCAAAGAATGACAAACTTCAAGATATCATCCGCTTGATCAAGTTATAGGTGATGTATCCAAAGGTGTAACTACTCAAAACTCAATTAGAAATACATGTAACCATTTGGCTTTCATTTCTCAAATTGAACCTAAAGACGTCAATGAAGCCTTTAATGATGAACATTGGATCTTGGCCATGCAAGAGAAGCTAAACCAATTTGAAAGAAATCAAGTTTGGGAATTAGTTCCAAGGCCCAATGATCATCCAATTATAAGAACCAAATGGGTGTTTAGGAACAAGCTTGATGAAGCTGGCCTAACAACAAGAAATAAAGCTAGGCTTGTAGCAAAAGGATATAATCAAGAAGGTATAGATTATGAAGAAACCTATGTACCTGTAGCTAGATTAGAAGCTATTAGAATGTTACTTGCCTTTGCTTGCATCATGGATTTTAAATTATATCAAATGGATGTTAAAATTGCATTTTTAAATGGCTTTATTCAAGAGGAGGTATATGTTGATCAACCTCCAGGTTTTGAAAATCATGAACTACCCAACCATGTTTTCAAATTGAAAAAGGCTTTATATGGCTTAAAACAAGCTCCTTGAGCTTGGTATGAAACGTTGAGTAAGTTCCTTTTAGAACATGGTTTTATAAGAGGAAAGATTGATACTACTCTTTTACATAAAAATAAAAAGCATGGCATACTCCTTATATAAGTATATGTAGATGATATTATATTTGGTGCCACTAACGAAAATTTGTACAAGGAATTTGCTAAAATCATGCAAAGCGAGTTTAAGATGTCCATGATGGGAGAACTTAATTTCTTCCTTGGGCTTCAAATCAAACAAACAAGAAATGGAACATTCATTAGCCAAATCAAGTATTGCAAAGAGCTTCTCAAAAGGTTTGGAATGGACAACTCAAAATATATGGATACACCAATGAGTACCTCGTGTTACTTGGATAAGGACGAATCAAGTAATCCTGTAGAAATTACTAAATATAGAGGTATGATTGGATCTCTTCTTTATCTCACTGCTAGTAGACCAGACATAATATTTAGCATATACATGTGTGCTAGATACCAAGCTAATCCTAAAGAGTCTCATTTAAGTGCTGTAAAACGTATTATGAAATATCCTGGTGGCACTACACAAGTGGGCTTATGGTACCCCAAAGGTTTGTAGTCTTATTGGTTATTCTGACTCTGATTTTGCTGGATGCAAAATGGATTGGAAAAACACTAATGAGACATGTCACTTGCTTGGCAATTCCCTAGTTTCTTGGCATAGTAAGAAACAAAACAGTGTGACATTATCCACCGCTGAGGCTGAATATGTTACAGTCGGAAGTTGTTGTACTCAAATCCTATGGATGAAACAATAACTTCTAGACTTTGGACTTCAACTAGATCACATCCCTATAAGATGTGATAATACTAGTGTAATCAATTTGACCAAGAATCCCATTATGCATTCTAGGATTAAGCACATTGAGATAAGGCATCATTTTATAAGAGATCATGTTCAAAAAGGTGATTATGTATTAGAATTTGTTGAAACCAATAATCAACTTGCAGATATTTTCACAAACCTTTACCTAAAGATTCTTTCTTTCATTTAAGAAGAGAACTTGGTAATTTGGATCAATCTTGCATATAATGCTTATTTATTGATTTATTGATCTTTGACTATTACTGACATAAGCTTTGGAGATACCCCTAAAATGTATTTTTGCAGGTTCTTCATCGATTGGGTAAGTCTTTCTCTCTCAAATATGCATTTCTGGACATATATATATGCTTTCATGTTTAAGTTATTTGAATACCTCCCTATAGTATTCGAATACCATTGCTTTTTTACATGTGAATCTGTGTTTTTCTGATAGGTCTATTCGAATAGACCTATAGCTATTCAAATAACCATACATTAGTACAACATTCTTGTGTTTTTATATGCTGGTGTATTCGAATAACTAAGTAGTTATTCAAATAACCTGATACATATCAATATCAGTGCTTCTCACATGCTTCTACGGTATTCGAATAGTATCCAATATATTCAAATACTTACTCTTGCCTTGTTTGCTTTTCTGTGGTGGGTATTCGAATACAAGAATAGATATTCGAATAACCTATAGCTGGGAGCCAAGCCAAACTGGCCAAGCTATTTGAATAACTGTTAAGTTATTCGAATACCTTTTATCAGAAGGGTGCGTCCTTTGATCTTTCCCAAGGGATCTATTCGAATACATCTCATAGTATTCAAATAGACTTTGGGTATTCTTTAAATACCCCCTTCATACCCGTTCATTCAAATAGATCTCATTTCTTTCAAAACCTCTGGTTTCCCTCTTCTCTCTTCCTCTCCCTATTTCTGAACTCGTTGGCCTCCTTTTTCTCTTACCTTTTCCATCTCTCCCACCATCTCTTTTCCATCAATGGCATCCTCTTCTTCTTGCCCTAAATGTCCTCGCACGAAGACGGCTTGACGAGCGCCGAACTCAGTCAAAATTATAACCGAAGTTATTACCTAAGCTTGTAGCACAGTGACAACACCGGATCATCTCCTCAAGGATCGTAGATGCACTTTAATCAAATCAAGTGAAAGTTAGCAAAGAGGGGTTTGACAGATTAAGATTGTACTTAACAAAATTAACGAAAGAAATGACAATTAAAGAGTAGTCAATTTAGAAACCTATCCAAGATTGGGTGGATTCAATCATAGACCCTTCATAGAACACTTGAAGCGCAATTGAATTGTTAATTTGGATCTAACCGAGATCTCTGCATCAAATCCAGAATTCATACTAGACGATCGTCTAGAATTTAATTAACAAGTGATAAACACAAATCCGCAATCGCACCATTCATGAAAATCTATGTTAATTTCAAGTACCGAATTCAATTAACTTAGGCACAAATCGGAACCTAACCTCTTCAATTCTCGTGATTAATTTAGATCAATCAGTTCTAAGTTTCATCACAAATCTCAATCTTCATTTATGTGATTAGTTTAGATCAATCAGTTCTAAGTTTCATCACAAATCTCAATCTTAAACCAAGATCAATCAGATCAACATAAATAGAATCACCATTCATGCATTCAAGATCAAGAAGAAGAAAAAGAAGAAAAGAGGAATTCAATTACAAATCAAATACAATGCATAACCAAGGTCTCAAGAATCCAAACCACAATCTCTTCAAGAGTTCTAAATTGACCCAAAGTAGCTTAGCCCTCCATTACCATGAAGGGGAGCATCAAAATATACAAAACTATGAGAAACTATGAAGAAGCAAGAAGAAACTTAGAGAGAAATGAAGGAGAATTACATCTTGTTCATGATAAATGGTGCCTTTTATAGAAGTCTAAGGTAACAAAATGACAAAGGGAAGTGGGTGGATGAGTGGGTGAGTGAGTGGAGTGTTTGAGTGGATGGATTAGTGGGTTGGTTTAGTGGATGAGTGAGTGGAATGGTTGAGTGGTTGAATTAGTGAAAAATGCCAAAGGACTTTTGGTGAGTGGGAAATTATGGACATGAATGGGTGAGTGGATGGATGAGTGGATGGATTAGTGGATGAGTGGGTGGAGTGGTTAAGTGGTTAGATTAGTGTATGAGTGGATGAGTGGGTGAGTTAGTGGATGAGTGGATGAGTGGATGAGTGGATTAGTGGATGGATGAGTGGATTAGTGGATGGATGAGTGGATGGTTGAGGACGAAAATTTCGTGTCTGACTTGGAAGCCAAAAATGACCCACTATACTTCAGAACCACGAAAAGTGTTCTTCATGAAAGTTGTAGATCCTTGTCTTGGCTATAAAATGGATAGCTGGTTCGTCCAATTTGGCTTCCTTAAGCCTAAGATATGTCCCAAATACCGTAGGTTGCTCAAACTCAACTTCAGCACCTCTGTTCCGACTTGCAAGCTCAAAATGACCTACTAGACTTCTTTTTCTCAAAATGTGTTCTTCATGAAAGTTGTTTATTTTGATCTTGACTATCCAATGTCCAAATTTCAGCCCATCTCCATTATTACATCTTGAGATATGATTTTTTTGAGTGCACACTATTCGGATTCTACTGACAAAACCCGTATTCTGACTTCCATGTCAACTTAGGTCCCTTAGACATCTGAATCAGACTTCAAGCTCTTCATCAAAGTTGTAGAGCTTCCTCTTAGCTTTCCTACAAGGTAAAATTCATGTTCATCAGATATTAAGAACTCAAGTTATGGCCAAAATACAGAAACTGTGTCAAATCTCAATAATGCTGGAAATATTCAATTAGGACCAATTTGAGCTCAAACTCACAAAATCATACCAAACTCAATCAATTAAGAATATGGAGAGTGTAAATGACTAAACATAAGGGTTTCTTAATGAATAAAATATGTGATTATCAAATTCCCCCACACTTAGCTTTTTGCACTCCTGGGCAAAACTCAAGACCAAAATTTTACAATCAAGAAGAACAACCAAAGGTTCAAGGGATCAAAACATTCATGAGTTAACAATTCTCCACATCTCAAACTAAAAAGCAAGGTATCTTCAACATGAATCGAGAATGATAGATCCTCACAAGATTCCCTCTCAATCTCTCAAGTGTTTAAAAGGTAGGTATTTCACTCAATTCAACCCATGAAAATTGCACTACCATAAGCTTGCTTATATTCTATTTCTCCACTACTCAAAACACATGCACACACAAATCATGAGGGCTTTATTCAAGGTTGTAGTGAGGTCAAGGTAACAAGAGAGGATAAAATGGATATGAGAAGATAAATACCAAAGAGAATAAAAGCAAATGAGAGCTGAGTTCAAATAACAAGCATAAAAGTTCATCCCAACTCTAGTGTATATCCCTTTACATATTCATTTCCCAATCCTTTTCTTTTTTTAAACACTTGGTTTTTTTTTCTTTTTTTTTCTCTTTTTTTTTTATATATGAACATAACTATATACATATTAGGAACTCATCTTTTTGGGCACTCTTTTCTTTTTCAACAACCATTTTGTACACACACCCCCACACTTGTTCAAAAACTCATCCTTTAACCAAGCTAATGTTCTTTTATTCCCTAAGGTAAAGTAAGAACACGATTTCTCATTTAAGGCACATAATGAGCTAGAAACAAGGAATGGTCAAATAAGCTCAAAGGGGTTAAGCAAAGGAAAATATACAAGGTTGGCAGGAATCAGAGAATTTTTAAGAAGTCAAAAGAGTGCTTGATATCATATTGAAAACAAGGTTGGCTATTTGGTTAAATTGGCTAATTAAGAAAGAGGGCCTCAATCATGTTCATGCATGCAAGTGAAATGTAGCCTCAAAAAGAATCAAAGCAAGTTCTAGAGTGGTCATTAACATGAGTGAAAATCACACAAGAAAGAAGAGAATGACATAAATGTTGAATCCATCCATTAGGCTCAAAATCTCACAAGGTATGCATCCATCAAACTCAATTCATCAATTCAATCATCTATCACCAAGCATATCAGTTCAAGAAGGGAGAAAAGTTATTCAATCATACAATGAACCCCTTTTTTTATTTTATTTTATTTTTTAACAAAAAAGAAACTTGCTAAAATCTCTCCCCCACACTTAATATAGACATTGTCCTCAATGTGAAAGTGATAAATAAAATGGAAAGAAAAGAGCAACACAACCTGATGAGGAGTGAATCAACGCCAAGCAGAAAAGAAGCACACTGTCAGTTACGCATCAGACCCTGAAAAGAAATCAAACAAGAAAACGTTAGTACTTCCACAATTTAATACTAATTAATTACTACCTAAAAAACTCCTTACTCGCCACCAATTAAGATGCGTCTCAAGAGTAAAATTACTCTTTACTCTGCCATCACTAATTAGTTTAATAAGTCCATGACAATCATATCATACTTTCCAAACAAAACAACAAATTTTTTTTAATAAAATCAAACCCATTAAAGAGAAAGTGTCAGATCGGGCTTTTGTTTCTTGTTACTTCCTTCGCCTTCTGTTGACCAATCTATCGAGCTAATACCTTATCGTACATACTCAAAAGCTTCTAATTTATCAATGAGCTCATCAATAGTGGAGGCAGAGACAAGAAGTTGTCTTGCCGAAGGAATGATAAATTTTTGTTCCACAGCTTTGTCAAGAAAAAATAACAAAAGATCAAAGAAATTATTAACATTCAACAAACCAATGGGTTTATGGTGGATGTTCAGTTCAACCCAAGAGACAATTTGAAAAATCTCTTCCAAAGTACCAAAACCACCTGGTAAGGCAATGAATGCATCAGAGTTTTCAAGCATTATCTTCATGCGTTCATGCATTGATGATACTTTAAGTTCCTCTCCAATTGTCTTTCCATTGATGTTCTGTTGAGCTAAAGGTTCAGGAATGACACCTAAAACCATTTGTCTCTTACATATGCAAAGCAAGTGATATAGCCCCCATTAACCCACAAAGAACCTCCCCATATACAAGATGAATATTCCTCGCAGCAAGTGATCGACCAAGAGTGCTAGCTGCATTTACAAACTCTAATCCTTCCCATAACTCGACCCACAAAAAACACGACATTTTTGAGGTTACGAATAGAAGCCCCATTCTATACTCTTCCTCCCTTTGAGTGTCTCTCGAGTTGAAGGAAAATGGAGTGTTTAAATAAGAAAAAGAATGGAAAGGGGAATAATTGCACCTATAAGGGTAGGTTGGATGTTGTCGAAAAAGGTTGAAATTAAGAAACACAGAATCTTTTTTTTTTTCTTTTTTTTTTTTTTTTTTTTTTTATTTTTTTTTTTTTTTTTTTTTGACTTCAAGAAAACCATCAAGGTAAAGAAGTCTAGAAACCCCGAAGGACCCCTGCTCAAAGGATCGTCTGTACAAAAATCAAAATACAACAAAATGATACAAAGAGAAAAGAAATAGAAAATGATGACATACCCGTATGTACGCTTCCATGGCGTATCTTTATCTTTACTTGCGTCATGAGTGCGATGAGACATCACGTCCTTTTTTTTTTCTTTTTTGAAATTGTTAGAAAAACTTGATGAAAGATGAGTGTATACTTACTTAAGATTGGGATGGAGGTAGTCTGCTTTTTCGGCTTTGTGCCAAAGCATTGTTGACCAAGATTCGATCCATTCAAGACCAACAGAAACATAGGGCTCCCAAAAGGGACAAGTGGCCATAATACGATCCGTTTGCCTCACATGTGGAATACAATCTACCTTCTTTGTTTTTCAATTAAGAAGGCTGGATCAGATGCATGCATTTCCCCATTCACGGTGTGTGTTACCAAAGCCAACCCTAAGAAGTATACATTTTTTGTTTTTTTTTTTTTTTTTTTTTTTTTTTTTTTTTTGTTTTTTTGAGAGATGACATGAAGAAGAAGAAGATGATGATATGTACAGATTGTTTGTGGATTGGCTCACATCTCCTCGGTTTAACGTCCGATGTTGAATTAAACATCTTCTATGAGTCGAGGATAAGCTTCCCATCTAATTTTCTTATAAATTGGCAAACAGGGGTCTTTTAGAGTCGATTCCCAAGATCAGCGTTTTTCTTCATCCTTGAAGAGATTCCACAAATTAAGAATTTCACCCCGCATCAATCCATAAGAACGCGTCTCAAGAGTCAATAAGATATCATCTAATGACTCCTTACTCAGTCCATTCTTAATGAAGGATTTATTTGCGAAAATCATCCCCAAAGAACGACATTGTCTGTTACAATTCCATCGTCCACATTTGTAACAGACTTGTAACCTTTTTGCTCTTCTCCTTTTAGAATATGAACTTCTTCCAAGACCGGGCATATATGAGTCAAATGAAATTGAGGACTCACCAAAGTTAATCGGACCTTCGCTTCAATTATCCAACAGTACATCTTCGGCATACCTTTGTGCATTAACGGTCTCAATCTTTCACATCGAACTTTGTAGATTTTTCTCGAGCATTTTGAGGAAGAGAAGGAAAATATTTTCTCGGGTTTGAAAGAATGACATCCATTTTGAAGGAGAAGAAGGATTCATTATTTTGGGAAACGAAAAATAAACCGACTTGAGAGTCACGAATACCGTATCCGCCACTTAACCTAAGAACACAAAGAACTCAAGAACTTGGTTTTCCAGGAATGGTTGAGTCTTTGTCCATTAACTTTAAGCGCATTACCATTCCTAGGATCCTCAATATCTTCGGCCCCGAGAGGATACACGTGTTTGACAAGATAAAAAGAACCGCGCACCTAGATCTCAATTTTTCAAGGAGTAGGTGCGAGATGATAATCTCAAAGCGAGACCTTTTTGACCAATTTCCGCAACTTTTGCAAAAGGTGTAACAGACATTGAATAAAGTGGGTCAATAAAATCCATACTGTAAGATTTTCGCTGTTGTTGTCATTGAAGAAAAAGTGACCTCCACTTGCTTCCGAGTGACAAAATTGAATGGCACTACCTTCCTCATTGTCGGGCATACAACTGTTTTTTTTTTTTTTTTTTCTTTTTTTTTTTTTTTTTTTTTTTATTCATAATGCGGATGGAGAAGGTTCATCACCTCCACTTCGCATTCTCTGGAAGTTCATGATCTTGTTTGAGGCGGTGTCCATTGGTCTTATTAAGTGAGGTTGGTGAAAAGACTCCACCAGGGATCCCATTGGTTGAAACGTGATGACCAGGTTATGATTGACACAACATGATAGCTTCCACTACGGTCCCATTGGTTGAAGTGTAACGACCAAGTGAAGCTTGAAGCATGAGGGTTCACATTGGGGTCCCATTGGTCTTTCTTAACTTCACCAATGGCATGCAATACATGTAATTTTGCAATCCTGCTTTCATTGATAATGCTGGACCATGGCCTAAAAACAAAATCCATTTCAGTAGTTACTAGCATCTGCTGACTTTCCTCCTTCTTTGAAATTCCTCAATGGCCTTCAACTCCACCTCCCTATGTGTTTCGGTCTTTTATTTGCATTGTTGATAGACCCTTCAATATCATTAGATGCTTTGCGTAAACAGAATCATCGGCTTTCAAATATGCAGAAATCTCAAAGACACATAACACATTTTATATCACCGTCACAATCAGTACATGAGTTGCAATTGATAGAATCATCAAAACCAATTAAATCAGGAAATTCAACACACAACTCATCATGAGTTTCCTCAACTAAATCTGCAGGTAAATCAATATGACAATTAGAATGCAGGGAGTTGGGAATTGTTTGGGAGTGGTCTGACTCTTGACTTCTCAGTTCATTAATAGTGGTTGTCATCTGCTCAATTTGGGTTGTTAAATCCTGAATAGTGGCAGTGAAACTCTGCTGGAACTCAATTTGGGTTTTCATCAAGTCCTCCCATGAAGGCTCAAGTTTTGTGGTTGATGGACTTGTTATCTGCTGGAATGGCTGCTCATATTGAAATGATTGTTGCTGTAGTGATGTCGTATTGCCATATCCCAGATCCGGATAGTATTCCCAGCTAGGGTTGTATGTGTTGAAGAAGGGGTCATAACTCTGTTGCTGCTGCTGGAACTGTGGTTCATCAGGAAAATAACCAAATTTCTACTGCAACAAATTGATCTGGAAAAACAGAACTACCATACTTGAAGTGTAGGGCATGCATATGTCGGGTGAGATGAACAAAAACAAATGTTACACACAAGTGTAGCTTCCCGCAGGTAATTGTTGTCTCACTACTATATGTCTTACCAAAGAAGTCAACTCCTCAAGTTTTGACTCCATTATGCATGGTCCATTGTTAGAAAAGTTAATAAAAAGCAAAGGTTAGTAAAAACACTTAAAATGAAAAGATTACACTTACTAATCCCGAATCAACGCGCCAAAATCTTGACGAGCGCCGAACTCGATCAAAATTATAACCGAAGTTATTACCTAAGCTTGTAGCACGTGACAACAGGATCGTCTCCTCAAGGATCGTAGATGCAATTTAATCAAATCAAGTGAAAGTTAGCAAAGGGGGTTTGACAGATTAAGATTGTACTTAACAAAATTAACGAAAGAAATGACAATTAAAGAGTAGTCAATTTAGAAACCTATCCAAGATTGGGTGGATTCAATCATAGACCCTTCATAGAACACTTGAAGCGCAATTGAATTGTTAATTTGGATCTAACCGAGATCTCTCAGTATCAAATCCAGAATTCATACTAGACGATCGTCTAGAATTTAATTAACAAGTGATAAACACAAATCCGCAATCGCACCATTCATGAAAATCTATGTTAATTTCAAGTACCGAATTCAATTAACTTAGGCACAAATCAATAACCTAACCTCTTCAATTTTGTGATTAATTTAGATCAATCAGTTCTAAGTTTCATCACAAATCTCAATCTTTATTTATGTGATTAGTTTAGATCAATCAGTTCTAAGTTTCATCACAAATCTCAATCTTAAACCAATCACCAATCAGATCAACATAAATAGAATCACCATTCATGCATTCAAGATCAAGAAGAAGAAAAAGAAGAAGAAAGAGGAATTCAATTACAAATCAAATACAATGCATAACCAAGGTCTCAAGAATCCAAACCACAATCTCTTCAAGAGTTCTAAATTGACCCAAAGTAGCTTAGCCCTCCATTACCATGAAGGGAGCATCAAAATATACAAAACTATGAGAAACTATGAAGAAGCAAGAAGAAACTTAGAGAGAAATGAAGGAGAATTACATCTTGTTCATGATAAATGGTGCCTTTTATAGAAGTCTAAGGTAACAAAATGACAAAGGGAAGTGGGTGGATGAGTGGGTGAGTGAGTGGAGTGTTTGAGTGGATGGATTAGTGGGTTGGTTTAGTGGATGAGTGAGTGGAATGGTTGAGTGGTTGAATTAGTGAAAAATGCCAAAGGACTTTTGGTGAGTGGGAAATTATGGACATGAATGGGTGAGTGGATGGATGAGTGGATGGATTAGTGGATGAGTGGGTGGAGTGGTTAAGTGGTTGGATTAGTGTATGAGTGGATGAGTGGGTGAGTTAGTGGATGAGTGGATGAGTGGATTAATGGATGGATGAGTGGATTAGTGGATGGATGAGTGGATGGTTGATGACGAAAATTTCGTGTCTGACTTGGAAGCCAAAAACGACCCACTATACTTCAGAACCACGAAAAGTGTTCTTCATGAAAGTTGTAGATCCTTGTCTTGGCTATAAAATGGATAGCTGGTTCGTCCAATTTGGCTTCCTTAAGCCTAAGATATGTCCCAAATACCGTAAGTTGCTCAAACCCAACTTCAGCACCTCTGTTCCGACTTGCAAGCTCAAAATGACCTACTAGACTTCTTTTTCTCAAAATGTGTTCTTCATGAAAGTTGTTTATTTGGATCTTGACTATCCAATGTCCAAATTTCAGCCCATCTCCATTATTACATCTTGAGATATGATTTTTTTGAGTGCACACTATTCGGATTCTACTGACAGAACCCGTATTCTGACTTCCATGTCAACTTAGGTCCCTTAGACATCTGAATCAGACTTCGAGCTCTTCATCAAAGTTGTAGAGCTTCCTCTTAGCTTTCCTACAAGGTAAAATTCATGTTCATCAGATATTAGGAACTCAAGTTATGGCCAAAATACAGAAACAATGTCAAATCTCAATAATGCTGGAAATATTCAATTAGGACCAATTTGAGCTCAAACTCACAAAA
The DNA here is from genome assembly GCA_029884605.1 of Ormosia emarginata. Classification (NCBI taxonomy): domain Eukaryota; kingdom Viridiplantae; phylum Streptophyta; class Magnoliopsida; order Fabales; family Fabaceae; genus Ormosia; species Ormosia emarginata. The sequence goes on along the minus strand of JAQQTP010000074.1, from coordinate 43,105,139 downwards.
TCATACCAAACTCAATCAATTAAGAATATGGAGAGTGTAAATGACTAAACATAAGGGTTTCTTAATGAATAAAATATGTGATTATCACGGCTCCATGCAACAACCTGCTGGACCTTCAAAGGCTCTCCTCTAACCAGCAAGAGCTTGGTCGTTTCATTACACATTTCCGGGAGTAGAATCTTGTACAACCGAAGTACCTCGACTAAGGGTTCTTCGAAAAAGAAGGTGAGTTTGACTTTCTGAACCAGTTGAACCACCAAGGCATGCTTCAATTCTGCTCCTACAAAGCTGTTCTTTATCTCGACCTGGTCAAGATGTTCTACTACAACTTAAAGATTGAAGGTCAAGAGCTACACTCCGATGTCTGCAACCAACATATTGTGATCACTTCTGAGGATTAGGTTCAGCTATTTGGTTTGCAGTCGATTGGCCGCAACATTGAAGAAGATGATGACTCGTTTCTCTAACACTTTAACAAGAATAGAGCTATTGAAGATGTTCTGAGGCCTGGCTTGGCATTACCTTCGACTCAAAAGGGAGTTAAAGGAGGCATGATGAAGAGTTAGGATAGGCTCCTACATTATGCCTATGCCCACATCTTAGCTCCTAGAGGTGGGAACTACGCCTACCTGAGTGAAGATGATGTGTTCATGATGTGGATCCTTAAGAAAGGATACCAAATTAACTGGCTCGTCTTCATCATGAAGCATATGATGAGGGCCAAAGGTAAAGAGTGGTCTGAGCTACCCTATAGAGTGATCATCACTGCCTTCCTAGGCAAGTATCCTCAAATTCTAGAAACCGAGCGAGCGACTCCGCTGACTCATCATCATGTGTTTGGCTCATTTACTCTGAACAAAATGAAGATGATCAAGACCGATGAAGGCTGGGTGTTCCTAGTTGAAGTGGAAGATGATGAGGACGAACCTCAAGGCGAATCTGCTGATCCTACTGCCCCTGCTGCTCCTGCTAATGCTGCTGCTGCTACTGGTCCAGTTACTCTGGATCAAGTCATGGCCACCTTACAGGCCAACCGAGCTTATATAGAGGATAACCAGGCTTACCTGGAGCATACCTTCTCTGTCTTATTTGATCGTCTTGACGGTGTTGAACGTGAGCAGGCTGCCTTACGTGCTTTGCTGACTCCAAGGGGTTCTCACTCCCCTCCTCCTCTACCAGATGCCTATTTCTAGGCTTTGTCTTTAGTTTGTTTTTTTGTTTGTATTGGCTACATGTTTTTGGTTATGAAATATTATAAATGTATGTTGGCCAATTCAATTATTAATGAAATCAGTGTTTTTGATGCATTATGTATCTCTTTCTATGCTTTTGTATATATATCTGTTATATCTTTTTGATTATGCCAAATGGGGAGAAATATATAACCAGTAAATTTTGAGAAAAGACAGGTAACTTAAGTAACACATATTGGATTCCAAAAATAAGGGGAAGCTGCGTGTATCTCTGATTTCAATCACCTCTTACGTAAAAGAGGGGGAGTAAGTCTCTTAACCTACCTTTTTGAATTCCAATTTATATGAACTAATGCTTTTCTCAATGATAGTTTGTCATCATCATAAAAGGGGAGAATGTGATTATTATGCAACAATGAAGATGAGTTTTGATGATAACAAACATGAAGATGATGAGAAGACTAAGTCCAAGATCTTCAAGATTAGCTTTAGGACTTAGGATCTTTTTTGTACGAAGCTTTTATTGGATATCTCATTGTTTGACTTAAAAGATCTAAAAACCTGTTTCTTACAAACAAAATTAAAGTTTTAATATGGTTTTTGAAAGATAAAAAAAGTTTGTAGAAATTCAGAAACCACCTAGTCTGTTATCTAAAGGTTTTTCAAATGGTTTTCAACAGAGGTATTCGAATAACCTCTAAGGTATTCGAATAGCATGCATGGAATTCGAATACAGAGCCTTTCAAAATCAGCTTTTAAAATTGAGGTATTCGAATAACCCATGTGGTATTCGAATATACTTGATTTTAGAAAATTGTGTTTTCAACAGAGGTATTCGAATACACTTAAGAGTTATTCGAATAACATCCTTATAAACCATTTTACAAAGTCTTTAAAATAGAGGTATTCGAATACACCCTGATGGTATTCGAATAACTTGCTTCTGAACTGTTTTTTATAAGTAATAAAATCAGTGGTATTCAAGTACACCATGATGGTATTTGAATAACCCACGAGGCTCTGTTTTGATTTTTGAATTCATACATAAATGTTTTTAGCATTTATTATCATATTAATTTCACCCAACAGTCATTCTCATACGAGGCTCTATAAATAGAGGCCTTGGGTTACGTTTGATCATTACCTAATAATCTGATTATTCTCTGCTTGCTTAAAAAAATGTGTTTCATCTTTTTCTCTTATTTTCTGTGCTCTTTTTGTTAAAACTTTAAGATATTCTTGAAAGAGCTCCCTAGTGCTTCAATATATGATATTTTACTTTTTGTGAGAGTTTCTCTTCATCTATATTTTGATTCTTTGTATCGAGGGTGAGGTATCCCTCAGGATTGTATAAGGGTGAGGTATCCCTGAAGGTTGAGGCTTTAGTACAAGAGTTCAGTGTCCCTGTGTGTGAAAAGTGCTCTAGCTTGTAATAGTTGTAAGCATCTGTTTAAGCTTGTATTGTTAGTGGAAAAATCTCGGACTGTGTTTCGAGGACTGGATGTAGGCCATAAGTGGTTTAGTGGTCGAACCAAGATAAATATTGTGCCTGTTTTTCTTCTCTTTATCTCTTTATTTATTGTAATTTATTTATTATTGCTTAATTGTTTATTTACTGTTCTTAAGGCATTTCATCATCTTTATATATTCAATATATTGCTTCAAGAAAATTGTGTTAAAAAGGGTTTGTGAAAAAGTTTTAATTATTTAATTCACACCCCCTCTTGAGTACTGGAAGCCACTTGGTAACATTATCAATCTTATTCAATGCACAACTTGTCTATGAAATAGGATTGAAATCATGCCTATAAGCGTAGACATGATAAGGGGAACCGTTTGTGAGTTGCAGGTAATGTCCTTTGGAAAATGGATGAATTGTGTCATATGCTTTTGCTTGAGTTTCCAAATAATCAACGCTAAATTGTATTCCTAAATGATTTGTAGTTTTGTACACTTCAGTGCATGTATGCACTATGCTACACTGGATCCTAACAAGGTACAGATAATTCTATCATATATACAATAAATTAAAACTAATTAACTGAAATTAAATAGTAACTAACTAACTCTAACTAAGCATGATAATTAAGTGACAGTAGCTTTCTAGAAACTTCTAGAATTGGTTATCTCCTTTTGGCTGGAAGCTAGGCCTGCTACATGTGAGTGGGTTGATAACTAATCTTTCGATTATAACATATTTAGTTCACAATGATTATAATTAGTTATATTTAAATTATTCTCTTGTTATTTTGTGTGCGTATGCAGAGCATGGCATGAATGAGATGTGAGTTATTGCTCACTATCACTATAAATAAAGGTGTGTAGCTTCATTTTGAAATCACCATACTTATTTTTCATTCAAATTCTCCTGAGCTACGTCACTCAGCTTTCAACTTTGTTTGCTTTCTGATGGATCGATAGGTTGATACTCTTCTTCTATACTCTTCTTTTAAATTATTTTTTTAGTAAGTATGGCAATGTAGTAGTCTTCTTCCTTGAATACTCTAGTATACTCCTTCATTTTTTTTTTGCATTGATGCATAAGAGTAATGATAAGGAGCGATATTCAATTTGGGGAGAAACGCAGAAGGTTGTTTGTGTAGAGGCTGAGGGCTATGACATTTGTTAGTGTGATTAATTATAATTGATATTATGATTGATCATGATTGATTTTAGGAATGATTGTAATTGATTTAGCACAAAATTAGATTGATTCAGTACATAACTATATTTTATTATTTTCCTTTTCTGTACAACTGCCTTCTTCTATAAATAGAGACTAATCCTCCTGTATACATTTATTCAGAAATATACATAAATTTATCAATATTTGTCACCATGTTTTTGTTTCTAACATGGTATTAGAGCCATGGTATCCACCTCGAGGCAGATTTCTAACTTGGTATCAGAGTGTCTAGGCTATCGGTATAATTCTAGATTCCAGACTCCAAACTTCGTCCCAGATTCTAGATTCTAAACTCTAGACTCTAGACTTCGTCCCAGATTCTAGACTCCAAACTCCAAACTCCAAACTTAATCATCATCCTAGCCAATTCCGTGCTCTGCTTTCCAAACTCAAGTTGGTTTCTTCTATACCCACTTGAGTTTGAGGGGGGATGCATGTTAGCGTGATTAATTATAATTGAGATTATGATTTATCACGATTGATTTTAAGGATGATTGCAATTGATTTAGTACAAAATTAGATTAATTTAGTACATAATTATATTTTATTATTTTTCTTTTCAGTATAGTAGCCTTCTTCTAAAAATAGAAGTCAATCCTCATATATACATTTATTCAGAAATATAATCAAATTTAGTAATATTTGTCTCCCTATTTCTATTTCTAAAATGGTATCAGAGCCATGATATTCACCTTGAGGAGAATTTCTAACTAGATTGATGATACTCTAGAACCAAGTACTCTTGAAGAGAAGCTGAAAACGATGCCCTTCACGGACCATCCTGTCACTGTTGTTATTCAGAAGGAGAAAACCATAGGAAAATTTACGAAAGACTCTCATATCGAGAATTTGGAGAGTTTCTATGCAATCATCAATAAAAAAATACTAACTTATGAAGCTGAGAATGAGTTGCGGAGAGGAGAATATAAAATAAAGTTTCTAGACCTCAATGGAAAGCTTTTGAAGGTTGTGAAAGTGTTGGGCAAATAAGAGATAGAACCTGAGGAGTATACTACCGAGGCTTTGTTGTTTCTTCAGCTTGCATCCAAAGTGATAGTGACTAAGAAAAACAATTGAAATTGAAGATTGGGACAAGGATTGTTGAAAATTTTGTTTCATGTAATCTTTCTCTCTGCATTAAGAGAAAGAGTTAGGAATATCTTGGTGTTTTGTTAGGTACCATTTCTATTTACGTTGTAATCTTTCTCTCTACATTTAGAGAAAGAATTAAGATATGTTAAAATTGTGTGTTTTTTGTTTCAGTTTGCTTTATAGTGGATTGATAGTAGTATATAGTTATACTAGATTAGTACACGTGTGATGCATGTGCATGTCTCGTACGATACATATACTTATCCTATACGATGTTTGAGATAATATTGAAGATCATATAATAAATAAAATTAATATTAAGTAAAAAATTATATAATATAAAAAGAGAAGGTACATGCCTTCAAATCATGACATGTATCACTCAAAAATGACATTGTATGTATTAAAACTCTACCATGTGGCAAATACATGCTTTCAATAATTACCATGTGTCATATAATGCTACAATTAAACGAAATATGTACATGTATCGTCATATTGAAAAAATCATGTCATGTTGGAAAAAAATTGAAGACTATAAAATAAATAAAAATTTAAAATTTATACACAGATTATTGACAATAAGGTGTTGACAATGTCATATGTTGACAATGGTCCTCTTAGTCAATGTTCATTTGTGCATAATAAGTTTATTATGCACAAAAACATTATCTCATTCATAATAAATATATTTATTTTCAAAAATAATATTCATTTATGTATTTATTTTTTAATTTGAAATTGAATTTAGAAAATGTTTTTGTACAAAATAAACTTGTCTTTTATTTACAATTTAATCTATCATTATTAAAAAATATTTTATTTAAATTAAGTTTTATTTTATTATGTTTGTATTATTTTATAACTTTTTACTTTTAATATTATCTCGTGGGAGCTAAATATTCTCTATAAATAAATATATAAGATTATTTTTTACTTAATATTAATTTTATTTATTATATAATCTTTAATATTATCACAAGCATCGCACGAGGTAGATATATGCATAGTACGAGACTTGCACGTGCATAACACAAGTGCTAATCTAGTATTCTTAATGATGCGATTGAAGTTCACTGACTTAATGACACCTGTATTTAAATTTAAATGACCTGACTAAAGTTTGTAACACCCTGAATTTTTTATCTCTTAAACAATAATTTTGACAATTAATAGAATTTTACTGTTTAGTAATTTCTGTGCACTGTAAAATTATTTTGTTTATTCTGTCAGCGTATTTGATCGTTTTGAGTGATTTACTCCGTGCCAGGAAAATAATAATTTTCGAACCGCAAAAAATCTTTAAATATTTATTTCTCTTGACTGTTAATTATTTTTAATAATCTGACTTGATTTTCATACGTTTTCTAATATTTGTGATTTTTATGGATAATTATGAATTTTTTTGACTGTATGTGGGCCTAGGTGGTCCTAGGTGGGCCCAGGTAGGTCCCGCAAAGTAAAAAATTTTCTACGCATAGAAAAATTTGTACTGTTTAGATGGAGATAGGGGATCTTACTAAACCTGAATCCAGAAACAGTTTTAGAAATTTTCTTGTACTGTGTTTTGTATTGTATTTATTTATCAGACGATAAAAATACAGTAAATATAATCTTTCGTGGGGTTTTAGCAGATAAAAATAGAAATTATATTGCTTAAGTCAACATTGGTGGTTTGGATATCCACCATTGATTTAATTAATGATGGAGACTTGATCTTGATTTAATCAACGGTAGAGATTTGATCTTAAAAGTGAATAAGATCATTTATAACCGTTAGATGGAGATTAAATCAAGGGTAGAGATTTAGTTTTATATAATGGCTATGACCATTTATAACCATTGGATTTAGAATTAATCAAGGGTGGAGATTTGGTCTTGTAAAGTAACAAAGACCATTTATGACCATTGGATGAAGATTTAATTAATGGTGGAGATTTGGTCTTAAAAAGTAGCAAAGACTAATTATGACCCTTGGATTAAAAGTAAGAAGGAATAATCTTGACCCTTCATTTTTGGAGACACATCTAAGGGCTAGAATTTAAAGGAGAAAGATCCAATGACCTATATTAAGTCTTCTACCTAAAGCTAGATCTAAAGTCTACATTAATACTAACCATTGAATTAATCAATGGTTAGAAATGCTTAAGATAGTGACTTGTGAAATTAGTCACATTTTGAAAAAGCTTGGAGCGGGGGACGGTTTTTTTGTAATGAATTTGGAGCTAAAGGAGACTTTATGACCATTATTTGATGCTTTAGTCAATTATGTTTTGCTTTAGTCAATTATGTTTCTTTATTGTTTTGTTTGCATTCTTAGAAGACTACTTGGAGGGGGGACAATTTTTGTGATGCATTGGAAGTTAAAGTAACATTTGAAGACCATATTAATCACCTTTGGTCATTATTGATTATAATTCACCTTTGTCTCTTCCAAAAAGCCAAGTCTTCATCAAACTTTTCTCTTCACCTTTTCTCCAAGCATAGCTATGGTCATGCACTCTAAAGGAGGCCAAAATTGTTGGTTTCTATTTTTTATATCATAATTGTCTTTCTATTCATCATTCTTGAACTTTCCTTCCAGCAAAACTCTTAGAAAAATTTCTCTCCTTCTCCTTCCAGTATGGTTCAGCCAAGACACCCAAAACCACCATCCAATCTCTTTTAATTTCATCCAACCATAGATCTTGAATCTACATGATGTTCTAAGCAACTTTTATATTGAAGATTTCCTCCAAATCATTCATCTTCATGGACTTTCTTCAAGATCAAAGTTATGGGGTATTTATGGTGAAGTGTAAGGAAACTTCATTTCTTCTCTTCTTTTTCATGATCTAAACCATGTTTGATCCATGGTTTCTCTTAATCAAGCTTAATATACTAATTTCTTTGTATTTTGTTTTGTATTTGAGAAGCCCTTGGTGGTGAAGAACTTGGAAAAAGAAGCAAAACAAGGAGTTTTTGAGGATCTTCAAGAGGTAAGAGGGAGATCCATCTCACCAACCAAGCATGGTGGTGAGAGATGGTTATATATTTGATGGATATTGAATCCATGTGAGGATTCATATCCATGGTCATGTAATTAATTTGTGGGTGTTTATGAGCTTTGATTAATTGCCTATGCTTAATATGCATTGCATGAATTTATGATTTTAATGGTATGTTTATACTATGCATGATGATAATATGACATGCTTTTGATATATATATATATATATATATATATATATATATATATATATATATATATATATATATATATATATATATATATATGTGTGTGTATGTGTATGCCATGATTTGATGATGGAAAGGAAACCAATTTTTGGCTTCAATGGCCAAGGAGAGGGCTACGGTTTTGATGCCCATAATTAGAGATTCATGTTGAAATTTTTCAAGAATAAGGAAATTGATTTGTTTAATGAAAATTATGAAGTGGAGAAAAATGAATTTTCTTAGTTCTAAAGGCTATGGGATTTTCGGTCAAGACACCTCAACATAGGTGTTTATAACTTGAGATTTTCATGAAAGATTAAAAATTGGATTGATTTGAAGAGTATGGAAAATAAACAAAGGATATGTTTTTCAAGAGAACAAAAATATGGTTTTGAAGGATTTTTATTGATTTATTTTGTGTAAAAAGATCTTAAGTATTTTTCTAAACATGAGTTTTGAATGAAACGGGGAAACGTTGATTTTAAGGATTTGCAAAGAAAGTGAAAAATAATTTGCAAAGAAAGTGAAAATGAATTTGAACAAATGGGTTTGGTTTTTATGACCATGAATAACACGGTTTTGAAAACAAAATTTTAATGGTTTTGTTTGTGTAAAACCATATCAATTTAGAAGGAAAAATATTTGATGGTTTCAATAGTATGTATGTCACATTTTAGAAGGTTTGTAATGCCTTGGTTTTATAAAATAAAGTAATTTTCAAAATAGAAATACAGTTTGGTTTAATACAAGGATTTTGGAAAGGGAATCAGAGTGTTTTATCACTTGAGAAAATTTTGTAAACGAAAGACAAAGAGAGGTTGAAAATGTTTTAACTTCAATTTATTTTGAAGAGAATTGATTTTAAAGTTGATTTGAGAAAAATAGAGAATATAATGGTGATTTAAGAATTTATTAACGTATAACTTATTTTCAATTTTTGGAGTACGTTAGGAAAATTTAAGATTTTGAAACATTGATTTACATCAATGGAAAAGTGATTTTGTGAATTATATTCCGAAAAGAATTTCTTGAGTAAAGAACTGTAAAAAAAGATTTTCTTGAGTAAGAAAATATATTAAATAAAGTATAAAGTTATATTATTTTGAGAAAAGTTGAAAAGAAATTTTTGAAGGTTAAGAAATATTTTCTGTAATGAAATTGTGGTGAAAAATTATTTGCGTAGCTTAAAAACGATTTGAAATGCAGTAAAATATTTTTACGCAATTTAAAAAATGTGTTGAAAATGATATTGATTTATTTAAGTCCAAAATAATGTTTGGAATATTAAGAAATATTTTATGTGATTGTTGTAACATCCCAAAATTTCCTATCTCTTAAGCAGTAATTTTGACAGTTAACAGAATTTTACTGTTTAGTAATTTCTGGATACTGTAAAATTATTTTGATTATTCCGTCAGCGTATTTGATCGTTTTGAGTGATTTATTCCATATCAGGAAAATAAAAATTTTTGGGCTGGGGAATACTTTACGTAATTTAATTTTTACCATTAGGTAATTATTTTACGTAATCTGATTTGATATTTGTGCATGTTCTAATATTTATGAATTTTGTGGATGATTATGAAATTTTTTACTGTTTGTGGGCCCAGGGAGTGTATGTGGGCCCAGGTGGCCATACGTGGGTCCAGCAAAGTGAAAATTTTTTTACGCATAGAAAAATTTGTACTGTTTAGACGGAGACAGGGGATCTTACTAAACCTGAATCTGGAGACAGTTTTAAAAAATTTCTTGTACTGTATTTAATTTATCGGATGATAAAAAAACACAGTAAATATAATTTCATGGGGTTTTAGCAGATAAAAATAGAAATTATATTGCTTAAGTCAACCTTGGTGGTTTGGATATCCACCATTGATTTAATTAACGATGGAGACTTGATCTTGATTTAATTAACGGTAGAGATTTGATCTTAAAAGTGAATAAGACCATTTGTAACCATTGGATATAGAATTATTCAAGGGTGGAGATTTGGTCTTGTAAAGTAACAAGGACCATTTATGACCATTGGATGTTAATTTAATCAATGGTGAAGATTTAGTCTTGAAAAGTGAGAAAGGCTAATTATAACCCTTGGATTAAAAGTTAGAAGGAGTAATCTTGACCCTTTATTTTGGAGACACATCTAATGGCTAGAATTTGAAGGACAAATATCCAATGGCCTAGATTAAGTCTTCTAACCTACCTAAAATCTACCTAAATCCTAACCATTGAATTAATCAATGGCTAGAAATGCTCTAGATGGTGGCTAATAATGATGAAAAATAGTTAAATGCACAAGGAGAAGCATGCATGGAAGGAGACGGTTTTGGATTGTTTAGAAGACAAAAAAAAAAGATGTTTGCATCCTTGAAATTTTCCAACACATGTGCAAAGCTTTATGACCATTATTACATGTCATGGTCAATAGTGTATCATTATTGATCATTATTGATCAATTTGCATTCAAAGAGAATGCATTGGAGGGGGGGCTACGGTTTGGTGGCTTTAGAGTGAAGGAAAAATTTGAAGACATCATTATTACTTCTTATCCATCATTCTTGGTCATTTCCTAAAGTCTAAAGTCTTCAAACGTTTTCTCTCCTTTTCCTTCAAGCTATCTCACGGCCATGCACCCTAAAGGAGACCAAAATGGTTGATTTCTATTCATCATCTCATAATTGTCTTTCTATTCATCATCTTCTCTAAAACAAAATACAAAAACTCCATTCTTTTCTCCTAAAACACCATTCGGCCAACACCTAGGAGCTATGTCTCCAAGCTTCTAAAATTTCATCTAAACACATTTCTTAAACCTAAACACCATTCTAAGAACATCTCTAGTTATGAGTTTTTCCAAAATCGTTCATCTTGAGCTTCAAATCCAAGCTTCAAGTTTCTATCAAAAATAAAAAAATTCCATCTTTGTGCTTCAAGAGAAACCATTCGGTCAAGACACTCAAAACCACTATCCAATCTCTTTTAATTTCATCCAACCATAGATCTTGAATCTATATGATGTTCTAAGTAACTTTCATGTTGAAGATTTCCTCTAAATCATTCATCTTCATGGACTTTCTTCAAGATCAAAGTTATTGGGTTTTTGAGGTGAAGTGTAAGGAAACTTCATTTTCTTCTCTCTTTTTCATGATCTAAACCATGTTTGATCCATGGTTCCTCTTAATCAAGCTTAGTATACTAATTTTTATGTATTTTGTTTTGTATTTGAGAAGCCCTTGGTGATGAAGGACTTGGAAAAAGAAGCAAAACAAAGAGCTTTTGAGGATCTTCAAGAGGTAAGAGGAGATCCACCTCACCAACCAAGTATGGTGGTGAGAGATGGTCTTATATTTGATGGATGGTGAATCCATGTGAGGATTCCAATCCATGGTCATGTAATAATTTATGTGTGTTTATGAGCTTTGATTTATTTGCCTATGCTTGATATGCCATGCATGATTTTATGGCTTTGATGGTATGCTTATATTATGCATGATGAGTATATGGCATGTTTATAGTTTTTATGATGAAATATGTATGTGTATGCCATGATGTATTGATGGAAAAGAAATCAATTTTTGGCTCCAAAAGCCAAGGAGAGGGCTACGGTTTTGATGTCCAAAATTAGAGATTCATGTTGAAATTTTTCAAGAACAAGGAAGTTGATTTATTTAATGAAAATTATGAAGTGGAGAAAAAATGAATTTTTTTGGTTCTAAAGGCTATGGGATTTTTGGTCAAGACACCTCAACATAGGTGTTTATAACCTAAGATTTTCATGAAAGATTAAAAATTGGATTGATTTGAAGAGTATGGAAAATAAACGAAGGATATGTTTTTTTTTAAGAAAACAAAAACATGGTTTTGAAGGATTTTTTTTGATTTATTTTGTGTAAAAAGATCCTAAGTGTTTTTCTAAACATGAGTTTTGAATGAAACGGGCAAACATTGATTTTAAGGATTTGCAAAGAAAGTGAAAAAGAATTTGTAAAGAAAGTAAAAATGAATTTGAACAAATGGGTTTGGTTTTATAACCATTGGTATCTCGGTTTGAAGACAAAATTTTAATGATTTTGTTTCTGTAAAACAATATCAATTTAGAAGGAAAAATATTTGATGGCTTCAATGGCCAAAGACTCTACGGTTTTTGGAGGTTGGAATAATTTTGGTTTTATGAAACAAAGTAATTTTAAAGTGGAAACAAAATGTTTGAACAAAATGTTTTAGTATAAGGATTTGGAAAGGGAATCAGAGTGTTTTATCACTTGAGAAAATTTTGTAAACGAAAGACAAAGAGAGATTGAAAATGTTTTAACTTCAATTTATTTTGAAGAGAATTGATTTTAAAATTAATTTGAAAAAAATGGAGAATATAATGGTGATTTGAGAATTTACTAACGTATAACTCATTTTTGGGTTTTGGAGAGCGTTAGTAATTTTTAAGATTTTGAAACATTGATTTATATCAATGGAAAAGTGATTTTGTGGATTATATTTTGGAAAAGGATTTCTTGAGTAAAGAAATGTGGAAAAAGATTTTCTTGAGTAAGGAAATGTGAAAAATGAAATACAAAGTTATATTATTTTGAGAAAGGTTGAAAAGGAATTTTTGAAAGTTAAGAAATATTTTCTGTAATGAAATTGTGATGAAAAATGTTTTACGTATCTTAAAAACGTGATTTTTAAGCTACGCAATTTGAAAAATAATGTTTGGAATATTGAGGAATATTTTACGTGATTGTAAAATGTTGAAAAATATTTTACGTATCTTAAAAATGATTTGAAATACAGTAAAATATTTCTACGCGATTTGAATTACGTTTAAATATTTTACGTAGTTTGAATTACTATTGAAAAATCACTACGTGATGGAAAAGTGATGAATTATTTTTACGTGATTGTGAAAATAGCGAAAAATCATTATGTGATTTGAAAAGTGTTTTAAATATTTTGAAAATGAAAGAAAATAATTTACGCGACTTAAAAGGATGATTTTTAAGTTACGCGATTTTGAAACAGTGGAAAAATATTATGGGATTTGAGAAACATTTATTTTTATGTGATTGAGAAAAACATTGAAAAATTAGTACGTGATTTAAAAGTGCAACAGAAGAGTTGCGGCATTTTGAAAACGTAACAGAAGTGTTACGATATTTTGAAAACGTAACAAAAACGTTTTGGAATTGTGAAAACGTAATGGAAATATTGCGCAATTTTGTGAAAACACGACAAAAGTGTTTTATAACTATGAAAATGTGATAACATGATTTTCACTGTTGAAAGTACAGTATGATTACTGTTGAACCAGTATCCATACACTGTTTGTGAGAAAATGACATATTTGTCTGTGATTGGATTTGGTGTATTATACGTGCAATGGAAAAATATGCGTTGAAGCATATGATTACATTGAACAAATGAAATTGAAAAGATTTGGCCCTTTGGGGTTGGACTTGCACTGATATATTCGTGCATTGTATATGGCCCTTGTAGTTGAAGAGGGAATGAAAATTGATAGTGAGGTCTATGATGGATCTTGGGGGCGTCGAGACGCGCGGGTCCGACCAATGGACAGTGGCGAGTACCACTGTGCCACTTGGCGATGCAGTCCGTTGCAACGCATTGACGATACCCGACAAGAACACGATTCTTTTCAACAACTGGAAGATTGTCTTTGGGCTAAGGCTGACAATTGACAAAGCATTCTCCTCGAAATTGTGAAAACCTCCATGGAGTTGTTTTTGAAAAGCTGAGTTTTTGTGTGCATGCATAATCTGACATTTATATCTGTGTGATATATTAATTGAGGAATATTGGCCATGACAATTGTTTTGAATACTTGGATGATGATGATGATAATTAGACAATGTTGAGGGCATTATCGTAATTGTTGTTTATGATAATTGAACTGATAAATGATTGGATGATGATAGTTGATTAATATTGATGACATGATATATTTGTATGATATGCTATTTGTGTTATCTCTGTGCTACCATGTTGGTATTGGCGTAGGTGATCTCACCTCTTTGTTATGTTGTTTTGCTGTGTCTGTACCGTTAAAATCAAATAATAGAAGGATCAAGTTGTCTTAGACATAACGGGCAATGAATACTCTAAGATGGGTGACAACAATAAGGAGTGGACATTCAGGACTCGAAGGTGTGCAGTGTTGACAAAGATTAGATGTAGAACAGATGTCTGATGCAACAAGAGGGATACACAAGAGAATAAGTATGTTAAGTTTTAACGTTAGTGTTGTACCGTGCTATTAAGTAGGACCCGTCATGGGGTTTGCTACTGTTAAAAAAAAAGAGTCTGTCAGTTTTATATTTCTCTTTAAATTGTGAAATATTAATTAGTGTCAATATTGTATATGAATCTGTTTCAATATATATTTTTCAGTATTACATATAGATTTCAGTAAGTTTATATTTCAACAAGAGATTAATTTTGAAACCCATATTTTCATAACTCAAACCTTTTATGAATTGATTTTCAGATAATGAGTCGGGAGTCGAAAATGTGATGCCCTAAGGAGGGTGTTACATTAGTTAGTATCACAGCACGGTTTGAGTCTTTTGGGGTTTGTGGTTAGGTCTGTTTTGCTTGTGTTGTGTTCTCTGTGTTATTGATTTCCGAAAGGAAACAATGTTGTTTATAATGGATATCAGATCCATTGTATTTCGATCTGCACGGCTCGAGAGAAAAAAAAAGGAAATGGATCGGGATAGTTGTACTTGTGTGGAAGTGAAACATATTACTAGTAATGCAGTTGCAGCTACGGCAGCAACGGGAGCAATGTGGAAAGACGACTGCACGAACAGAGGATTGCTGAGCAGCGGAAAAAAAATGAAAATTGAGGTTCAGGATCTAATGGAAGAGAATCAGTCTTAGAATATAAGACTACGTAATTTTGGAACCCGATATTTTTAAGGATATTTGGAAAGTGATTGATTTCAACGGAAGATGTATTTACAACCATTGAGGAAACCAAAGGCAGTAACTGATGTGAAAGAAGGTACTTAATGAAGGAATGTACGTCAAGAAAATAAACGTTTATTTGAAATGGTTACATCTGGTTTCCATTTTATTTTGATTCGTCCATCTTTGAAGAAAAGAAATGACTCGTGATAGACGTACGTGTGTGGAAGCGAGACATAATGGTGGTGATATGACTGCAACTTTGGAAGTAAAACAAACAGTGGCTGAAGCAATTACACAGCAAACTCAGAAGATTGTTCTGCAGCAACAATTGATTTCTTAAGCTAAGATTTTGTTAGAGTTAAATCAATCTCAGGATGAGAGACCCTGTAACGTTGGACTATATTGGTTACGAAAAAGGAGAAATCGTAAGGTCAAGCGATTCTAACAGAAAACGTACTTGCAATCTCCAAGAAGTCAACAACAACAACAATCTTGTGGAGAAATTACTAGTAATGACAGGTTTAGTTTGATTGTGACATCTGCACCGAAATGTAAGAAGTGTGGAAAGGGGCACTTAACGAAAGATTGTACGTTCAAGGAAATAATTTGTTTCAAGTGCAAAGAGCCTGGACACATTTCTAAAGATTGTGTTCTAATGAAAACAGAGTTTTCTGTTAGTAAAATCTTGGGTAGTAGGGAAAGTCGTTACTGTGAATGGAACGGGAGTGTTCGGAGCGGAAGATTTAAACAATGGAGATTGTGTCATTGGAGCTAATCCTATAAACCATACTGAATATTTCTGTGAATAACCTATTCCTTATGGCATATGATTGAGTAGATCAATTATATGTTAGAGTTATTCGTTATCCTCTGATTTGTTTAATTCTATTTCTATTCTTAGCCGATCGAGCTACCCAAGTTATTCAAATTATTGTTATAGATCAAAACTTTGTGTTAGTTTGATCTGTTTCATAAACAGATGTGATCTTTGAAAACGGATTAGTTATTTTTCAACCATATCCTATGAGATTGTCTCAATACAGTGTTAGTGTTCCAGAAAAACTCATTCTTAAAAATCAGGCAAAAATCAAATTCTTGTTGAATATGCTTGGTAACATATCAAATCGTGTTGCTATCTTCTTCTTTCTGACCTTCATAAATATTCTTTCATGTACTGAAATTTGCAAGAAAGGATATTCCTATTTAAAATCTATGTTATAGTATTTGATATAATGCGGTTGAAAGGAGAACTCGGTTAGTGAGACGTTTCCTGTTAAAGAAGCTAAAGCTGGAGAATGAAGTGATACGAGGACAAGGAAATTTTAAGTGATGCGTAACATCAGAGTTTAAGATGTGTACTTGTTCGGAGGAAATGGAAGTTACAAGAGGAAAAGAAAAACTATTCTACGCATGAATGGAGATTGGTAGCCGCTGTGTTTATTTTAGAAGTATGGAAATACTTTCTTTCTGGAGTAACATTTAACATCGTCAGTAATCATAAGAGTTTGAGATATCTGCTTGATCAGGAAAAAAAATTGATCAAGAGATAAAGAACTTTCATTAGTTGAAATCGTTTGGAATAACATAAGAGGTGAAACTGCGAAGGAACTGGAAGAAAAGATAAAGGAATAATGACATTATTTATTCCGAGGGTATGAAATCATGGCTATTAAATTTCGAGGATGAAATTTCTATAAAGAGGGGGAGTATTGTAACATCCCAAAATTTCCTATCTCTTAAGCAGTAATTTTGACAGTTAACAGAATTTTACTGTTTAGTAATTTCTGGATACTGTAAAATTATTTTGATTATTCCGTCAGCGTATTTGATCGTTTTGAGTGATTTACTCTGTGTCAGGAAAATAAAAATTTTCGGACCGGGGAAAACTTTACGTAATTTAATTTTTACCATTAGGTAATTATTTTACGTAATCTGATTTGATATTTGTGCATTTTCTAATATTTATGAATTTTGTGGATGATTATGAAATTTTTTACTGTTTGTGGGCCCAGAGAGTGTATGTGGGCCCATGTGGGTCCCGCAAAGTGAAAATTTTTCTACGCATAAAAAAATTTGTACTGTTTAGACGTAGACAGGGGATCTTACTAAACCTGAATCCGGAGACAGTTTTAGAAAATTTCTTATACTGTGTTTTGTACTGTATTTAATTTATCGGATGACAAAAAAATGCAGTAAATATAATTTCGTGGAGTTTTAGTAGATAAAAATAGAAATTATATTGCTTAAGTCAACCTTGGTTGTTTGGATATCCACCATTGATTTAATTAACGATGGAGACTTGATCTTGATTTAATTAACGGTGGAGATTTGATCTTAAAAGTGAATAAGATCATTTGTAACCATTGGATATAGAATTAATCAAGGGTGGAGATTTGGTCTTGTAAAGTAACAAGGACCATTTATGACCATTGGATGTTAATTTAATTAATGGTGAAGATTTAGTCTTAAAAAGTGACAAAGACTAATTATAACCCTTGGATTAAAAGTTAGAAGGAGTAATCTTGACTCTTTATTTTGGAGACACATCTAATGGCTAGAATTTAAAGGAGAAATATCCAATGGCCTAGATTAAGTCTTCTAACCTAACTAAAGTCTACCTAAATCCTAACCATTGAATTAATCAATGGCTAGAAATGCTCTAGATGGTGGCTAATAATGATGACAAATAATTAAATGCATAAGGAGAAGCATGCATGGAAGGAGACAGTTTTGGATTGTTTAGAAGACAAAAAAAAAAAAAAAGATGTTTGCATCCTTGAAATTTTCCAACACATGTGCAAAGCTTTATGACCATTATTACATGTCATGGTCAATGGTGTATCATTATTGATCATTATTGATCAATTTGCATTCAAAGAGAATGCATTGGAGGGGGGGCTACGGTTTGGTGGCTTTAGAGTGAAGGAAAAATTTGAAGACATCATTATTACTTCTTATCCATCATTCTTAGTCATTTCCTAAAGTCTAAAGTCTTCAAACTTTTTCTCTCCTTTTCCTTCAAGCTATCTCACGGCCATGCACCCTAAAGGAGACCAAAATGGTTGATTTCTATTCATCATCTCATAATTGTCTTTCTATTCATCATCTTCTCCAAAACAAAACACAAAAACTCCATTCTTTTCTCCTAAAACACCATTCGGCCAACACCTAGGAGCTATGTCTCCAAGCTTCTAAAATTTCATCTAAACACATTTCCTAAACCTAAACACTATTCTAAGAACATATCTAGTTATGAGTTTTTCCAAAATCGTTCATCTTGAGCTTCAAATCCAAGCTTCAAGTTTCTATCAAAAATAAAAAAATTCCATCTTTGTGCTTCAAGAGAAACCATTCGGTCAAGACGCTCAAAACCACTATCCAATCTCTTTTAATTTCATCCAACCATAGATCTTGAATCTATATGATGTTCGAAGTAACTTTCATATTGAAGATTTCCTCTAAATCATTCATCTTCATGGACTTTCTTCAAGATCAAAGTTATTGGGTTTTTGAGGTGAAGTGTAAGGAAACTTCATTTTCTTCTCTCTTTTTCATGATCTAAACCATGTTTGATCCATGGTTCCTCTTAATCAAGCTTAGTATACTAATTTTTATGTATTTTGTTTTGTATTTGAGAAGCCCTTGGTGATGAAGGACTTGGAAAAAGAAGCAAAACAAAGAGCTTTTGAGGATCTTCAAGAGGTAAGAGGGAGATCCACCTCACCAACCAAGTATGGTGGTGAGAGATGGTCTTATATTTGATGGATGGTGAATCCATGTGAGGATTCCAATCCATGGTCATGTAATAATTTATGTGTGTTTATGAGCTTTGATTTATTTGCCTATGCTTGATATGCCATGCATGATTTTATGGCTTTGATGGTATGCTTATATTATGCATGATGAGTATATGGCATGTTTATAGTTTTTATGATGAAATATGTATGTGTATGCCATGATGTATTGATGGAAAAGAAATCAATTTTTGGCTCCAAAAGCCAAGGAGAGGGCTACGATTTTGATGCCCAAAATTAGAGATTCATGTTGAAATTTTTCAAGAACAAGGAAGTTGATTTGTTTAATGAAGATTATAAAGTGGAGAAAAAATGAATTTTTTTGGTTCTAAAGGCTATGGGATTTTCGGTCAAGACACCTCAACATAGGTGTTTATAACCTAAGATTTTCATGAAAGATTAAAAATTGGATTGATTTGAAGAGTATGGAAAATAAACGAAGGATATGTTTTTTTTAAGAGAACAAGAACATGGTTTTGAAGGATTTTTTTTGATTTATTTTGTGTAAAAAGATCCTAAGTGTTTTTCTAAACATGAGTTTTGAATGAAACGGGCAAACATTGATTTTAAGGATTTGCAAAGAAAGTGAAAAAGAATTTGTAAAGAAAGTAAAAATGAATTTGAACAAATGGGTTTGGTTTTATAACCATTGGTATCTCGGTTTGAAGACAAAATTTTAATGATTTTGTTTGTGTAAAACGATATCAATTTAAAAGAAAAAATATTTGATGGCTTCAATGGCCAAAGACTCTAAAGTTTTTGGAGGTTGGAATAATTTTGATTTTATGAAACAAAGTAATTTTAAAGTGGAAACAAAATGTTTGAACAAAATGTTTTAGTATAAGGATTTGGAAAGGGAATCAGAGTGTTTTATCACTTGAGAAAATTTTGTAAACGAAAGACAAAGAGAGATTGAAAATGTTTTAACTTCAATTTATTTTGAAGAGAATTGATTTTAAAATTGATTTGAGAAAAATGGAGAATATAATGGTGATTTGAGAATTTACTAACGTATAACTTATTTTTGGGTTTTGGAGAGCGTTAGTAATTTTTAAGATTTTGAAACATTGATTTATATCAATGGAAAAATGATTTTGTGGATTATATTTTGGAAAATGATTTCTTGAGTAAAGAAATGTGGAAAAAGATTTTCTTAAGTAAGGAAATGTGAAAAATGAAATACAAAGTTATATTATTTTGAGAAAGGTTGAAAAGGAAATTTTGAAGGTTAAGAAATATTTTCTGTAATGAAATTGTGATGAAAAATGTTTTATGTATCTTAAAAACGTGATTTGTAAGCTACGCAATTTGAAAAATAATGTTTGGAATATTGAGGAATATTTTATGTGATTGTAAAATGTTGAAAAATATTTTACGTATCCTAAAAACAATTTGAAATACAGTAAAATATTTCTACGCGATTTGAATTACGTTTAAATATTTTACGTAGTTTGAATTACTATTGAAAAATCACTACGTGATGGAAAAGTGATGAATTATTTTTACGTGATTGTGAAAATAGCGGAAAATCATTATGTGATTTGAAAAGTGTTTTAAATATTTTGAAAATGAAAGAAAATGATTTACGCGACTTAAAAGGATGATTTTTAAGTTACGCGATTTTGAAACAGTGGAAAAATATTATGGGATTTGGGAAACGTATATTTTTATGCGATTGAGAAAAATGTTCAAAAATTAGTACGTGATTTAAAAGTGCAACAGAAGAGTTGCGGCATTTTGAAAATGTAACAGAAGTGTTATGATATTTTGAAAACATAACACAAACGTTTTGGAATTGTGAAAACGTAATGGAAATGTTGCGCAATTTTGTGAAAACACGATGAAAGTGTTTTATAACTATAAAAATGTGATAACATGATTTTCGCTAATGAAAGTACAGTATGATTACTGTTGAACCAGTATCCATACACTGTTTGTGAGAAAATGACATATTTGTCTGTGATTGGATTTGGTGTATTATACGTGCATTGGAAAAATATGCGTTGAAGCATATGATTACATTGAACAAATGAAATTGAAAAGATTTGGCCCTTTGGGGTTGGACTTGCACTGATATATTTGTGCATTGTATATGGCCCTTGTAGTTGAAGAGGGAATGAGAATTAAAATTGAGGTTTATGAGGGTTCTTGGGGCGTCGAGGCGTGGCGGTCGACCAGTGGACTTCTTGGCGAGTACCACCCTGTGCCACTTGGCGATGCAATCCGTTGCAACGCATTGACGATACCCGACAAAAACACGATTCTTTTCAACAACTAGAAGATTATCTTTGGGCTAAGACTGACAATTGACAGAGCATTCTCCTCGAAATTGTGAAAACCTCCATGGAGTTGTTTTTGAAAAACTGAGTTTTTGTGCACATGCATAATCTGACATTTATATCTGTGTGATATATTAATTGAGGAATATTAGCTATGATAATTAATTTGAATACTTGGATGATGATGATGATAATTAGACAATATGATGATAATTAGACAATGTTGAGGGCATTATCATAATTATTGTTTATGATAATTGAACTGATAAATGATTAGATGATAATAGTTGATTAATGTTGATGGCATGATATATTTGTATGATATGCTATTTGTGTTATCTCTGTGCTACCATGTTGGTATTGGCGTAGGTGATCTCACCTCTTTGTTATGTTGTTTTGCTGTGTCTGTACCGTTAAAATCAAATAATAGAAGGATCGAGTTGTCTTAGACATAACGGGTAATGAATACTCTAAGATGGGTGACAACAATAAGGAGTGGACATTCAGGACTCAAAGGTGTGTAGTGTTGACAAAGAACAGATGTAGAACAGATGTCTGATGCAACAAGAGGGATACACAACAGAATAAGTATGTTAAGTTTTAACGTTAGTGTTGTACCATGCTATTAAGTAGGACCCGTCATGGGGTTTGCTACTGTTACAAAAAAAGAGTCTGTTAGTTTTATATTTCTCTTTAAATTGTGAAATATTAATTAGTGTCAATATTGTATATGAATCTGTTTCAATATATATTTTTCAGTATTACATATAAATTCCAGTAAGTTTATATTTCAACAAGAAATTAATATTGAAACCCATATTTTCATAACTCAAACCTTTTATGAATTGATTTTCAGATTATGAGTCGGGAGTCGGAAATGTGATGCCCTAAGGAGGGTGTTACATTAGTTGGTATCAGAGCACGGTTTGAGTCTTTTGGGGTTTATGGTTAGGTCTGTTTTGCTTGTGTTGTGTTCTCTGTGTTATTGATTTCCGAAAGGAAACAATGTTGTTTATAATGGATATCAGATCCATTGTATTTCGATCTGCACGACTCGAGAGAAAAAAAAAAGGAAATGGCTCGGGATAGTTGTACTTGTGTGGAAGTGAAACATATTACTAGTAATGCAGTTGTAGCTACGGCAGCAATGGGAGCAATGTGGAAAGATGACTGCACGAACAGAGGATTGCTGAGCAGCAGAAAAAAAAAATGAAAGTTGAGGTTCATGATCTAATGGAAGAGAATCAGTCTTAGAATATAAGACTACGTAATTTTGGAACCCGATATTTTTAAGGATATTTGGAAAGTGATTGATTTCAACGGAAGATGTATTTACAACCATTGAGGAAACCAAAGGCAGTAACTGATGTGAAAGAAGGTACTTAATGAAGGAATGCACGTCAAGAAAACAAACGTTTATTTGAAATGGTTACATCTGGTTTCCATTTTATTTTGATTCGTCCATCTTTGAAGAAAAGAAATGACTCGTGATAGATGTATGTGTGTGGAAGCGAGACATAATGGTGGTGATATGACTGCAACTTTGGAAGTAATACAAATAGTGGCTGAAGCAATTACACAGCAAACTCAGAAGATTGTTCCGCAGCAACAATTGATTTCTTAAGCTAAGATTTTGTTAGAGTTAAATCAATCTCAGGATGAGAGACCCTGTAACGTTGGACTATATTGGTTACGAAAAAGGAGAAATCGTAAGGTCAAGCGATTCCAACAGAAAACGTACTTGCAATCTCCAAGAAGTCAACAATAACAACAATCTTGTGGAGAAATTACTAGTAATGACAGGTTTAGTTTGATTGTGACATCTGCACCGAAATGTAAGAAGTGTGGAAATGGGCACTTAACGAAAGATTGTACGTTCAAGGAAATATTTTGTTTCAAGTGCAAAGAGCCTGGACACATTTCTAAAGATTGTGTTCTAATGAAAACAGAGTTTTCTGTTAGTAAAATCTTGGGTAGTAGGGAAAGTCGTTACTGTGAATGGAACGGGAGTGTTCGGAGCGGAAGATTTAAACAATGGAGATTGTGTCATTGGAGCTAATCCTATAAACCATACTGAATATTTCTGTGAATAACCTATTCCTTATGGCATATGATTGAGTAGATCAATTATATGTTAGAGTTATTCGTTATCCTCTGATTTGTTTAATTCTATTTCTATTCTTAGCCGATCGAGCTACCCAAGTTATTCAAATTATTGTTATAGATCAAAACTTTGTGTTAGTTTGATCTGTTTCATAAACAGACGTGATCTTTGAAAATGGATTGGTTATTTTTCAACCATATCCTATGAGATTGTCTCAATACAGTGTTAGTGTTCCAGAAAAACTCATTCTTAAAAATCAGGCAAAAATCAAATTCTTGTTGAATATGCTTGGTAACATATCAAATCGTGTTGCTATCTTCTTCTTTCTGACCTTCATAAATATTCTTTCATGTACTGAAATTTGCAAGAAAGGATATTTCTATTTAAAATCTATGTTATAGTATTTGATATAATGCGGTTGAAAGGAAAACTCAGTTAGTGAGACGTTTCCTGTTAAAGAAGCTAAAGCTAGAGAATGAAGTGATACGAGGACAAGGAAATTTTAAGTGATGCGTAACATCAGAGTTTAAGATGTGTACTTGTTCGGAGGAAATGGAAGTTACAAGAGGAAAAGAAAAACTATTCTACGCATGAATGGAGATTGGTAGCCGCTGTGTTTATTTTAGAAGTATGGAAATACTTTCTTTCTGGAGTAACATTTAACATCGTCAGTAATCATAAGAGTTTGAGATATCTGCTTGATCAGGAAAAAAAATTGATCAAGAGATAAAGAACTTTCATTAGTTGAAATCGTTTGGAATAACATAAGAGGTGAAACTGTGAAGGAACTGGAAGAAAAGATAAAGGAATAATGTCATTATTTATTCCGAGGGTATGAAATCATGACTATTAAATTTCGAGGATGAAATTTCTATAAAGAGGGGGAGTATTGTAACATCCCAAAATTTCTTATCTCTTAGCAGTAATTTTGACAGTTAACAGAATTTTACTGTTTAGTAATTTCTGGATCTTGTAAAATTATTTTGATTATTCCGTCAGTATTTGATCGTTTTGAGTGATTTACTCTGTGTCAGGAAAATAAAAATTTTCGGGCTGGGGAAAACTTTACGTAATTTAATTTTTACCATTAGGTAATTATTTTACGTAATCTGATTTGATATTTGTGCATTTTCTAATATTTGTGAATTTTGTGGATGATTATGAAATTTTTTACTGTTTGTGGGCCCAGGGAGTGTATGTGGGCCCAGGTGGCCATACGTGGGCCCATGTGGGTCCTGCAAAGTGAAAATTTTTTTACGCATAGAAAAATTTGTACTATTTAGACGGAGATAGGGGATCTTACTAAACCTGAATCCGGAGACAGTTTTAGAAAATTTCTTGTACTGTATTTTGTACTGTATTTAATTTATCGAATGATAAAAAAATACAGTAAATATAATTTTGTGGGGTTTTAGTAGATAAAAATAGAAATTATATTGCTTAAGTCAACCTTGGTGGTTTGGATATCCACCATTGATTTAATTAACGATGGAGATTTGATCTTGATTTAATTAACGGTGGAGATTTGATCTTAAAAGTGAATAAGATCATTTGTAACCATTGGATATAGAATTAATCAAGGATGGAGATTTGGTCTTGTAAAGTAACAAGGACCATTTATGACCATTGGATGTTAATTTAATCAATGGTGAAGATTTAGTCTTAAAAAGTGACAAAGACTAATTATAACCCTTGGATTAAAAGTTAGAAGGAGTAATCTTGACTCTTTATTTTGGAGACACATCTAATGGCTAGAATTTAAAGGAGAAATATCCAATGGCCTAGATTAAGTCTTCTAACCTACCTAAAGTCTACCTAAATCCTAGCCATTGAATTAATCAATGGCTAGAAATGCTCTAGATGGTGGCTAAAAATGATGACAACTAATTAAATGCACAAGGAGAAGCATGCATGGAAGGAGACAGTTTTGGATTGTTTAGAAGACAAAAAAAAAAAAAGATGTTTGCATCCTTGAAATTTTCCAACACATGTGCAAAGCTTTATGACCATTATTACATGTCATGGTCAATGGTGTATCATTATTGATCATTATTGATCAATTTGCATTCAAAGAGAATGCATTGGGGGGCGGGGCTACGGTTTGGTGGATTTAGAGTGAAGGAAAAATTTGAAGACATCATTATTACTTCTTATCCATCATTCTTGGTCATTTCCGAAAGTCTAAAGTCTTCAAACTTTTTCTCTCCTTTTCCTTCAAGCTATCTCACGGCCATGCACCCTAAAGGAGACCAAAATGGTTGATTTCTATTCATCATCTCATAATTGTCTTTCTATTCATCATCTTCTCCAAAACAAAACACAAAAATGTTTTAGTATAAGGATTTGGAAAGGGAATCAGAGTGTTTTATCACTTGAGAAAATTTTGTAAATGAAAGACAAAGATAGATTGAAAATGTTTTAACTTCAATTTATTTTGAAGAGAATTGATTTTAAAATTGATTTGAGAAAAATGGAGAATATAATGGTGATTTGAGAATTTAGCAACGTATAACTCATTTTTGGGTTTTGGAGAGCGTTAGTAATTTTTAAGATTTTGAAACATTGATTTATATCAATGGAAAAGTGATTTTGTGGATTATATTTTGGAAAAGGATTTCTTGAGTAAAGAAATGTGGAAAAAGATTTTCTTGAGTAAGGAAATGTGAAAAATGAAATACAAAGTTATATTATTTTGAGAAAGGTTGAAAAGGAATTTTTGAAGATTAAGAAATATTTTTTGTAATGAAATTGTGATGAAAAATGTTTTACGATCTTAAAAACGCTGATTTTTAAGCTACGCAATTTGAAAAATAATGTTTGGAATATTGAGGAATATTTTACGTGATTGTAAAATGTTAAAAAATATTTTACGTATCTTAAAAACGATTTGAAATATAGTAAAATATTTTTACGTGATTTGAATTACGTTTAAATATTTTACGTAATTTGAATTACTATTGAAAAATCACTACGTGATGGAAAAGTGATGAATTATTTTTACATGATTGTGAAAATAGCGGAAAATCATTATGTGATTTGAAAAGTGTTTTAAATATTTTAAAAATGAAAGAAAATGATTTACGCGACTTAAAAGGATGATTTTTAAGTTACGCGATTTTGAAACAGTAGAAAAATATTATGGGATTTGAGAAATGTATATTTTTACGCGATTGAGAAAAATGTTAAAAAATTAGTACATGATTTAAAAGTGCAACAGAAGAGTTGCGGCATTTTGAAAACGTAACAGAAGTGTTACGATATTTTGAAAACATAACAAAAATGTTTTAGAATTGTGAAAATGTAATGGAAATGTTGCGTAATTTTGTGAAAACACGACGAAAGTGTTTTATAACTATGAAAATGTGATAACATGATTTTTGCTATTGAAAGTACAGTATGATTACTGTTGAACCAGTATCCATACACTGTTTGTGAGAAAATGACATATTTGTCTGTGATTGGATTTGGTGTATTATACGTGCATTGGAAAAATATGCGTTGAAGCATATGATTACATTGAACAAATGAAATTGAAAAGATTTGGCCCTTTGGGGTTGGACTTGCAATGATATATTCGTGCATTGTATATGACCCTTGTGGTTGAAGAGAGAATGAGAATTGATAGTGAGGTCTATGATGGATCTTGGGGGCGTCGAGGCGTGGCGGTCGACCAGTGACCAGTTGGCGAGTACCCTGTGCCACTTGGCGATGCAGTCCATTGCAACGTATTGACGATACTCGACAAGAACACGATTCTTTTCAACAACTGGAAGATTGTCTTTGGGCTAAGGCTGACAATTGACAAAGCATTCTCCTCGAAATTGTGAAAACCTCCATGGAGTTGTTTTTGAAAAACTGAGTTTTTATGCAAATGCATAATCTGACATTTATATCTGTGTGATATATTAATTGAGGAATATTGGCTATGACAATTGTTTTGAATACTTGGATGATGATGATGATAATTAGACAATGTTGAGGGCATTATCGTAATTGTTATTTATGATAATTGAACTGATAAATGATTGGATGATGATAGTTGATTAATGTTGATGGCATGATATATTTGTATGATATGCTATTTGTGTTATCTCTGTGCTACCATGTTGGTATTGGCGTAGGTGATCTCACCTCTTTGTTATGTTGTTTTGCTGTGTCTGTACTGTTAAAATCAAATAATAGAAGGATCGAGTTGTCTTAGACATAATGGGCAATGAATACTCTAAGATGGGTGACAACAATAAGGAGTGGACATTCAGGACTCAAAGGTGTGCAGTGTTGATAAAGAACAGATGTAGAACAGATGTCTGATGCAACAAGAGGGATACACAACAGAATAAGTATGTTAAGTTTTAACGTTAATGTTGTACCGTGCTATTAAGTAGGACCCGTCATGGGATTTGCTACTGTTAAAAAAAAAAGTCTGTTAGTTTTATATTTCTCTTTAAATTGTGAAATATTAATTAGTGTCAATATTGTATATGAATCTGTTTCAATATATATTTTTCAGTATTACATATAAATTTCAGTAAGTTTATATTTCAACAAGTAATTAATTTTGAAACCCATATTTTCAAAACTCAAACCTTTTACGAATTGATTTTCAGATTATGAGTCGGGAGTCGGAAATGTGATGCCCTAAGGAGGGTGTTACAATTGTAAAATGTTGAAAAATATTTTCTTAAAAATGATTTGAAATACAGTAAAATATTTCTACGCAATTTGAAATATGTTGAAATATTTCTACGCGATTTGAATTATGTTTAAATATTTTACGTGATATGATCTATTGTTGAAAAATCACTACATGATTGAAAAGTGATAGAATATTTTTACGTGATTGTGAAAATGATGGAAAATCGTTATGTGATTTGGAAAGTATTTTAAATATTTTGAAAATGATGGAAAATGATTTACGCGACTTAAAAGAATGATTTTTAAGTTACACGATTTTGAAACAGTAGAAAAAATACCATGCAATTTGAGAAACGTATGTTTTTATGCGATTGAGAAAAACATTGAAAAATTTGTACGTGGTTTAAAAGTGCAACAGAAGAGTTATGGTATTTTGAAAATGTAACAGAAATGTTACGAAATTTTGTAAACATAACAGTAGTGTTACAGTATTGTGAAAACGTAATAAAAATGTTTTGGAATTTTAAAAACGTAACAAAATTGTTACGGTATTGTGAAAATGTAAAAGAAGTGTTATGGTATTGTGAAAACATAACAAAAACATTTTTGGATTGTGAAAACGTAACAGAAATGTTACGCGATTGTGAAAATATGGTAAAAGTGTTTTACAACTATGAAAACATGATAACATGATTTTGTTATTGAAAAATATAGTATGATTACTGTAAAACCAGTGTATGGATATTGTTTGTGAAAACAACGAGTTTTGCCTGTTATTGGCACGTGGTGCATTTTAGATGCATTGGAAAAAAAAATATATGCATTGAGGCATATGATTTAATTAAATAAACGAATTTGAATAGAATGGCCCTTGTGGTTGGACTTGCACTGATATATTAGTGCATTGTATAAACTATATCTGAGAAATTATGAGATATACCTGTGATTGGTATTATACATGTGATTGGTATTTGGTGCATTATACATGCATTGGAATGGTCCGATGAGGACTGGATATGGCTGATTGCCTAGGAGAAACACATCTCTTGAGTGGGTGCGATATGCGTAGTGTAAGTCACTTGTTGACCTTGGGGGCATTGGGGTGCGGATTGCTTACACGGGTGGTTGGTCGCGCTTCTTCCCGTAGGTTAGACCGATGCAACACACCAATGATCTTGACCGAGACACTATTCTTATTCAAGATCTAATAAAGACTGTCGTGTATATGCTAGATGTACAAAATCAAAATGAGGATTATAGCACGTGGTCTGAGGCATGTGGTACTGACAAATCTTTTCGATCATTTCTCCGACCTGAGTTTAGCTCCATGGAGTAGGAACATTGAGTCTAAATGCACATGCATTATATGATTACATTTATATCTGTATGATATATTAATTGAGGAATATTGGCTATGACAACTGTTTTGAATACTTGGATTGATATATGATTGGATGATGATAGTTGATTAATATTGAATATATTATTGGAAGTCTGGTATGATATCCCTGTATGATATTGCTATTTGTGTTATCTCTGTGCTGCCATGTTGGTATTGGTGTAGGTGATCTCACCTCTTTGTTATGTTGTTTTGCTGTGTCTGTACTGTTAAAATCAAATAATAGAAGGATCGAGTTGTCTTAGACATAACGGGCGATGGATACTCTGAGATTGGTGACAGCAATAAGGAGTGGACATTCAGGACTCGAAGGTGTGCAGTGTTGACAAAGGAACAAATGTTTGATGTATCAAGATGGACAAAAAAAGGAATAAGTATGTTAAAATTTCTCGTTAGTGTTGTACCGTGCTATTAAGTAGGACCCGTTATAGGGTTTGCTACTATTAAAAAAAAGACTCTATTAATTTTATATTTCTCTTTAAATTGCAAAATATTAATTGGTGTCAATATTGCATAATGAATAGTTAAAATATTATTTTCAATATTACCTAATATTTTCAGTAAATTTACGTTTTAGTAAAGAAGAAATTTTGAAACCCATATTTTCATAACTCAAACCTTTTACGAATTGATTTTCAGATTATGAGTCAGGAGTCGGAAATGTGATGCCCTAAGGAGGGTGTTAAATTAGTTGGTATCAAAGCACGGTTTGAGTCTTTTGGGGTTTGTGGTTAGGTCTATTTTGCTTGTGTTGTGTTCTCTGTGTTATTGTTTTCTGAAAAGAAACAATGTTGTTTATAATGGATATTAGATCCATTATATTTCGATTCGCTCGTCTCTGAGAAAAAAAAAAGAAATGGCTCGGGATAGTTGTATTTGTGTGGAAGTGGAACATGTTACTAGTAATGCAGTTGCAGCTACGGGAGCAATGTGGAAAGACGACTGCACGAACAGAGGATTTCTGAACAGCGGAAGCTGGAAGTTGAAGTTCAGAATCTGATGGAAGAGAATCAGTCTTGGAATATAAGATTTCGTAATTTTGGAACCTGATTTTTTTTTTAGGATATTGGAAAGTGATTGATTTCGACCGAAGATGTATTCACGACCATTGAGAAACCAGAAGCAGTACGTATAGTGAAGAGAGGCACTTAACGAAGGATTGTACGTTAAAGAAAATAATTTGTGGAAAGTTTGGACACTTTTCCAGAGATTATGCTCTTTGAAAACAGAGTTTTCTGTTAGTAAAATCTTGGGTAGTAGGGAAAGTCATTACTCTACGTGGAATGGAAATGTTCTGAGCTGAAGACTTAATTAAGGGAGACTGTATTACAGAAGGTAATTCTTTGATCATAGTGTATATATCTTTGTGAGGAAACCTATTCTTTGTATAATATGATTGAGTAGATCAATTATATTTTAGAGTTATCCGTAATTCTCTGATTTGTTTATTTCTGTTTCTATTCTTAGCCAATCGAGCTACTTGTGTTATTCAAATATTGTTGTAGATCAAATCTTTGTGTTAGTTTGATCTGTTGTTCAAAATTTTGTGTTAGTTTGATCTATTTCATAAACAGATATGATCTTCAAAACGGATTGGTTATTTTTTAACCATATCCTATGAGATTGTCTCAATAAGGTGTTAATAATTCAGAAAAAAAAATTCATTCATGAAAATTAGGCAAAATCAAATTCTTGTTGAATATGTTTGGTAATATATCAGATCATTTCGCTACCTTTTCTTCCTAAACCTCTATAATGTTCTTTCATATATTGCATTTGTAAGAAAAAATATTTTGCAAGAAATGATATTCCTATTTATATCCATGTCATAGTATCGGAGTGGCGCAACGTGAGCGTGGTGGATCCTTCAAAGTTTGAAAACAGTTTTTCAGTGGGAAAGTCAAAAAGACAGTAATGGAAATCCTGGAAAATTTTTGGATCATAAGACTTCTCACCCAGCTTATCAGAAAGGATTAAGTGTTCGTATAGACTGATGCATATAAGAAAAATTTTTAGGAATAGAAATATGTTTGAAGTACTTCTCTAGTATTAGTTTTATCTAATCCTAGTGAACCATTAGAGGTGACCAGTGACGTATTACATTGGAGCTTAAGATATGTGCTTATGCAGAATAGAAGAGTTGTAGGGTATGATTTTAGGAAATTGAAGTCATTTGAGAAAAACTATTCTAGGCATGAATGAAGGTTGGTAGCCGCTGTATTGGTATCAGAGATATGAAGATAGTTTCTTTCTGGAGTAACATTCAATATCTTCAGTAACTAGAAGTTTGAGATATCTATTTGATCAGGAGAAGTTGAACGTCAGGCAAAAAGATTTTGTTGGTTAGAATAGTATAGAAAGATGAAAGAGAGGAAGCTACATGGGAACTGGAAGGAAAGATGAAAGAGTAATATTCAAATTTATTCTGAGGGTGTGAAATCATGTTTGTCAAATTTCGAGGATGAAATTTCTTTTTAGAGGGGGAGTATTGTAACACCCTGAATTTTCTATCTCTTAAACAATAATTTTGATAGTTAACAGAATTTTACTGTTTAGTAATTTATGTGCACTGTAAAATTATTTTGTTTATTCCGTTAGCGTATTTGATCGTTTTGAGTGATTTACTCCGTGTCAGGAAAATAATAATTTTTGGGCCAGAGAAAATCTTTAAATATTTATTTCTCTTGACTGTTAATTATTTTTAATAATCTGACTTAATTTTCATACGTTTTCTAATATTTGTGATTTTTGTGGATGATTATGAATTTTTTTAACTGTATGTGGGCCCAGGTGGTCCTAGGTGGCCCCAGGTGGCCATACGTGGGCCCGGGTGGGTCCCGCAAAGTAAAAATTTTTTTACGCATAGAAAAATTTGTACTGTTTAGACGGAG
Source organism: Ormosia emarginata (assembly GCA_029884605.1). NCBI lineage: Eukaryota > Viridiplantae > Streptophyta > Magnoliopsida > Fabales > Fabaceae > Ormosia > Ormosia emarginata. Next base: position 43,072,926 of record JAQQTP010000074.1, on the reverse strand, counting down.
ACAGGGGATCTTACTAAACCTGAATCCGGAAACAATTTTAGAAATTTTCTTGTACTGTGTTTTGTACTGTATTTATTTATCAGATGATAAAAATACAGTAAATATAATCTTTCGTGGGGTTTTAGCAGATAAAAATAGAAATTATATTGCTTAAGTCAATATTGGTGGTTTGGATATCCACCATTGATTTAATTAATGATGGAGACTTGATCTTGATTTAATCAACGTTAGAGATTTGATCTTAAAAGTGAATAAGACCATTTATAACCGTTAGATGGAGATTAAATCAAGGGTAGAGATTTAGTTTTATATAATGGCTATGACCATTTATAACCATTGGATTTAGAATTAATCAAGGGTGGAGATTTGGTCTTGTAAAGTAACAAAGACCATTTATGACCATTGGATGAAGATTTAATTAATGGTGGAGATTTGGTCTTAAAAAGTAGCAAAGACTAATTATGACCCTTGGATTAAAAGTAAGAAAGAGTAATCTTGACCCTTCATTTTTGGAGACACATCTAAGGGCTAGAATTTAAAGGAGAAAGATCCGATGACCTATATTAAGTCTTCTACCTAAAGTTAGATCTAAAGTCTACATTAATCCTAACCATTGAATTAATCAATGGTTAGAAATGCTTAAGATAGTGACTTGTGAAATTAGTCACATTTTGAAGAAGCTTGGGGGGGGGGACGGTTTTTTTGTAATGAATTTGGAGCTAAAGGAGACTTTATGACCATTATTTGATGCTTTAGTCAATTATGTTTTGCTTTAGTCAATTATGTTTCTTTATTGTTTTGTTTGCATTCTTAGAAGACTACTTGGAGGGGGGGACAATTTTTGTGGTGCATTGGAAGTTAAAGCAACATTTGAAGACCATATTGATCACCTTTGGTCATTATTGAATATAATTCACCTTTGTCTCTTCCAAAAAGCCAAGTCTTCATCAAACTTTCTCTTCACCTTTTCTCCAAGCATAGCTACGGTCATGCACTCTAAAGGAGGCCAAAATTGTTGGTTTCTATTTTTTATATCATAATTGTCTTTCTATTCATCATTCTTGAACTTTCCTTCAAGCAAAACTCTTAGAAAAATTTCTCTCCTTCTCCTTCTAGTATGGTTCGGCCAAGACACCCAAAACCACCATCCAATCTCTTTTAATTTCATCCAACCATAGATCTTGAATCTACATGATGTTCTAAGCAACTTTTATGTTGAAGATTTCCTCCAAATCATTATTCATCTTCATGGACTTTCTTCAAGATCAAAGTTATGGGGTATTTATGGTGAAGTGTAAGGAAACTTCATTTCTTCTCTTCTTTTTCATGATCTAAACCATGTTTGATCCATGGTTTCTCTTAATCAAGCTTAGTATACTAATTTCTATATATTTTGTTTTGTATTTGAGAAGCCCTTGGTGGTGAAGAACTTAGAAAAAGAAGCAAAACAGGGAGTTTTTGAGGATCTTCAAGAGGTAAAAGGGAGATCCATCTCACCAACCAAGCATGGTGGTGAGAGATGGTTATATATTTGATGGATATTGAATCCATGTGAGGATTCATATCCATGGTCATGTAATTAATTTGTGGGTGTTTATGTGCTTTGATTAATTGCGTATGCTTAATATGCTTTGCATGAATTTATGATTTTAATGGTATGCTTATACTATGCATGATGATAATATGGCATGCTTTTATATATATATATATATATATATATATATATATATATATATATATATATGTATGTATATATGATGTGTATGCCATGCCATGATTTGATGATGGAAAGGAAACCAATTTTTGGCTTCAATGGCCAAGGAGAGGGCTACGGTTTTGATGCCCATAATTAGAGATTCATGTTGAAATTTTTCAAGAACAAGGAAATTGATTTGTTTAATGAAAATTATGAAGTGGAGAAAAATAAATTTTCTCGGTTCTAAAGGCTATGGGATTTTCGGTCAAGACACCTTAACATAGGTGTTTATAACTTAAGATTTTCATGAAAGATTAAAAATTGGATTGATTTGAAGAGTATGGAAAATAAACAGAGGATATGTTTTCAAGAGAACAAGAATATGGTTTTGAAGAATTTTTATTGATTTATTTTATGTAAAAAGATCCTAAGTGTTTTTCTAAACATGAGTTTTGAATGAAACGAGCAAACGTTGATTTTAAGGATTTGTAAAGAAAGTGAAAAAGAATTTGCAAAGAAAGTGAAAATGAATTTGAACAAATGGGTTTGGTTTTTATGACCATGAATCACACGGTTTTGAAAACAAAATTTTAATGGTTTTGTTTGTGTAAAATCATATCAATTTAGAAGGAAAAATATTTGATGGTTTCAATAGTCATGTCCACATTTTAGAAGGTTTGTAATGCCTTGGTTTTATAAAATAAAGTAATTTTCAAAGTAGAAATACAGTTTGGTTTAATATAAGGATTTTGGAAAGGGAATCAGAATGTTTTATCACTTGAGAAAATTTTGTAAACGAACGACAAAGAGAGGTTGAAAATGTTTTAACTTCAATTTATTTTGAAGAGAATTGATTTTAAAATTGATTTGAGAAAAATAGAGAATATAATGGTGATTTGAGAATTTACTAACGTATAACTTATTTTCAAGTTTTGGAGTACGTTAGGAAAATTTAAGATTTTGAAACATTGATTTACATCAATGGAAAAGTGATTTTGTGAATTATATTCAAAAGAATTTCTTGAATAAAGAATCATGTGGAAAAAGATTTTCTTGAGTAAGAAAATATATTAAATGAAGTATAAAGTTATATTATTTTGAAAAAAGTTGAAAAGGAATTTTTGAAGGTTAAGAAATATTTTCTGTAATGAAATTGTGGTGAAAAATTATTTGCGTAGCTTAAAAATGATTTGAAATGCAGTAAAATATTTTTACGCAATTTGAAAAATGTGTTGAAAATGATATTGATTTATTTAAGTCCAAAATAATGTTTGGAATATTAAAGAATATTTTACGTGATTGTAAAATGTTGAAAAAATTTTTACGTATCTTAAAAATGATTTGAAATACAGTAAAATATTTCTACGCAATTTGAAATACGTTGAAATATTTCTACGCGATTTGAATTACGTTTAAATATTTTATGTGATTTGATCTATTGTTGAAAAATCACTACGTGATTGAAAAGTGATAGAATATTTTTACGTGATTGTGAAAATGACGAAAAATCGTTATGTGATTTAGAAAGTGTTTTAAATATTTTGAAAATGATGGAAAATGATTTATGCGACTTAAAAGAATGATTTTTAAGTTACGCGATTTTGAAACAGTGGAAAAAATACTATGCGATTTGAGAAATGTATGTTTTTACGCGATTGAGAAAAACATTGAAAAATTTATACATGGTTTAAAAGTGCAACAGAAGAGTTATGGTATTTTGAAAACATAACAGAAATGTTATGAAATTTTGTAAACATAACAGTAGTGTTACGGTATTGTGAAAACGTAATAAAAATGTTTTGGAATTTTAAAAACGTAATAAAAATGTTACGGTATTGTGAAAATGTAAAAGAAGTGTTATGGTATTGTGAAAACATAACAAAAACATTTTTGGATTGTGAAAACGTAATATAAATGTTACGCGATTGTGAAAATATGGTAAAAGTGTTTTACAACTATGAAAACATGATAACATGATTTTGTTATTGAAAAATATAGTATGATTCTTGTAAATCCAAAGATGGATACTGTTTGTGAAAACAAGTTTTGCCTGTTATTGGCACGTGGTGCATTTTAGATGCATTGGAAAAAAAAATATATGCGTTGAGGCATATGATTTAATTAAATAAACGAATTTGAACATAATGGCTCTTGTGGTTGGACTTGCACTGATATATTAGTGCATTATATAAACTATATCTGAGAAATTATGAGATATACCTGTGATTGGTATTATACCTGTGATTGGTATTTGGTGCATTATACATGCATTGGAATAGTCCGATGAGGACTGGATATGGCTGATTGCCTAGGAGAAACATACCTCTTGAGTAGGTGCGATATGTGTAGTGTAAGTCACTTGTTGACCTTGGGGGCATCGGGGTGCGGGTTGCTTGCACGGGTGGTTGGTCGCGCTTCTTCCCGTGGGTTAGACCGATGCAACACACCGATGATCCTGACCGAGACACTATTCTTATTCAAGATCTGATAAAGACTGTCGTGTATATGCTAGATGTGCAAAATCAACATGAGGATTATAGCACGTGGTCTGAGGCATGTGGTACCGATAGATCTTTTCGATCATTTCTCTAACCTGAGTTTAGCTCCATGGAGTAGGAACATTGAGTCTAAATGCACATGCATTATATGATTACATTTATATCTGTATGATATATTAATTGAGGAATATTGGCTATGACAACTGTTTTGAATACTTGGGTTGATATATGATTGGATGATGATAGTTGATTAATATTGAATATATTATTGGAAGTCTGGTATGATATCCCTGTATAATATTGCTATTTGTGTTATCTCTGTGCTGCCATGTTGGTATTGGTGTAGGTGATCTCACCTCTTTGTTATGTTGTTTTGCTGTGTTTGTACTGTTAAAATCAAATAATAGAAGGATCGAGTTATCTTAGACATAACGGGCGATTAATACTTTGATATTGGTGACAACAATAAGGAGTGGACATTCAGGACTCGAAGGTGTGCAATGTTGACAAAGGAACAGCATCTGATGCATCAAGATGGACAGAAAAAAGAATAAGTATGTTAAAATTTCTCGTTAGTGTTGTACCGTGCTATTAAGTAGGACCTGTTATAGGGTTTGCTACTGTTAAAAAAAAGAGTCTGTTAATTTTATATTTCTCTTTAAATTACAAAATATTAATTGGTGTCAATATTGCATAATGAATAGTTGAAATATGATTTTCAATATTACCTAATATTTTCAGTAAATTTACGTTTCAGTAAAGAAGAAATTTTGAAATCCATATTTTCATAACTCAAACCTTTTACGAATTGATTTTTAGATTATGAGTCGGGAGTTGGAAATGTGATGCCCTAAGTAGGGTGTTACAAAGTTTGCGGAAGAAGACACTCAAACAAACATATAAAAAACAACCCTCTTGCCTATGCTTTTCTCAGTCTGTGTCTTCTCCTTCTTCTCCCTTCTCTCCCACGCCTTTAGATTCTCCTAAAGCCAAATAGTTTTTGTGTCTATTTTTGCAATTAATTGAGGAACATTGGCTATGACAACTGTTTTGAATACTTGGATTGATATATGATTGGATGATGATAGTTGATTAATATTAAATATATTATTGGAAGTCTGGTATGATATCCCTGTATGATATTGCTGTTTGTGTTATCTCTGTGCTGCCATGTTGGTATTGGTGTAGGTGATCTCACCTCTTTGTTATGTTGTTTTGCTGTGTCTGTACTGTTAAAATCAAATAATAGAAGGATCGAGTTGTCTTAGACATAACGGGCGATGGATACTCTGAGATTGGTGACAACAATAAGGAGTGGACATTCAGGACTCGAAGGTGTGCAGTGTTGACAAAGGAACAGATATCTGATGCATCAAGATGGACAGAAAAAAGAATAAGTATGTTAAAATTTCTCGTTAGTGTTGTACCGTGCTATTAAGTAGGACCTGTTATAGGGTTTGCTACTGTTAAAAAAAAGAGTCTGTTAATTTTATATTTCTCTTTAAATTACAAAATATTAATTGGTGTCAATATTGCATAATGAATAGTTGAAATATGATTTTCAATATTACCTAATATTTTCAGTAAATTTACGTTTCAGTAAAGAAGAAATTTTGAAATCCATATTTTCATAACTCAAACCTTTTACGAATTGATTTTTAGATTATGAGTCGGGAGTTGGAAATGTGATGCCCTAAGTAGGGTGTTACAAAGTTTGCGGAAGAAGACACTCAAACAAACATATAAAAAACAACCCTCTTGCCTATGCTTTTCTCAGTCTGTGTCTATTTTTGCAATTACTCGCCTCTAGCACCATCTAGTAAAAGGTGTTACAGCTGCTACACTCATAGAGTCTGGGACCCATGAACTCCTTTTCCTTCCCCTTCCTCTCCTTCTCTTTTGTCGTCCTCTCTTGGTAAAAAATAAAGAATAAATATGATAAAAAAATTAGAATCTCAACGATAAATAATAGTCATAATATAATTATTTTTAAATTAAAGAGTTTAATTAAACCGATATATCTTAATTACTAAAAACAAATAAATATATTAATTTACATATAACGAAAACAATTATGATAGCATTAGTTTCTTAAAGTACACATATGATTATGTTCTTTATAGATTTTGCTTCTTTACTTCACAACATGATAAAACTAATGTAAACTAGAATTCGCACTCATGCGATACACGAGAAAATATTAAAAGTAAAAAATTATGAAATAATGCAAACATATTAAAATAAAAACTTAATTTCATTGATTTTGGAGCAAATAGGTTAGTTGTTCAAGAATTAGTGCTTTTCCTTTTACACATTCAAAGTACTTGAACTTTTTTATCAATAGAAGGGGGAAAAAGCATAAATTCAAAATATGAAAGAGCATGGATCTCCTTCATTGGTTTATTGATTGATTAGCTTTAATAGGGTTAATTATTAGACAATTGGGTTAATGAAGATTCTAATTTCGAACATATTTGTCTCTACGAATATCATTCCTAACATATTTAGTTGGGCAAAACTATTTTTTTTTTCATCCCTTAACTTTATTATAGGTTTCATTATGCTCCCATAACTATATCTTGTTTAATTATCATCCTAAATCTTTTTTAAACTCACCAAATTTGTCATAAAACACCAATACCATTAGAAATGCTAATGAAACTTGATTACATGGCACCTTACGCAAGTGCATAATTTCCATTGTACTCTCTCTAATTAGGATTTTTTTTAAAGTTGTTGAGCCGTTCTGGATTGGGTTATAGGTCCACGAGTCTGGAGCAACTCGGTCTAGCAGAATAGAACCCAGACTTTGCTGCGCGTCCATAACTGCCTATTTGCTAGGCGTAACTCCCTTGGAAGATATGAATGACAATTATATCACCCAAAAATAGGGATTTGGACACAAAGAATAACAGTCCTCCAGTTCTTATTCAACAAGATTTAATTCGTAATTACGAGCTAACAGGCTCATCCATATACCAAGCAAGGTCTCAAAGGTATAGATATAACCTCTATTCATACTCTACCCTCCTTGCACAAAAACTGACTTGAGCATATGAGTTTCTTTTGCTAGTACCCACCCTTTTGCACCATTGTTGTCACTACTATGCTACAGAGGAATCCACCATTACTTACATTATCAGGTAACTCTCATAACCCAGTTCTGAACATTAGCGCCGTCTGTACGAAGAGATAAATTTCTACTCCCATCACCCCCATCAACACTCTTATTTATACCATCATCATGGTTAACACAAGGAGGAGGCAAACCTCAACGAACCAAAACCACGCTTCTGCTATGCGCAACCCACAGATGGACCACTAATAGGGATAATGGAGGACTCAGAACCTTCACTGATAAGCCACTGATCGGAATTGTCTCCTCACTCCTTAACATTTTCGCCTACTAAATGTCTATAGAAAAGAAAAAAAAAAGGGTGAAAGTGAAAGACACCTTTAAGTCAGGGGGGAGAAGAACTTTGAACAGTGAAGAAGGCTTGGAGAGAACCTGAAACCACCAACAAGCACCACGAAAGTTTGCCTGAAATCACCTGGTTCACTGAAGAAGAAAAGTCTAAAAAGTTAGAATAGGCAAAAGTTGGAATAGTTTAACCCTATTCCTATTTATAAGTACGAAAAAATAAGATATGTATTGAACCTACTTCACCTCAGTCAAGGAGTGCATTCAAGGGTTTACCCTTCGGGCTAAAAAATGTCAGGGCAACTTACTAACAAATGATGAACAAAGTCTTTGAAGGACAAATTGGTAAGATGCTGGAAGTATACATTGACAACATGATAGTCAAGACGGCTGACGCTGGTGACCACATCAAAAATTTGGAAGAAGTATTTGCCGACGTTCAAAGCGCAACATGCGACTGAATCCAGAGAAGTGTACCTTCAGAGTATAGGCTAGAAAGTTTCTAGGGTTCCTATTAACATGTGCAGTCCCCAGTCCATCAAAGAAGTGCAATAGTTAACAGGTCGAATTGCAGCCCTCACACGTTTCTTGGCCAAGCCTGCTCAAAAGTCTCTTCCTCCTTCAAAACTCTAACAAAATGGGGAAAGAACTTTGAGTGGACCCCAAAATATAAGGTAACCTTCCAAGAGTTAAAGAGGATGCTGGCTACGCTGCCCATTTTGACGAGGCCGGACCCCCATGAGATACTCTACACCTTTTTCTCTGTCAGCAATGAGGAAATTAGCTCAATTTTGATAAGAGACAGATGAGAATCAGAGATTGGTTTCTTCGTCAGCAAAGTCCCACAAGGCCCCAAGGTCCTCTACTAGAAAATTGAGACAAACGATGCTGCCGAGGCTTTGTGTGTTTCAGTTGAACTCATATCTTGACACTTAGTTATTGTAACATCCTAAAACTACAACTGTAGTATATTCTCAATATACTCAAGTACATGTAGCATTAGGCATGCCACTTCTAAACTTAAACGTAAATACAACACCTGTATAATAACTATCGATAAATAAATATATAGAGCCTTTAAAGATGAAGTAAAGAGAACAAGGCATTTTACACATCTGGAAACTTGCTCTTTACAATACATTTATGTTACATGTCTAAGATACTCATTTATACAAAATGATATATATGGGTGTATATACAAAATCATAAAACTAAATACAGTACTAATGTATACAAGAACAACTATGCTAAATCTTCAATGCTTTGCTTGGTTCTTACTTTGGTCCTTTGCTAGATTTATCATGGAAACATAAAAAAAATGGGATGAGAATTCAAAAATTTTCAGTAGTAATTTAAAAACATGACATCACAGTAAATCCAACTGCTTCAGGAAAAAATCAAGTTACACATAAACATTTGGAAAATAAAGCATAAGCCAAAAAGTAATATTTTCCCTTTCCGAGGAGAACAGTTCATTAATTTGCAAATACAGTTTAATTAACATATTATAAACCAATATAAGTAAATACCATTATTCATAATAGAATAAGGTTGCAACAAACACAGGAAATACTTCTCATTGCATTAAGAGTAATAAATTACTCATAGACTAACCTTCATGCTTAGTTCTTATCATTGTTCTAATCATTTATCAAAACAAGATAATCATCCATACAATTGTCATTTTATGTAATGCATTATGCTATATGATTACGCCTAGAAAAAATGCCCTAAAGTATGATAGTGCAATGCTTGTATAAGATTTTGTTTTAGAAAAATACATAAACTTGCATACTTCTAGGAACTTTTTTGTTCCTTGTATTTTATCTAGGTAGGAAGGGGTACTTGAACTCCTTGCACTACATGGTATGAGTGGACTAACTCACCTCACCATAGTGAGTCTACCATTTACCACCCTTAATATTGTATGTGGTATAAGTGGACTAACTCACCTTATCATAGTGAGGCTACCGTTTACCACCCTTAATAACGTATGTGGCATGAGTGGACTAACTCACCCCCACCATAATGAGGCTACCATTTACTACCCTTAATATCATATTTGGGATGAGTGGACTAACTCACCTTACCATAGTGATGCTACCATTTACCACCTTTAATACCGTATGTGGTATGAGTGGACTAACTCGTCTCACAAAGGTGAGGTTACCATTTACCACCCTTAATACCGATAATCCTGGCACTAGGAGTCTTTGTGCTTAAGTCAAATGATTATACACATCATATAAAGTTACAGTACGTGGAAGTAGCAAATATCAAGTTTGAAAAACAAAACATGCAAGGTTATTTTAAAACCATTCATTCACTTTCCACATAAAGCATCACATGGTTCACATTTAACTAAGTGAAAGTGGAAGAATAGCAAACATGTACTCTTGGCTCCATTCTATCTCATAAAGGAGCATTTCCATGTTTCTAGCATTTCTCATAACTCAATACTAAGTCCAGTTGTGCATCTTTAGCTTAACTTTCAACTTAAAGGAGCACTTCATGCACTATGGCATTCAACTATTACCAAAGAACTCAGTTTACCTATATCTAGTATACTTTATCATCATCACATCTTAAGTGATATCTATACAACACTAAGTTGTCAAAGGAACTAGATACCTACCTATGACAATCCGTAACTATTGGATGCTCAAGGTCTCCTACTTTTCCATATACGCAAGGTGGTCATCTCCTCTATAAAATACTTGTACTAGTGTCTCAACATACTTTACAAGGCATATGTAAGGGATCCTAACAAGTATAAAACTTCATTTCAACAAGATACATATCTTGACATTTTTTGGTTTGGTCACCTAGAAAGACTAATTTTCATGAATGCACCAAAAGTACATCATAACTTCAAAGATTCTGAAATTTTATAGGCAAATAGCCTTATCTCATGTCTTTTAAATGAAATAAACCTCACTTCATTTGAATTAGTGTAGCCAAAGTTATACAACAAAATGCAGAAGCTGAAACAGGGCAACTAGATATTTTACCAGAATTTGACCTCACTTTAAATTGAAACTGGGAAAGTGTAACACCCCGAAAATTGATAATTTTGTGATAAATAGTTATTTTATAGTATTTGTGATTTTCGTGAATTTTTCTGGACTTTTTCAGAAATGTTGAATATTTTAATATATTTTTCCCGAGAACCTTGAACTGTGGAAACGTCGATAGGGGATCTTACTAAACCCAAGGCTGGACACGGTTTACGAGGTTTCATATTTTTTGAGATTTTTATCAGATAAATAAAAATCGTTGTACGACTTATTATCCGTTGGACAATTAATACTAGTTTTGCTATCTATAACAGTTGTCCATTGGATAATAGCATGAAGTAGAAAACCTTATCATCTTATCCAAAATCTACTTTATGTCACATCCTTTAGCTTTATTTCAAAAGAATGATTAATTTTAATCAAAGCTTACCAAGGAAGCTTCTTAGAAATTTCCTAAATAATACATGAAATCATTTTTCCCTCTTCTCTCTCTCTTGTTCCATGGCAGATGCACTCTTTGGGGAGCCAAAATTGATTTTTCCCCTTTATCATTTCATTTCCATTTCAAGACATAAAAAGAAATCTATCACCTTTTCATTCCTTTTTCTCTCATCTCATTCTTCTTCAAACCCTTCTCTTTTCTTCTCTTCTTCTTCCTCCACGGCACCACCCACCATTAGAGACCATCTCCATTTGCTTGCTAAACAAACTCCATTTCTTGCTTCCTTCCATCATCCTAAGACACTTTCCCTTGATGGTCATTCGCTAGTTCTTCCTCTTCTATTTTCCACCATTGAAGCCAAAGCTTGGAGCTTTTGAAGGTAAATCTCTTGATCCTTTCTTTCTCTTCTTCTTTTTCATTTCTATGGTCATTTCCATGACCATGGATCATTTCTTTCTCATGTTTTGTTGTTGATTTGTTAAGTTGCATTTTAGGGTTTTTGGAGGTCTTGGCCTAAATCCACCAAGAAGCAACCAAGGAGCCTTTTCTTGTTCTTCCTTTAGGTAAGAGGGAGATAATCCTCTTCAACCTATCTTGGTAGTGAGGAAACATTTGTTTGGTATTGATGATGAGGGAATCCATATGGGATTACTCTCTTTGTTGTGTTGTATTATTTTCATGATTTTGTGGTTATTTGATTTGTATGAATCTATGGATTTTCATTGTATGTTTTGATGATTATGAATCTATTGATTTTCACTTTTGTACCTTGATGATCATGAACCATGAATTGGATTGTTTGAAATTGATGAGAAGCCTTGAAATGGGATAAGATTATGTAGAAATGAATTCTGCAGAATTCTTGCTGATGCACGAGCGCTCAGGCACTGTGCAGTGAGTGCCCAGGCACTCATCCGGCGCTCAGGCGCTGGAGCTTGGATGCTTAAGGGCCCAACGCCCAGAAGGACTTCCAGTAACGTAGCTCAGTGAGCTGGAGAAATAGCCGGAGAAGGCTAGTCTATGGATCAAGGAGCTGGAGAAATTTTTCAGAGGCATGAACTGTGCGAATGACAAGAAGGTAACCTATGCCACTTTCATGCTAATTGGAGACGCAGAAGAATGGTAGGATGGAGCATAGAGACTGTTAGAAGCTGAAGGTCGAGTAATCACCTGGGAGGTATTCAAGGACAGATTGTAACACCCCAAATTTTTGATAAATTACAATATTGTTTGAATTGTACTGTTTTATATTTTCTGTGTGCTATAAAATTATTTTGACTGTTTCGTGATTGTATTTGATTGTTGTGTGTGATTTACTCCGAGTCAAGAAAATAATAATTTTCAGGCTGGTGAAAATCTTTATCTGATTATTCAGAGCTAGGGGATCTTACTAAACCTTATTCTGAGTGATACATATATCAACCTTTTAATTTTTAGAATTTATCTGTAAAATAAAAATATTTTATATTTTAATATAACTTTATTATCCGGTGGACAATACCTATTGACTTTAAGGAAGTAGCTTCTGTCCAGTGGACAATAGGAATCGGAAAAGTCTTTGTGACTTACAATTCGGTGAACCAATAGAAATTAGTCAACATAAATGGCTTGAATTTTCTAAACCAATAGGAAGGTAGTCAACAATGATGGTTGGACTAGTTAGTTAGTAACTAGAGAACCTAACTAAGTTAGCTTCAACTTAACTAAGTTAATCCAAAGTGCTTAAGTAGTAACTAAATGGAACAAACCTAGTTAGCTACTCATTAAAGCCTTAGTTAGAGAATGTTCTACTATAACCAAGAAGGTGGTTAGTTACCCTAAGTAACTAGATGATTAACTAAGTAACTAAGAAACCTAACTAGATTTACCTAAACTAACTAGGAAACTAAATGAAGCAAGACTTAGTTGCTCTTCCCTTTGAGCAATTTGGCCAAGCACTTTCAAGAAGCATCAAGAAGCTTGATGACTTGATTCTCTAAGCCAATAAGAAACAAACTTGGAGACAAAGCTTTGAATATCAACCGTTGATCTCATCTAAGGCCATTAGGAGTCTTGAGTGGTCAACCAAAGTGGCCACCTCCATTGAGCTCCACGACCAAGTACTAGAGTTAGGAGACCATTTTCATTTCATCTTCATCTTTTCTATCACACAAACCTCCTTTCTTTTTCTTCCAAGAACCAAAAACACCATAGCTTCTCTTTGTGAAGCTCACGGCCATCATCTCCAAACCATACCTCCACTATTCTAAAATTTCATCCAACACCACTTCTCAAACCTAAACACCATTCTAAACATCTTTCAAGTTGTGACTATCTTCAAAATCATCCATTTGAAGCTTGGAAAACAACCTTGAAGTTTCTTTCCTATAAGATAAAAATCCTTGTTTCTTGTTTCTAACTTGATTCTTAAAGTTCAAAGCCATGATTGATCCATGGTTTTTCTTTTTCAACCATAGTATATGACTTTTTAAATTGTTTAAGTTTGCTAGGGTTTTATTTGGAGCCATACGAAATCACTAGGAGGAGGTCTAAGAGAAGTTTGTCTTCTTTAGAGGTAAGAGGGAGATTTAATCTCATCAACCAAGTATTGGTGGTGAGAAAATGGATGTATTTGTGGTGAAAAATCCATAAGGATTCATTCACTTGTTTGTTTAAAGTTTTTCCTATTTGTGATTGATTTTGTTTGCAAGCATGTCTACAATTTTATTATATTTTGGTATGTGTTTTATGGATGCATGATAGTTATTGTAAGATATGAATAACATGTTAAGGATTTGCATGAGTGTTCCAAAGAACACATGAAGCTCACGGCTTCACCATCACCAAGAGGACCAAGATGTTCTAAATTATTTTCTAAGCAAGGATTAAGTGTTTTAATAATAATAAATTGGATTAAGAGTTTTTATAAGAGATTAGATTATGGAAAAACAATCAAATATGATTTTTTTAGTAAAGAATGATTTTTGGCAAACAGGCCTACTTATGATGTTTTTAATTCAAAATTATTTCCTAAGCATAGATTTATGAAAATTAAAGAGAACTCAATTTTAATGAATTTTAGAGAATAAAATGAATGAAGTTATTTTATAAACTTAATTAGAGAAATTAAGTAAGGATGAAAAATAAAATGAACACTTGAAAAGTACTAACATAAAGCTCACTCTTTGGGTTTTGAAGCGCGTTACCAAGTTTCGAGATATAAATAATGGTTATGACTAAGAAAGGTGATTTTAAAGAAAATAGTAGAAAATACTAAGTAGAGGATTTTTAAAAGTTAATGTTGTAAATAAAGCTAGAAATAAATATATGGTGGAGAAAATTTCAAAATCTAATTTAGAACATAAAGAAATATCTTACACAGTTGAAAAAGATTAGAAATACCTTACGCATATGATTTTTAAACTACGCGATTGAGAAAACGATTTAAAAACACTACGCGATTCTAAAAACGTCGAAAAATATTTATGCGATTTGAAAACGTTAGGAAAAGGTGACGTGAATGCGAAAACACGATAAAATATTTACACGATTGAGAGTAACAGTGGTTTACTGTCGGGTTAAAGTAGTGGACCCAGATATGTTGAAAAATGGTACTGCCAAGTGGTGGCGTACTATTATGAGAAATAATGATAACGTTGTTATTTGTGTATTTTGGGTCATGCACATGTATTGAGGAATGTGTCAATTTAGTTGAAATTAGCAATTGGCTGACGAGATGAATTACACTACAGTGCGGGTGTGATAGGCGTAGTGTGGTTCATTGAGTGAACTTAGACGTATTAGTGTGCGGAGGATTCCATATGTGGACAGTTGGTAGCTCCTCTGGGCTGTGGTAACGAGCAATGCACTAGCGATCTCAACAAGCACTATTCTTAATCAGGATCTAGTGGAGACTGTCTGGTACAATGCATGTTGTACATGACGTTTTGACTGTGTACTATTTGCATAATGCTTGACTGTATAATATTTGGCTGGGCAGCCGGAGCTATGGGCAGGTCTTTCAAATCATTCTCTCAGATGTGTGTAGTTAGCTCCATGGAGTAGGAATGAGTCTGTATACATTTGCATATGTGGTTTGCATCATAATGTGATTATTTATATTTGATCTGAGATATTATGTATGATGTGATAATATGAATTGTTGTATCAACTGTTATATCTGTATGTATTATCATTTTCTGTACTGCCATGCTGGTAGTGATGTAGATTGTCTCACCTCTTTGTATGCATTTTCTATATTATTATTTATGTTCCGTAAAGACTTTGAGGAAGAAGAAGAGAAGCAGCCTCTAGATTGTCAGTACGAGGAGGAGCAGCATCCAAGTGATTAGTACGAGGAGGGCAAGCCTTTAGATCATCCATATCATTTGGATTGATTTGGATGTTATGGTTGTGCCGGATGGAGCACTAGTGTTTCTAGTAAAAAAGAATGATGGGACTTTATGATTGTGTGTGGACTATTGCCAGCTGAATATGGTCACGATCAAGAATAAGTATCCACTTCCGAGGATAGATGACTTGATGGATCAATTGAAAGGAGCAACAGTGTTCTCTAAGATCGATCGGCGATCGGGCTACCATCAAATTTGAGTAAAGGTGGAAGATGTTCCCAAGACTGCTTTTCGTACCCGTTACGGTCATTATGAATATCTTGTAATGTCGTTTGGTGTGACAAATGCTCCTGCTATATTCATGGATTATATGAATAGAATCTTTTGTCCTTACCTGGACAGATTTGTTGTTGTCTTCATTGACGATATTATAATCTATTCTAGAAATTAGGAGGATCATGATGAACACCTCAGTATAGTTCTCCAAATTATTGTGGACCCATTAAACGTGGAAGCGATTTTGCAATGGGAAAGGTTGAAGATAGTGACAGAAATTCGGAGCTTTGTGAGATTAGCTGGATATTACCGAAGATTCATTAAGGGATTCTCTAAGATTGCGGGGCCTCTCACTCAGCTAATGAGAAAGAATCAAGCCTTTGAGTGGACTAATGCTCGCGAAGAAAGCTTCCAAGAATTGAAGAAACAACTATGTCACCAGTGTTAGTTCTACCCGATCCGAGTGAACCCTTTGACGTGTATTGCGATGCTTCGTACCAAGGATTAGCATGTATACTTATGCAAAATATAAAAGTGGTGGCTTATGCTTCGAGACAATTGCGAATGCATGAGAAGAACTACCTAACACATGACTTAGAATTAGCAGTTGTGGTATTCGCTTTGAAGATATGGAGGCATTTTCTTTATAGGGTGACGTTCAACGTCTTTAGCGACCACAATAGCTTGAAGTACCTATACGACCAAAATGAGTTGAATATGAGACAGCGAAGGTGATTGGAATTTCTAAAGGATTATGATTTTCAACTTCTGTATCACCCTGGAAAGGCAAACATCGTGGCAGATGCTTTAAGTAGAAAGATACTCAATATCTCTGCTATGATGGTCAAGGAGAAGGAATTGATAGAGCAATTCAGAGATGTATGGTCCTTTGTGGAATTAGCACCAGGGAATATTTGTATGAACATGGTCACTATCTCAAATGACTTAATAGAAGATATTCGAGAGAAGCAAAAAGTTGACAAGTTTTTGCAAGAAGAAAGGGAGCTAATGAAGCAAGGCGGTGCGGCAACATTAGAGGAAGGAGCTGATGGAATTCTGAGATTCAGAGGCAGAGTTTGTGTACCCAAAGATCAAGAGCTTAGGAAGTATATTCTCGAACATGCTCACACGAGCCAGTTGAGTATGCATCCAGGAATAACCAAGATGTACCAAGATCTGAAACAATTATTTTGGTGGAACGGGATGAAGAGTGACATTGCCAGATGCGTGTTGTCTTGTCTAGTTTGTCAGAAAGCAAAGGTTGAACATCAAAGGCCTTCTGGAATGTTACAACCCCTAGCTATTCTCGAATGAAAGTAGGATAGTATTGCAATGGATTTTGAGGTTAGATTGCCAAAGACCAGAAAGGGTTATGATTCAATATGGGTAATCATTGATCGACTCACGAAGTCAGCACATTTCTTACCAATCAACATAAGGTACAACATGAAAAAGTTAACTCAGCTGTATATTGTGAAATCATTAGACTGCATAGTGTGCCTACCAGTATTATTTCTGATAAAGATCCAAGGTTTACATCAAAGTTCTGGCAAAGTTTGCAAGAAGCAATCGGGACTAAACTTCGGTTGAGTTCTGCTTATCATCCTCAAACCAATGGTCAATCGGAAAGGATGGTTCAATCATTGGAGCATTTGCTCAGAGCTTGCGCTTTGGAACATACTGGAAGTTAGGATAAAGTTTTACCATTATTAGAGTTCACCTACAACAACAACATTCATTCAAGCATAGGGATGGCACCCTATGAAGCTCTATATGGATGACGGTGCAGAACAATTTTGTGTTGGTAGCAAGATGGTGAGCGCCTTACAATTGGGCCTGATCTTATACAGCAAATAACCAAGAAAGTCAAGATGATTCAGGAAAAGATGAGGATGACTCAGAGTCGACAGAAGGCCTATGCCAACAAAAGAAGGAATCTTCTTGAGTTTAAGGAACGGGAGCACGTGTTTTTGAAAGTCGCACCTACGACTGAGGTCGGCCGAGTTCTGAAATCTAGAAAACTTACTCCTAAATTCCTTGGACCTTACCAAATTCTTCGTCGGATAGGTCCAATAGCTTACCAAATAGCCTTACCACATTTTCTTTCTAACCTTCACAATGTTTTCCATGTGTCACAACTACGAAAATATATTCCTGACCCGAGCCATGTCATAACACCAGACACAATACAATTGAAAGAGAACTTAACCTATGAGACAACTCTTGTAAGGATTGAGGATAGGAAGGTAAAGCAACTCAGAGAGAAGGATATCCCATTAGTAAAAGTAATCTGCAAGTACACAACCGAAGATGCAACGTGAGAGTTAGAAGACAAGATGAATGAGCAACATCCACAACTATTCTAAGGTATGAAAATTTCGAGGACGAAATTTCTTTTTAGAATGGGAGAGTTGTAACACCCAAAAAATTGATAATTTTGTGGTAAAAAGTCATTTTATAATATTTGTGATTTTTGTAAATTTTTTTGGATTTTTTTGAAAATGATGAATATTTTAATATATTCTTCGTTTTGCATGCACACTGAGCGGAGCCAGGAAAATGAAGTAACACCCTGAAAATTAGCCATTATCATAGTAACAATGAAATTGTACTGTTTTATGATTTCTGAGTGTTATAAAATTATTTTGACTGTTCCGTGATTGTGTTTGATTGTTTTGAGAGATTTGCTCTGTGTCAGTAAAATAATAATTTTCTAGTTAGGGAAAATCTTTACGCATTTATTCAGAGTCGGGGATTTTACTAAACCCAATTTTGAGAGATGTGTGTCATAATCTTTTAATTTTTAGAATTTATCTATGTAATAAAAATATTTATATTTTTATTATTATTTTATTATCCAGTGGACGATACCTACTGACTTATAAGCAGTAGCCCCTATCCAGTGGACAATAGGAATCGATAAAGTCTTGAGACTTACTGATAATGAACCAATAGGAACCAAGTCAATGTTTCTGACTTCAAAATCTCTAATCCAATAGTAACTAGTCAACGTTAATGGCTAGGATTTTCTAAACCAATAAGATGTAGTCAATTTGGATGGTTGGACTAGTTACTTAGAAACTAGAAATTTAACTAAGTTAGCCTAAATCTAACTAGGTTATTCTAAGAAGCTTAGGAAGTAACTAAATGGAAGTAAACTTAGTTAGCTACTCTTTGAAACCTAGTTACAAGAATGTTCTACCATGTCCTAGAATTGATGACTAACTTTAATGTAACTAAATACTTAGCAAAGTAACTAAATAGTTAGCTAATGAACTAAGTAAACTAACTAGATTCACTTGAAACTAACTAAGAAGCCAATTGAACCAAGAACTTGGTTTGCTTCTCCTTGGAGTCCCACGGCCACTTGGTGGTTCTAGGACCTTCAAGAGCAAGCTTGGTGGCTAAGGCTTGAAACCTCCACCCTAGATGCAATCTAAGGCCATTAGGAAGTCTTGGAGAGTCAAAGAAAGTGGCCACCTCCTTTGGTAAGTTCCATGGCTATCACTAAGAGAAACCAAATGTTTTTACTTCATTCTTCACCTTAACCAAGTCTAAGAAACCTATTCTCTCTAATCTTTCTTTTACAAAAATCAAGAAATCCATTGTTGTTCTTTGGAGAGCTCTCAGCCAGCCACACCATTAACCAACTTCTACTCACCTATAATTTTATCCAATACCATTTCTAAAACTTAAACCATATTCTAAACAATTTTCTTGTTGTGAGTTTCTTCTAAATCATTCATCTTGAGCTTGGAAAACAAGCTTGAAGTTTCTATTCAAAGAGGTAAAGACTTTGTTTTTGACTCAAAGTTTGGTTCTTATTTTCTCTAATCCATGATTGATCCATGGTTCTTCTTGTTCAAAGCTTAGTTTGTGATTTGTGCTTTGTTTAAGCTTGATAGGATTTTCTTGGAGCCACACGAAATCCCTAGGAGAAGGATCCAAGAAGAGTTTGATCTTCCTTAAGGTAAGAGGGAGATTTATCTCACCAATCAAGTATGGTGGTGAGAGGTGAAATTATTTGATGGATGGTGGATCCATGTAAAGGTTCATATCTATGGTTGTGCAACTTATTTATGGATGTTTATGTGTTTGGATTTATTTGTTTATGCTTTGTATGCTTTGCATGATTTATTGTTTTGTTTATGGTATGCTTATGATATATATATGATGGGAATATATTATGTATGTTATGATACTTGTGGACTAGGAAAATAATTTTGGTTCCAATGACCAAGAGGCTCACGGCCTCAACACCTCAAAATAGGTGTTCGCATATTAAGATTTTTATAAAGGATAAAATTGAATGATTAGATGGAAAAAGAAAAGAAAAGATATGATGGCTCCAATGACCATGTAGTTACGGTTTTGATGGTTTGAAAATGGTTTTACTTTATGTAAAATTTTGATTTAGATATGAAAAATTAATTAATTTAGTACAAAAAATTTATAGAAGGATTTAAGAAATAGAAGAAAAATACTTTGTCACTTGAGAGATGAAGATTTCGTTTATGAAAGGAAAAGAGAGGTTGAAAGTGTTTAAACCTCAACTTAATTTAAAGAGAACTAATTTTTAGAATTGATTTGAGAATTATGGAGAATACATTGGTAACTTGAAATTTTTTAACGAAAAGCTCACTTATTGGGTTTTTGAGCGCGTTAGGAAATTTTTAAGTGAGAAAATATGGAAAAATAAAGTAAGAGATGGTGTAAATTTTTAGAAAGGCCAAAATGAGGTTCATAAGGTTGAAAAATCACTACGTAATTTGGAAAACGTTTAAATATTTTTGCACAATTGAGAAAATGTTGGAAAATCAATACGCGATTTGAAAACGTGACAAAAATGTTGTGCGATTGAGAAAACGCAGTAAAATGCTTACGCGATTAAAAATACAGTAAAGATATTGTTGGGCCAGTGTGTGAACCCTGTATATGAAATTATGAGTTTGAACTGAGAATGGTTTGTATGCATTGAGCATGCATTGGAAAAAGTCCGATGGACTATGTTAAGGCTAATTGCCTAGGAGAGACTTAGACCTCTTGAGTGGGTGCGATATGCGTAGTGTAAGTCACTTGTTGACCTTTGGAGCGTTAGGGTGCGGGTTGTCCACAATGGGCAGTTAGTAGCTCTTCTGTACCGTGGATTAGATCGATGCAACACACCGACGATCTGGACCGAGACACTATTCTTAATCAAGATCTGGTAAAGACTATCGTATATATGCTAGATGTGCAAACACTAATGAAAATTATGGCACGTGGTCTGAGGCATATTGGTACAGACAGATCTTTTGGATCAATCTCTCTGACATAAGTTTAGCTCCATGGAGTAGGAAAATGAGTCAGTAATCATATGCATAATTTGGACATGTTTGAATATTTTGGTGATATTATATTTGTTAAGTATCGATGAATGATGGAATGAAACGATGATGTTTTTTATTTATTATATTTGTATCATTGTATGATATATCTATATGATGTGTTGTTTGTGTTATTTCTGTACTGCCATATTGGTAATGGTGTAGGTGATCTCACCTCTTTGTATATTATTTTGTATTGTATTTATATTTTAGTAAAGACACTGAGAGAGGTACCGAGCAAGAAGGTGAAGAGGAATAGATTCCTACTAAGGAAGCTAAATTTTGATAAGATGGCATCCAGATCAAGTTTCTTCGGGTATGTACGATTGCAATTTCATGGAGGAACTAGTGCTTGGAGGATTAGTCCTAATGAGGAGGGACTAATATATTAGGGACATTTGATGGTCAACATGAGTAGGATATTTCATGGAGATTCATTCTTTTCTGTCACTATTTATGTATATATAGAATTTTTGCTGTTAATTCGGCAGTATTGGTGTGGTAGGTACCACATCCCAATGGAGATCAGCATAGTATCGTTTGCACGAACACCGGTCCATAGGACTTCGCGTCAAGTTGGATTCTTGCCTACTGAGGAATCTGAGAGGGACTCGTCTGAGGGTTCTGTTATCTAGTTATACTTGGGCAAGTATATTAGTTTAAATAATGTTCAAATACTTTTGAGAACTATGTTTATAAATATTTAAGTATGTCAGTACTGAGACTTATATATATGATGTAAATTATTTGTGATGCTGTTTAGAATTTTATATTCTGTTAAGTTTATTTTATTAATATTCCAGAAATTTTATAACTTATATTTACATTACAAATTATATTTTATCTATTTGGGTAATTGGTGATTAAGTAACATAAATGTGATACCCTACGGTGGGTGTTACATTAGTTGGTATCAGAGCCCAAGTTAGAGTTTTTTGGGTTTGTGGTTAGGTCTGTCTTGTTTATGTTGTGTGATTCTCTGTGGCTAGTTTCCGAGGGAAACAATATTGTTTGAAAGATTGACCTTAAATCTTCTTTGTGTTGTCCAATTTGATTTAGAGAAAACGTAATGGCTGGACGAGGAAGAGGACGCATAAATACTAGAGCAGAAATTGGAAATGTTGGCGACGATAACCAAAACATGGCTGTAGCGGTAGCAGCAATGCAACGGATGGCTGATGTCGTTGTGCAGCAAAACCAAAGAGTGAATGAGGACGCTCAAAGTTTGTCAGAATTTCATAGAAATAATCCACTAAAGTTTCATGGAGAATTTGACCCAGAGAAAGCTAATCTGTGGATCAAAGAACTAGAAAATATATTTGAAGGTATGGGCTGTACCAATGAACGGAAGCTTGCTTTTGCAACTTTTGTGCTAGTAGGAGATGGAGAAGACTGATGGGCAGGAGCCCGAAGATTGATACAAGTTGAGGGAAAGTTGTGACGTGACAACTCTTTAAGCAGAAATTTCTAGGGAAGTATTTCCTAGCTAATGTTCGGCATGCTAAGGAAATTGAATTCCTTAGTTTGAGACAAGGGATGATGTCCGTAAGCGAATATGCCACAAAATTCGAAAGCTTGTCTAAGTTTTCGAGGTATTTTCAGATGCACCCGAACAAGAAATGGAAGTGCAGAAAATTTGAAGAGGGGTTAAAACTTGATATTAAGCGGGCAGTGGCAACCTTGGAAATTGATCAGTTTCCAACATTGTTAGACAAATGTCGCAAGGTTGAGGAAATTGATCATCAACGTGAGGCGAGGAATAGGAACTTTGGATCTACACGGTTCCAACGAGGAAAGGGTAGCGGGGCAACCGTTATCAGTAAAAACTGTATGCTAGACCGACGGGGGGTCAGAACTGGCAACAATCTGTTGGAGGAGTTTTTGGTGGAAATAAAATGGGTTAGACAGGAACTTCTACACTCAAATGCTTTAAGTGTGGGAAGGATCATTTAACTAAAGATTGCCAACTCAAAGGAGTCATCTGTTATAGATGTGGAAAGCCTAGACATTTCTCCAGAGAATGTGATCAAATGAAGGCAGAACCCTCTGTGGGGAACGTCCATATTACGAGACCATAGGCGGGTGGTCGTGTATATACCATGAGTGGGGAGGAAGCCACGAAGTCAGAAGACTTGATTATGGAGGAGTGTGCCATTGAAGGCAATCCTTTAATCGTATTATATAATTCGGGAGCAACACATTCTTTCATTGCCTATGATTGTGTAAAGCATTTGGGATTATCCGTGACTGCATTATCTTATGATATGAGTGTTGCTACTCCTACTGATAAGCTTATAGTTACTTCAAAAGTATGTTTGAATTGCCCTGTCTGTGTTAGGAATAGAATCTTTTATGTGGACTTGATATAGAATGGATTGGTTGTCTTCTAACCATATCCTAATAGATTGTTCCAATAAAACATTAGTATTTCTAGAGGCTAAGGATTTTAGATTCCTAACGGCTACTCAAGTAGAAGAGTGTTTGAATGAAAGAGATCAAGGGTACTTGTTGTTATCTTCTTTGGAGGTTCAATGCGAAGATGATTTAAAGGATATTTTCGTAGTTAATGAATTTCCTGAAGTGTTTCCTGAAGATATACCTGGACTACTGCCAGTGAAGGAAATAGAATTTACTATTGATCTAGTACCTGGAGCTGGACCTATATTGATGGCGCCCTATAGAATGGCACCGGCGGAGTTGGCAGAACTCAAGAAACAACTGGAGGAGTTGTTGGAAAAGCAATTCGTGAGACCTAGTGTGTCACCTTAGGGAGCTCCAGTATTGTTGGTTAAAAAGAAAGATGGGACTTCTCGTCTATGTGTAGACTATCGATAGTTGAACAAAATTATAATCAAGAATAAATATCCACTTCCAAGAATTGATGATCTGATGGATCAATTGCGAGGAGCCGCGATATTTTCCAAGATTGATTTACGTTCTGGTTATCACCAGATTCGTGTGAAGTTGGGAGATATTCCCAAAACTGCATTTCAGACACGTTATGGGCATTACGAGTATCAAGTGATGTCGTTTGGTGTGACGAATGCACCTGCCATATTCATAGATTTTATGAATAGAATTTTCCGTTCATACTTTGACAAGTTTGTTGTTGTCTTTATTAACAACATTTTAATCTATTCTCAAAGTCAGGAGGAATATGTTGAGCATCTCAGAGTGGTTCTCCAGATATTGAAAGAGAATAAGCTATATGCAAAGTTGTCCAAATGTGAATTTTGGTTAAGCGAAGTTCAATTTTAGGACACGTTATATCGGAGGAAAGAATTGAAGTTGATGCTTCAAAGGTAGAGACGATTATTAAATAGGAAAGGCTAAAGACTGTATCGGAGATCTGTAGTTTTATCGGATTAGCCAGTTACTATCGACAGTTTATTGAGGGATTTTCCAAGATAGCAGGACCTCTTACCTAACTTACATAAAAGAATTAACCGTTTGCATGGACTGACGCATGTGAAGAATATTTTCAGGAATTGAAAAGGCGACTGATTACTTCACCGGTATTGATTCTACCTGATCCGAATGAACCTTTCGAAGTATATTGTGATGCTTCGTATCAAGGATTAGGTTATGTACTTATGCAGTATCAGAAGGTTAGGGCTTATGCTTCAAGACAACTAAAGGTGCATGAGAAGAATTATCTGACTCATGATTTGGAATTGGCAACTATAGTGTTTACTTTGAAAGTGTGGAGATATTTTCTCTATGGGACAACGTTCACTGTCTTTAGTGATCATAAAAGCTTGAAGTACTTGTTTGACTAAAAAGAGTTGAACATGAGGCAAAGGCATGGCTAGAATTTCTAAAGGACTATAACTTTCAATTACAGTATCATCCCGGGAAGTCAAATGTAGTAGCAGATGCTTTTAGTAGAAAAATGCTTAATGCTTCTGTTATGATGATCAAGGAGAAAGAATTGGTAGACAAATTCCAGGATATGTGTTTGTCTGTGAAATTGACGCTAGGGAGGATGCGTTTGAACATGATCACCATCTCAAATAGTTTGATGGATAGAATACGAGAAGGATAGAATAGTGACCAGTATTTGTAAGAAGCAAAGAAAGCAAGGAGGCAAGGCGTAGAGGTAGAATTCAACGAAGGCACTGATGGAATTCTGAAGTTTAAAGGAAGGGTTTGTGTGCCAAACGATCAAGAACTTAGGAGATTAATATTAGATGAAGCTCATCGGAGTAAACTGAGTATGCATCCTGGAGCCACAAAGATGTCCCAAGATTTGAAGCAGTTATATTGGTGGCAAGGAATGAAGAAGGATGTCACTGAATATGTATCATTATGTTTAGTCTGTCAGAAAGCTAAGGTTGAACACCAAAGACCTTCAGGAATGTTGCAACCTTTGCCTATTCCTGAATGGAAATGGGATGACATAGCAATGGATTTCATAACAGGACTACCAAAGACTCAGAAAGGTCACGATTCTATTTGGGTAATTATTGATTAGCTTACTAAGTTGGCGCACTTTTTACCGATTAATATTAAGTACTCGATGGGAAAAGTTGACTCAAGTGAACATTAGTGAAATCATCAGACTTCACGGTGTACCATCCAATATTCTTTCTGATCGAGATCCGCGATTCACATCAAGGTTTTGGCATAGTCTGCAAGGAGCAATGGGGGCAAAGTTACATCTAAGTTCTACTTACCATCCGCAAACAGATGGTCAGTCAAAAAGGACAATTCAGTCATTAGAAGGCTTACTAAGGGAATGTGTATTGGAGCAAACTGGGTACTGGGATGAATTCTTAACATTGATAGAGTTCACGTACAATAACAGTTTTCATTCGAGTATAGGGATGGCACCATATGAGGCATTGTATGGGAAACAATGCAGAACACCGTTATGTTAGTATCAGGACGGTGAGAGTGCTATTCTAGGACCAGAACTTGTACAACA
Source organism: Ormosia emarginata (assembly GCA_029884605.1). Taxonomy (NCBI): domain Eukaryota; kingdom Viridiplantae; phylum Streptophyta; class Magnoliopsida; order Fabales; family Fabaceae; genus Ormosia; species Ormosia emarginata. Next base: position 43,046,952 of record JAQQTP010000074.1, on the reverse strand, counting down.
GACAACAGAGAAAGTGAAGATGATTCAAGATAAGATGAGGATAACTCAAACACGGCAAAAGAGCTATTCAGATAAGAAAAGAAGACTGCTTGAGTTTGAGGAAGGTGACCACGTATTTCTGCGAGTGACACCTATGACTGGGGTTGGACGAGTGCTTAAGTCTAAAAAGCTTATCAAATACTCTATCGGGTAGGTCCGGTAGCTTATTAGATTGCGTTACCACCTTTTTTGTCAAATCTTCACAATGTATTTCACGTATCACAATTACGAAAATATATTCCCAATCCTACCCATGTTATTAAACCAGACACAGTACAACTAAAGGAGAACTTAACCTATGAAACATTTCCAGTCAAGATTGAGGATCGAAGGACAAAGCAACTTCGAGATAAGGAGATTTCATTGGTTAAAGTAGTTTGGAACGACGTAAGCGGTGAAGCTACATGGGAATTGGAAGATAGAATAAAGGAACAATATCCATATTTGCTCTGAATGTATGTTAAGCTTTGAGGACGAAACTTCTTTTTAGAGGGGGAGAATTGTAACACCTAGAAAATTAGCCATTATCACAGTAAAAATAAAATTGTACTGTTTTATGATTTCTGAGTATTATAAAATTATTTTGACTGTTCCGTAATTGTGTTTGATTGTTTTGAGAGATTTGCTCTGTGTTAGTAAAATAATAATTTTGTGGCCGTGGAAAATCTTTACGCATTTATTCGGATGCATTTATTCGGAGTTGGGGGATCTTACTAAACCCAATTCTGAGAGATGCGTGTCATAATCTTTTAATTTTTAGAATTTCTCTATGTAATAAAAATATGTATATTTTTATTATTATTTTATTATCCAGTGGACGATACCTACTGACTTATAAGCAGTAGCCTCTGTCTAGTGGACAATAGGAACTGATAAAGTCTTGAGACTTACTGATAATGAACCAATAGAAACCAAGTCCATGTTTCTGACTTGAAAATCTCTAAACCAATAAAAACTAGTCAACGTTAATGGCTAAGATTTTCTAAACCAATAAGATGTAGTCAATTTTGATGGTTGGACTAGTTACTTAGAAACTAGAAATTTAACTAAGTTAGCCTAAATCTAACTAGGTTATTCTAAGAAGCTTAGGAAGTAACTAAATGGAAGTAAACTTAGTTAGCTACTCTTTGAAACCTAGTCACAAGAATGTTCTACCATGTCCTAGAATTGATGACTAACTTTAATGTAACTAAATACTTAGCAAAGTAACTAAATAGTTAGTTAATGAACTAAGTAAACTAACTAGATGCACTTGAAACTAACTAAGAAGCCAATTGAACCAAGAACTTGGTTTGCTTCTCCTTGGAGTCCTATGGCCACTTGGTGGTTCTAGGACCTTCAAGAGCAAGCTTGGTGGCTAAGGCTTGAAACCTCCACCCTAGATGCAATCTAAGGCCATTAGGAAGTCTTGGAGAGTCAAAGAAAGTGGCCACCTCCTTTCGTGAGTTCCACAGCTATCATTAAGAGAAACCAAGTGTTTTCACTTCATTCTTCACCTTAACCAAGTCTAAGAAACCTATTCTATCTAATCTTTCTCTTACAAAAATCAAGAACTCCATTGTTGTTCTTTGGAGAGCTCTTGGCCAGCCACACCATTAACCAACTTCTACTCACCTATAATTTTATCCAATACCATTTCTAAAACCTAAACAATATTCTAAACAACTTTCTTGTTATGAGTTTCTTCTAAATCATCCATCTTGAGCATGGAAAATAAGCTTGAATTTTCTATTCAAAGAGGTAAAGACTTTGTTTTTTACTCAAAGTTTGGTTCTTATTTTCTCTAAGTCATGATTGGTCAATGGTTCTTCTTGTTCAAAGCTTAGTTTGTGATTTGTGATTTGTTTAAGCTTGATTGGATTTTCTTGGAGCCACACAAAATCCCTAGGAGAAGGATCTAAGAAGAGTTTGATCTTCCTTAAGGTAAGAGGGAGATTTATCTCACCAACCAAGTATGGTGGTGAGAGGTGAAATTGTTTGTGATGGATGGTGGATCTATGTGAGGGTTCATATCTATGGTTGTGTAACTTATTTATGGATGTTTATGTGTTTGGATTTATTTGTTTATGCTTTGTATGCTTTGCTTGATTTATTGTTTTATTTATGGTATGCTTATGATATATATATATATATATATATATATATATATATATATATATATATATATATGATGTGAATATATTATGTATGCTATGATAATGATAATTGTGGACTAGGAAAATAATTTTGGTTCCAATGACCAAGAGGCTCACGGCCTCAACACCTCAAAATAGGTGTTCCCAAATTAAGATTTTCATGAAGGATAAAATTGACTGATTAGAAGGAAAAGGATAAGAAAAGATATGATGGTTCCAATGACCACGTAGTTACTATTTTGACGATTTGAAAATGGTTTTACTTTATGTAAAATTTTGATTTAGAAATGAAAAATTAATTGATTTAGTACAAGAAATTTATAGAAGGATTTAAGAAATAGAAGAAAAATACTTTGTCACTTGAGAGATGAAGATTTCATTTATGAAAGGAAAAGAAAGGTTGAAAGTGTTTGAACCTCAACTTATTTTAAGGAGAACTAATTTTTAGAATTGATTTGAGAATTATGGAGAATACGTTGGTAACTTGAAATTTTCTAACGTATAGCTCACTCATTGGGTTTTTAAGCGCGTTAGGAAATTTTTAAGTGAGAAAATATAGAAAAACAAAGAGATGGTATAAATTTTTAGAAATGCCAAAATGAGGTTCAGAAGGTTGAAAAATCACTATGCGATTGCGAAAATGTTTAAATATTTTTACGCGATTGAGAAAATGTTGAAAAATCAATATGCGATTTGAAAACACGACAAAAATGTTGAGCGATTGTGAAAACGATACAAAAATATTGCGCGATTGAGAAAATGCAGTAAAATGCTTATGCCATTGAAGATACAGTAAAGATACTGTTGGGCCAGTGTGTGAACCCTGTATATGAAATTATGAATTTGAATTGAGAATGGTTTGTGTGCATTGAGCGTGCATTGGAAAAAGTCCGATGGACTATGTTAAGGCTAATTGCCTAGGAGAGACTTACATCTCTTGAGTGGGTGCGATATGCGTAGTGTAAGTCACTTGTTGACTTTGAGGCGTTAGGGTGCGGGTTGTGCACAATGGGCAATTGGTAGCTCTTCTGTACCATGGATTAGACCGATGCAACACACCGACGATCTGGACCGAGACACTATTCTTAATCAAGATCTGGTAAAGATTATCGTGTATATGCTAGATGTGCAAACACTTATGAGAATTAAGGCACGTGGTCTGAGACATGTTGGTACAGATAGATCCTTTGGATCAATCTCTCCAAGTTAAGTTTAGCTCCATAGAGTAAGAAAATGAGTTAGTAATCATATGCATAATTTGGACATGTTTGAATATTTTGGTGACATTATATCTGTTAAGTGTTGATGAATGATGGAATGAAACGATGATGTTTACTATTTATTATATCTGTATCATTGTATGATATATCTGTATGATGTGCTGTTTGTGTTATCTTTGTGCTGCCATATTGGTAATGATGTAGGTGATCTCACCTCTTTGTATATTATTTTGTATTGTATTTATATTTTGGTAAAGACACTAAGAGAGGTACTGAGCAAGAAGGTGAAGAGGAATAGATTCCTACTGAGGAAGCTGAGTTTTGATAAGATGACATCCAGATCGAGTTTCTTCGGGTATGTACAATTGCAATTTCATGGAGGAACTAGTGCTTGGAGGATTAGTCCCAACGAGGAGGGACTAATATATTAGGGACATTTGACAGTCAACATTAACAGGATATTTCATGGAGATCCGTTCTTTTCTGTCACTATTTATGTACATGTAGAATTTTTGTTGTCGATTAGGCAGTACTGGGGTGGTAGGTACCACATCCCAACGGACATCAGTATAGTGTCGTCTGCACAGACATCGGTCCGTAGGACTTCGCGTCAAGTTGGATTCCTACCTACTGAGGAATCTGAGGAGGACCCGTCTGAGGGTTTTGCTATCTAGTTATACTTTGGCAAGTATGTTAATTTAAATAATATTCAAATACTTTTGAGAACTATGTCTGTAAATATTTAAATATGTCAGTACTGAGACTTATGTATATGATGTAAATTATTTGTGATGCTGTTTAGAATTTGATATTCTGTTAAGTTTATTTTATTAATATTCCAGAAATTTTATAACTTATATTTACATTACAAATTATATTTTATCTATTTGGGTAATTGGTGATTAAGTAACATAAATGTGATACCCTACAGTGGGTGTTACAAATGAAATATTTTCCCTGAGAACCTTGAACTGTGGAAATGTTGACAGGGGGATCTTACTAAACTCGAGGCCGGACATGATTTACGAGATTTTACATTTTTTGAGATTTTTATCTGATAAATAAAAATTACTGTATGACTTATTATTCGTTGGATAATTAATACTGACTTTGCTATCTGTAACCGTTGTCCATTGGATAATAGCATGAAGTAGAAAACCTTATCATCTTATCCAAAATCTACTTTATGTCACATCCTTTAGCTTTATTTCAATAGAATGATTAAATTTAATCAAAGCTTACTAAGGAAGCTTCCTAGAAATTTCCTAAATAATACATAAAATTAGTTTTCCCTCCTCTCTCTCTCTTGTTCCACGACAGATTCACTCTTTGGGGAGCCAAAATTGCTTTCCCCCTTTATCACTTCATTTCCATTTCAAGACACAAAAAGAAATCTATCACCTTTTCATTCCTTTTTCTCTCCTCTCATTCTTCTTCAAACCCTTCTCTTTTCTTCTCTTCTTCTTCCTTCACAGCACCACCCACCATTGGAGACCATCTCCATTTGTTTGCTAAACAAACTCCATTTCTTGCTTCCTTCCATCATCCTAAGACACTTTCCCTTGGTGGTCATTCACTAGTTCTTCCTCTTCTAGTTTCCACCATTGAAGCCAAAGCTTGGAGCTTTTAAAGGTAAATCTCTTGATCCTTTATTTCTCTTCTTCTTTTTCATTTCTATGGTCATTTCCATGACCATGGATCCTTTCTTTCTCAAGCATTGGTGTTGATTTGTTGAGTTGCATTTTAGGGTTTTTGGAGGTCTTGGCCTAAATCCACCAAGAAGCAACCAAGGAGCCTTTTCTTGTTCTTCCCTTAGGTAAGAGGGAGATAATCCTCTTCAACCTATCTTGGTAGTAAGGAAACGTTTGTTTGGTATTGATGATGAGGGAATCCATGTTAGATTATGTAACACCCTGAAAATTAGCCACTTTTACAGTAACAATGAAATTGTACTATTTTGTGATTTCTGAGTGTTATAAAAATATTCTGACTGTTCTGTGATTGTATTTGATTGTTTTGAGATATTTGCTCTGTATCAGTAAAATAATAATTTTCTAGCCAGAAAAAATCTTTACGCATTTATTTGGAGCCGGTGGATCTTACTAAACCCAATTTCGAGAGATGTGTGTCCTGATCTTTTAATTTTTAGAATTTATCTGTGTAATAAAAATATTTTATATTTTTATTATTATTTTATTATCCAATAGACGATACCTACTGACTTATAAGTAGTAGCCTCTGTCTAGTGGACATTAGGAACTGGTATAGCCTTTAGGAATTACTGATAATGGACCAATAGGAATTAAGTCAACGTTTCTGACTTCAAAATTTCTAAACCAATGGAAACAAGTCAACGTTAGTTGCTAGGAACTTCTAAACTAATTAAATGTAGTCAATTTTGATGGTTGGACTAGTTACTAGGAAACTAGAAATTTAACTAAGTTAGTTATATTCTATGTAGTAACCACATAGGATGGAAACTTAGTTTGTATTCCTTATGTTTTCTAGTTACAAGAATGGATGGATAACATCAAGCTAACTAACTAGTTAGTAATGTAACTAGAAAACTAAATAAGTTAGCTTAAATCTAACTTGATCATTCTAAGAAGCATAAGAAGTAACTAAATGGAAGCAAACCTAGTTAGTTCTCTAGGAACCACATGGTTTTGGAGGAGTCTAGGGTGTTCTAGAATAATTGATTCAAGTATAGCAAACTATTTAGTTAGCAATGTAACTAATTATCCTAACTAAGTTAACTTAAGTGTACATAGAAATTAAATGGGATTGGTAACTTAGTTAGCATTCTTTGATCACCATTAGGTTAGAAACTTCAAGAACATGTGACTAAGGCTTGGTTGAGCCAATTAGGAGCAAGCTTTGGGGATAAGCTTTGCATTTGAGCCTTTGATGCAAGCTAAGGCTAGGATGGAGTCTTAGAAGTCAAAGAAAATAGCCACCTCCTTTGGAGTGCTATTTGGAGACCAAATAGATTAAGTTTATTTCACCTAGGTCATAAATTCTCTCTACTCTTCATTTTCTTCTCCAAGAGGCCATTCGGCCACCCTTCTAAACTAAGATCTCCAAGCTTTTAAATTTTTTCCTAAACACATTTCTTAAACCTAAACCATATTCTAAGAACATCTCTAATTGTGAGTTTTCACAAAATCCATCATCTTGAGCTTGGAATCCAAGTTTAAAGTTTCTATCAAAAAGGGTAAACTTCTTGTTTCTTGATCCAATCTTTGAGTTTTGATTTTCTAAGCCATGATTGACCTATGGTTTATCTATTTCTAAGATTGTTATTGATTTTAGAATTTGTTTAAGATTTTTAGGGTTTTTTTTAAGGAGTTCACGAAAAGCTTAGGAAGGAAAAACTTGAAAGATTTGTCTCCTTTTTAAGGAAAGAGGGAGATTCATCTCATTAACCAAGTATGGTGGTGAGAGATGTATTTGTTTGTGAAAAATGGTGAATCCATGTGAGGGTTCATTATTCATGGTTGTATAATTACTTTTTTAGTGTTTATGTGTTTTTGATTTATGTGTTTATGCTTTGTATGCTTTGCATGATTTATTGCTTTGTTTATGGTATGCTTATGATACATACATGATGTGAATATATATTGTATATGCTATGATGGAAGTGAACAAGGAAAATAATTTTGGTTTCAATGACCAAGAGGCTCACCGCCTCAACACCTTAAAATAGGTGTTTCCAAATTAAAATGTTTATGAATGATAAAATTGAATAATTAGAACGAAAAAGAAAAGAAAAGATATGATGGTTCCAATGACCATGTGATTTCAGTTTTGATGGTTTAAAAATGATTTTACTTCATGTAAAATTATGATTTAGAAATGGAAAGTAATTGATTTAAAGAAAAGGATCTTAGAAATGGAAACAAAGTGTTTTGTCACTTGATAAATAGCAATTTCATTTATGAAAGGAAAAGAAAGGTTGAGAGTGTTTGAACCTTAACTTATTTTAAAGAGAACTGATTGTTAGAATGGATTTGAGAATTTTGGAGAATAAGTGGGTAGCTTGAAATTTACTAACGTATAGCTCACTCATTGGGTTTTGAGCGCATTAGAAAATTTTAAGTGGGAAATTATGGAAAAACAAAGTGAGAGATGGCATAAGTTTATAGAAAGGCCAAAAGGAAATTTAGAAGGTTAAGAAATATTTTACGTAGTGGAAAAACGGTGAAAAATGCTTTTTATAACTTAAAAACGTGATTTTTAAGCTACACGATTTCAAAAACGTCAAAAAATCGCTACGCGATTGGAAAATGATGGAAAATCACTATGTGATTGTGAAAACGCGACAAAAGTATTGTGTGATTGAGAAAACACGATAATATGATTACGCGATTAAATATACAGTAGGATTACTGTTGGACCATTGTATGGACCTGGTATAAGAAATACTGAGTTTTGCCTATGATTGGCATTGGTGCATTAATCATGCATTGGAAAGGTCTGATGGACTGGATAAGGCCATTGGCCTAGGAGAGAATACACCTTTTGAGTGGGTGTGATATGCGTAGTGTAAGTCACTTATTGACCTTGGGGGCATCGGGGTGCGGGTTACCTACAATGGGTAGTTGGTAGCTCTTTTGTACCATGGGTTAGACCGATGCAACACACCGATGATCCAGACCGAGACACTATTCTTAATCAAGATCTCGTAAAGACTATCGTGTATATGCTAGATGTGCAAACACTTATGAGAATTATGGCACGTGGTCTGAGGTATATTGGTATATACAGATCTTTTAGATCAATCTCTCTGACCTGAGTTTAGCTCCATGGAGTAGGAAAATGAGTCAGTGAGCATATGCATAACTTGAACGAGTTTGAATATTGAATGACATTTTATTTGTTAAGTGTCGATGAATGATGGAATGAAACGATGATGTTTACTGTTTATTATATCTGTATCATTGTATGATATATCTGTATAATGGATTGTATGTGTTATCTCTATACTGCCATATTGGTAATGGAGTAGGTGATCTCACCTCTTTATATATTATTTTGTATTGTATATATATTTTGGTAAAGACATTGAGCAAGTTACCGAGCAAGAAGGTGAAAAGGAATAGATTCCTACTGACGAAGCTGAGTTCTAATTTGATGGCGACCTAGTCGAGTTTCTTTGGATATGTTAGACTGCAGTTTCATGGAGGAGCCAGTGCGTGGAGGATTAGTCCCAATAAGGAGGGACTAATATATCAGGGATATTTGACAGTCAACATGAGCAGGATGTTTCATGGAGATCCGTTCTTTTCTGTCACTATTTATGTACATGTTGAATTTTTGCTGTCAATTAGGCAGTATTGGGGTGGTAGGTATCACATCCCAATGGAGATCAGTATAGTATTATCTGCACAGACACCGGTCCATAGGACTTCGCATCGTGTTGGATTCTTACCTGCTGAGGAATCTAAGGAGGATCCGTCTGAGGGTTCTGTTGTCTAGTTATACTTGGGCAAGTATGTTAGTCTAAATAATGTTCAAATACTTTTGAGAACCATGTCTGTAAATATTTAAGTATGTCAGTACTGAAACTTATGTATATGATGTAAATTATTTGTGATGCTATTTAATATTTTATATTCTGTTAAGTTTATTTTATTAATATTCCAGAAATTTTATGACTCATATTTACATTACAAAAGATATTTTATAATAAGGGGTATTTTGGTAATTAAGTAACATAAATGTGATACCCTACGATGGGTGTTACAAATTACTCTCTTTATTGTATTGTATTATTTTCATGATTTTGTGGTTATTTGATTTGTATGAATCTATGGATTTTCATTGTGTGTTTTGATGACTATGAAACTATTGATTTTCACTTTTGTACCTTGATGATCAAGAACCATGTATTAGATTGTTTGAAATTGATGAGAAGCCTTGAAATGGGATAAGATTTTGCAGAAACGAATTCTGCAGAATTCTTGCTGATGCACGAGTGCTCAAGCACTGTGCAGTGAGCGCCCAGGCCCTCATTCGACGCTCAGGCACTGGAGCTTGGACACTTAAGCACCCAACACCTAGAAGGATTTCCAGTAACGTAGCTCAGTGAGCGCTCAGGAGCTGTGTGTTGAGCACTCAAGCGCTCAACCAGCGCTTAGGCACTGAAGACATGGCGCCTAGGGGCCCAGAGCAGAATCAACTAGAAAATGTGAGATGATAACTAGGACTTCAGTAATGAATATGTTATAATTAAACTAAAGTAAATAACTTAATTAATTAAGAGAATTCCTTTAGAGAAAGATTTTATAAGAATTGTTAAGCTAAAGTGAAATTCTATAATGAACCTTAAGGAGTGTTTTACCACTTTGAGAACTTGATGCTATGTCATTTTGGGTCCATGAGTGGGACCAAGGAATTATTGATGTTCAAATTGACTAAATTGTGATATGTTATGGATGATCAATTGATGAATAATCATGAACATGCATTGAGTCATCATGCATTGGAAAAGTCCGATGGACTCTGTTGTAAGGTTGTATGCCTAGGAGATTGAATCACACCTTAGTGCAGGTGCGAATAGACTAGTGTAGGTCATATCGTTAACCTTGGGGGCGTCAGAGTGCGGGTGTTCCACGAACGAACAGTTAGTTATCTGTAAATCTTTTGAGGGCCTGATATTTTGTCTTTTTGGTGGGTTGTATATGTGTAACCATTGTGGGGCGGGTAAAGCTTTTGCTCATTTTATATATCTGATGATGTAACTAAACACTGATGATATAAGTATATACGTATATATGATGCATGGTTTATTTTTTATGTTGATGCTGCTGTAATTACATTTTCTCATTTTCTTTTCTCAAAGCAAACACACAAAAAAAAAAATAATTCGCCAAATTAGTGCGCGTATAAAAGTGATCAGGCTTTTCTATATTAAAATGAACTGGATCTTAATTTATGTTTTATTTTTCGCATTGTCCTTTTTGGTGTGACATTCACTCCTCAAAAAGGGGCGTTACAGAAAGCATGAAGAGTGTAAAATTCTTAAAATTTTTACCTCTTATAACCTTACATGTTAGCTTCAAAATTCCACTAGTCTCATGTATTTTACACCTCAGAGCAAGAAATTATGCAATCTGGTTTAATAGGTGTCAGTCTGCCTATTTTTGTAAAATCTATCTCAACTTCAAACTGAAACTGGTGCTACTTGGTTAGGCTTAAAAATCTAAAATTTTTACTACATGAAGCATTATATCTTAGCTTTCAAATGAAATAAGTAGCAGATCATTTCGATGACTACAACTCAAGTTATGTTACCAACACTACAAGCTATCAATATTGAGTTTTCTGCATAACTTTGTTCATAACCGAGTTTTCTGCATAGCTTGGGTTCTAACTAAGTTCTAACCCTTAAAATTAGTTCCTTTATGTTCTCCAACATCAATCATGACCTCTAATCATATGGTAACTCTTATAAACACTCTTAGCTCCTTGAATCATGGAGCAATGATCAAACCATATCCCACAAAATACCCATTTTCTAAATCTTTACACAAGTGATCATAAGGGGTTTCAAGGGATCACAACTCACAACTATGTGTCAACAAGCTATAAATAAACCATTTTCAGCCATGGGAATCAAAGAACAACCAAGGAAAATACAAACTCAACTTAAACCCATTTTTGCTCCACAAACAATCATCTTGCAGTAAATTGAAGAAAGGGAAGAATAAAGTTGTGGAAACAAGTCCTCTACCTTACTTGTGAAGATGAGCTTTCAACCTTGGCCTTGCCTTTCTTTCTCCCTTCCTTATTTTCTCCTTTTTATCCCCTATTTCTCTCATCTCTGCCTTTCATTTTTTTGTTGTTGTGTTTCATATGGGAGAAGAGAAAAATGAACATAGAAAGCCAAAAGGACAAGATAAGAACTTTTGAAACTAAGGCCATTTAAGCTATGTGCTGAAACTTTGTATCTGTTAAGAACTATTAGATTTTACCAAATCAAGTTTCCTAACTTCCGTAAGTGTTATAATAAATCCTAGGATTCATCTCAATCTTATTCTCATCATTTTCATAAATTTTCATATCTGTATTAAGTCAATCTGGTATTAAAACACTCTTTCAGTGTACTCAAAAATATCAAACTAACTCAGTTTATCCTCAAACTTTAGCTACATCTCATTCCATATATTTGTGACTTGAAAATAAATTATCCATATTTATTTCTCTCATCTAAGCAATTTATGATATTATTTGAATCATTTTAAGCTACTTTTCACTTTTTGTGTTGCAGCAAAGTGTCTAAACTAACTCAGTTCATCACAAAATTAAGCAGATATGTCAATCAAGTATTATGATACTTCTATGAACATATACAAGTCTAACAAGCTAAAAAGAGGATATTACATTTCTCTCCTCCTTTTTAAAATTTTGTCCCTGAAATTTTTTACCTCATATCAGACATCACACTCGAAGGAATCTCACCTCCCTTGGTGATATCTAACTTATCATTTCTAATCTCTAACGAGACTTAGAAGTTTTCATTCTGTAAGAATTGCTTATTGAACCCAAAAACCATCTATTAACTTAATTAGTACCAATCCTCTATGAATACCTTAATGAATTTCCAACTATTAGTACACAAAAAAGGATACCTTATAAAACATTGGAAGATTAAGCTTCCTTTGTTCTACTTAGAGTAAATACCTTTTCCGTAGCCTGAGATCTAAAGTCAGGTATAACTCCTTATCTCTATAGATACCTTCTAGCAAAGCGTTCCGGTTGACCACACACAAAACATATCACATACAGTTTGTCATCATATGGCCTTCTATATGATGTGTGGATAAAATACACACATCTTATGCTTGATTTGAGGTAGATTTAGGTGTGCTTTGATTGATTTATGCTGGAATTTATGCCACATTTAATCTATTATCCTTGTTATCTCATTATTGGTCTTTCTATATGTTTTTTAGGTCCAAAAGAAATGTTTTTGACATGGCTCTATGAAGCTTTGGATGGATTCATTGCAATGGAGTTGAGCTCGAAATTTATATGGCCAAGATTCACATAGTTTTTGACCTTTGCGAGATAAAATGAGCATAACTTGAGCTATAGAGGTCGAAACGAGGTGATTCTGGTGGAATTGGAAAGCTAAGAAAAAGAGCTACAACTTTCATAAAGATAGCTTCTGGCTAGGAGACATGGCCGTGTGACGTGTCTCCTAGTCACATGACCATGTCTCATCCAATGTTGAAGTTATGTTGTTTTTCCAATAGACACGGCCTTGTCTAACTCAATTGAAGCTTCTGACTTGGAGATACAGTTGTGTCTCTTGGACACACGACCGTGTCTCTCCTGAACCAAGCTCACAGGGTAGTGTCGAGCTTAGACACGACCGTGTGAGGTCTCTTGAGCCTAAAAATAATAGTTTTTCACCCCAAACGATTATAAATAGGGCAAATCCCTAAACCAAAAGGGGGCTTTTTGGCATAAACTTGTGTGACAACTAGTTTTGAGAGGCAAAGGCAGAGAATTAGAGGCAAGGGCTTGGAAAGCAAGAACAAGAGTCATTGAAGTTCAACCATTGAAGACATCTTCTCTATCTTCATCTTCTCCATCTTCTCTTTTTATTTCAGAATCGTGGTTGTTTCTTTAACCTTTGTTCTTGATTGTGCTACATTAGTCATGAGTGGCTAAACCTCTTTTTCTAAGATTAGGTTGTAAATATCTACTTTTCTATGATAAATTGTTAATTTGATTCTTTGTTAATGTGAAAATATTGTTCTTGATTCATTCTTGGTATACTTAATGCTTGTGGTATGTTGCACGCCATATTTACATGATCTTTAGCTTTAGGTGAATGATCGAAAGATGAAATCTAATTGCTTGATAATCCAAGAATTGAACTTAGGAATTGAGACCAAGACATAGACATAAATCCTTTGAGGGTAAAACGATTGTCATAAAACTTAAAGGGTTGGAACTTGGATTAATTGTCATGAGAATGGGATTGATGAAGTTTTAACACATTTTAAGTGCCAAGAAATTAGGCTTTAAATAATTTAGGACAAATTACCTTCGAAAACATAATTGAACATTAACAAAGATAGGATTACAATTTCTCATAGGGGGTAGTGTAGTGAATTCCTAATCCTAGACCTTTAAATCTTTGTTGAACCTCATCTTTTTTAGTTTTATTTGTTTATTTTATTACTTTGCTTTTCGTTTTATTTTTAATTGAGCTTTTACTATCAATTTACTAGCTTAAATAATCAAAGTCGTCATAAGAGTTAGTAATCAATAGATCATCGTGGGAACAATATTTATTTTACTACTTGTAAGATCCGTGCACTTGCAAAAAAATCCATAACAAGTTTTTAGCGTCATTGCCGAGGATCATGTTGATATTAACATGAGCGGTAATTTAGTTGATTTAAGTAAAAAATTTTTACTTTATTTTATTTATTTATTTTTCATTTATTTTAACTTTAATTTTTTTTTGAATTTTCAAGTGTTGTTTCTTTCTTATGTGTAGAACGAGGAGCTAAGGAGATCTTATTATCCCCATTGATTTTGAGATCGAGAGGACACTTCATGATATTAGAAGAGAAAGAAGAGCACAAAGAATTGAGGAAGACCACATGGTGGATAACACTAACTAAGTCGCTAATCCAGAGCAAAGGCTGAGGGATTATAAAACTCCCAACGCTAATGCTCGTCAGTCTTCCATTGTTAGACCACAGGTAGAGGCCAAGCATTTTGAGATAAAGATGTCATTGATCTAGATAGTCTAATAATTACAATTCAACGAGTCACCAACTGAAGACCCAAATCAGCATTTGGATGAATTCTTGGAGTTACGTGACACCATAAAGATTAATGGGATTTCAATGGATGCTATATGGATCAGACTTTTTCCCTTTTCTCTTAGGGGGAAAGTAAAGAAGTGGATTCACTCGGAAGCCCCAAATTCACTCATCACATGGGATTTGATAGAGCAAGCTTTCTTGGACAAGTACTATCCAATTGGAAAAACAATCAAGCTCCGTCAAGACATCACTACCTTCTCTCAAAAGGAAGATGAATCACTTTATGAAGCATGGGAGAGTTACAATTGTAACACCCCAAATTTCTGTATCTCTTAAACAGTAATTTTGACAGTTAACAAAATTTTACTGTTTAGTAATTTCTGTGCACTGTAAAATTATTTTCTTTATTCCGTCAGCGTATTTGATCTTTTTGAGTGATTTACTCCGTGTCTGGAAAATAAAAATTTTCGAGCCGGGGAAAACTTTACGTAATTTAATTTTTATCGTTAGGTAATTATTTTACGTAATCTGATTTGATATTTGTGCATTTTATAATTTTTATAATTTTTGTGAATGATTATGAAATTTTTTACTGATTATGGGCCCAGGGGGTGTATGTGGGCCCAGGTGGCCATACGTGGGCCCAGGTGGGTCCCGCAAAGCAAAAATTTTTCTACGCATAGAAAAATTTGTACTGTTTAGACGGAGACAGGGGATCTTACTAAACCTGAATCCGGAAACAGTTTTTAAAATTTTATTATATCTTGTTTTTGTACTGTATTTAATTATCGGATGATAAAAATACAAAAAAATATTATTTGTAGGATACAAGAATAAATATTATACTTTAGCGTAGTCAACAAAGAGAGCTTGACTTGATTTATACCCTTGGATGAGAATACTTAGTTTGAATATTAACCATTGATTTAATCAAAGGTTAAGAAACAAACTTAATAAAGAAGCCTTGGATAATAACCATTGATTTAATCAATGGTGTAAGAATAAGCTTAGTTAGGAAGGCTTTGATATCAACCATAGATGTAATCAAAGGTGTAGAATTGGTCTTGAAAAATGACAAAGACCATTTATAACCATTGGATTTAGATTAAATCAAGGGTGGAGATTTAATCTTAAAAAGTAACAAAGACCATTTATGACCATTGGATGAAGAATCAATCAATGGTGGAGATTTGGTCTTCTAAAGTAGCAAAGACTAATTAGGACCCTTGGATTTAAAGTTTGAAGGAGCAATCTTGACCATTAATTTTGGAGACACATCTGAGGGCTAGAATTTAAAGGAGAAAGATCCAATGGCCTAGATTAAGTCTTCTAACCTACCTAAATCTACTTAAATCCTAACCATTGAATTAATCAATGGCTAGAAATGCTTCAAATGGTGGCGAATAATGAAGACAACTTTATTGAATGCATTATGAAGAGAAGGTGATGGTTTTGGCTTGTTTAGAAGACAAAGAAAAAGCTTTATGACATTATCTGATGCTTTATGTCAATTATGACTTGCTTTAGTCAATTTTGTTTCATTATTGCTTTGTTTGCATTCAAGGAGAATGCATGAAGGGGGGGGCACGGTTTTGGTCTGATTTTAGGAGCATTTGAAGACCATATTGGTCACCTTTGGTCATTATTGACCATACTTCATCATTCTTGAAACTTTCCTTCAAGCAAAGCTCTTAGAAAATTTTCTCTCCTTCTCCTTCTAGCATGGTTCGGTCTTGACACCCAAGAACACCCTCCATCACTCAAAAATTTCATCCAACCTAGTTTCTTGAATCCTTACATCATTCTAAGAACATCTCTAGTTATGAGTTTTTCCAAAATCATTCATCTTGATCTTCAAATTCAAGCTTCAAGTTTCTATCAAAAATAAAAAATTCCATCTTTGTGCTTCAAGAGAAACCATTCGGTCAAGACAGTCAAAACCACCATCCAATCTCTTTTAATTTCATCCAACCTTAGATCTTGAATCTCCATGATATTCTAAGCAACTTTCATGTTGAAGACTTCTTCTAAATCATTCATCTTCAAAGAGTTTCTTCAAGACCAAAATTATTGGGTTTTTGAGGTGAAGTGTAAGGAAACTTCATTTTCTTCTCTCTTTTTCATGATCTAAATCATGTTTGATCCATGTTTCCTCTTAATCAAGCTTGATATGTTAATTAACTTGTGTTTTGTTTTGTATTTGAGAAGCCCTTGGTGGTGAAGGACTTGGAAAAAGAAATAAATCAAGAAGCTTTGGAGGATCTTCAAGAGGTAAGAGGGAGATCCATCTCACCAACCAAGCATGGTGGTGAGAGATGGTATTTTATTTGATGGATGTGGAATCCATGTGAGGATTCATATCCATGGTCATGTAATTAATTTGTGGGTGTTTATGAGCTTTGATTAATTTTCTATGCTTGATATGCTTTGCATGATTTTATAGCTTTGATGATAAGCTTGATATGCTATACATGCTTTTATGGCTTTGATAGTATGCTTATATTATTTATGATGAAATATATATGTATATGCCATGATTTGATGATGGAAAGAAAATTAATTCTTGGCTCCAATGGCCAAAGAATGACTACGATTTTGGCACCCAAGGTTAGGGTTCTATGTTGAAATTTTTCAAGAACAAGGGAATTAATTTTTGATCCCTAGAACATGGTGAGTTTTGGTCAAGACACCTCAAGATAGGTGTTCACAAAATTAATATTTTCTTGAATGATGAAAATGGATGTTTAGAAAAGTAAGGAAAATAAACAAAGAATTTATTTTTCAAAGGGTACATGAATACGATTTTAAAAGGATTTTTATTGATTTATTTTGTGTAAAAAGTTTCTAAGTGTTTACTAAACATGAGATTTAAATGAAAATAGCAATGATAATTTTAAGGATTTGCAAAGAAAGTGAAAAAGGATTTGTAAGGAAAGTAAAAATGAATTTGAACAAATGGGTTTAGTTTTTATGACCATCGGTATTTCGGTTTTGAAAATAAAGAATTTTTAATGGTTTTGTTTATGTAAAACCATATCAATTTAGGAGGAAAATATTTGATGGCTTCAATGGCCAAAGACTCTACGATTTTTGGAGGTTGGAATAATTTTGGTTTTTATGAAACAAAGTAATTTTAAAGTGGAAACAAAATGTTTGAACAAAATGTTTTAGTATAAGGATTTTGGAAAGGAAATCAAAGTATTTTATCACTTGAGAAATGAACTTTCATATGAAAATGAAAAAGAAAAGTTGCAAGGGTTTGAATCTTAATTTGTTTTGAAGAGAATTGATTTTAGAATTGATTTGGGAAAAATGGAGAATATAATGGTGTTTTGAAAATTTACTAACGTATAACTTATTTTCAAGTTTTGAAATACGTTAGAAAATGTTAAGTTTTGAAACGTTGATTTATATCATTGGAAAAAAGTGATTTTGTGAATTATATTTTGAAAAAGAATTTCTTGAGTAAAGAAAGAATCATGTGAAAAATATTTTCTTGAGTAAGAAAATATATTAAATGAAGTATAAAGTTATATTATTTTGAGAAAAGTTAAAAAGAATTTTTTAAAGGTCAAGAAATATTTTCTCAGTAATGAAATTGTGGTGAAAAATTATTTACGTATCTTAAAAATGTGATTTTTAAGTTACGTAATATGGAAAAAATATTTCTACGCGATTTTAATTACGTTTAAATATTTTACGTAATCTGAATTACTATTGAAAAATCACTACGTGATGGAAAAGTGATGAATTATTTTTACGTGATTGTAAAAATAGCGGAAAATCGTTATGTGATTTGAAAAGTGTTTTAAATATTTTGAGAATGACGGAAAATGATTTATGCGACTTAAAAGAATGATTTTTAAGTTACGCGATTTTGAAACAGTGGAAAAATACTATGCGATTTTGAGAAATGTATATTTTTACGCGATTAAGAAAAACGTTAAAAAATTAGTACGTGTTTTAAAAGTGCAACAGAAGAGTTGCGGTATTTTTAAAACGTAACAGAAATGTTACTGTATTGTAAAAACGTAACAGAAGTGTCACGGTATTTGTGAAAATATAACAGAAACGTTTCAGAATTTTGAAAACGTAACATAAGTATTACGATATTTTGAAAACGTAATATAAACATTTTGGAATTGTGAAAACGTAACAGAAACGTTTTGGAATTGTGAAAATGAAACGGAAATATTACGCAATTTTGAAAACACGACGAAAGTGTTTTATAACTATGAAAATGTGATAACATGATTTTTGCTGTTGAAAATACAGTATAATTTGGTGCATTTTATATGCATTGGAAAGAGATGCTTGTGATTAGATTTGGTGCATTATACATGCATTGGGAAAAAATATGCATTGAGGCATATGATACATTGAACAAATGAAATTGAAAAGATTTGGCCCTTTGGGGTTGGACTTGCACGGATATATTTGTGCATTGTATATGGCCCTTGGGTTGAAGAGGGAATGAGAATTGATAGTGAGGTCTATGATGGATCTTGGGGCGTCGAGGCGCGGTCGGTCGACCAAGTGGACAACTGGCGAGTATCCTGTGCCACTTGGCGATGCAGTCCGTTGCAACGCATTGACGATACCCGACAAGAACACGATTCTTTTCTACGACTGGGAGATTGTCTTTGGGCTAAGGCTGACAATTGACCAGAGCATTCTCCTCGAAATTGTGAAAACCTCCATGGAGTTGTTTTTGAAAAACTGAGTCTTCGTGCACATGCATAACATATGCATAAATTTGAGTATCCATATCTGCATGATATATATTAATTGAGGAATATTGGCTATGACAATTGTTTTGAAATACTTGGATGATGATGATGATAATCATGTTGATGGCATTATTGTGATTATTGTGTGATGATAATAATGTTAATAGTATGATGATGATAGTTGATTAATGTTGAGTGCATTATTGAAATTCTGGTATGACATATCTGTATGATATTGCTGTTTGTGTTATCTCTGTGCTGCCATGTTGGTATTGGCGTAGGTGATCTCACCTCTTTGTTATGTTGTTTTGCTGTGTCTGTACTGTTAAAATCAAATAATAGAAGGATCGAGTTGTCTTAGACATAACGGGCAATGGATACTCTGAGATTGGTGACAACAATAAGGAGTGGACATTCAGGACTCGAAGGTGTGCAGTGTTGACAAAGAACAGATGTAGAACAGATGTCTGATGCAACAAGATGGATACACAACAGAATAAGTATGTTAAGTTTTAACGTTAGTGTTGTACCGTGCTATTAAGTAGGACCCGTCATGGGGTTTTGCTAAAAAAAAAAAAAGCTCTGTTAGTTTTATATTCCTCTTTAAATTGTGAAATATTAATTGGTGTCAATATTGCATAATTAATAGTTGAAATATGATTTTCAATATTACCTAATATTTTCAGTAAATTTACGTTTCAGTAAAGAAAGAAATTTTAAAACCCATCTTTTTATAACTCAAACCTTGTGTGAACTTCTTTTCAGATTATGAGTCGGGAGTTGAAAATGTGATACCCTAGGGAGGGTGTTACATTAGTTGGTATCAGAGCACGGTTTGAGTCTTTTGGGGTTTGTGGTTAGGTCTGTTTTGCTTGTGTTGTGTTCTCTGTGTTATTGTTTTCTGAAAGGAAATAATGCTGTTTATAATGGATATCAGATCCATTGTATTTCGATCCGCACGCCTCGAGAGAAAAAAAAAAGGAAATGGCTCGGGATAGTTGTACTTGTGTGGAAGTGGAACATGTTACTAGTAATGCAGTTGCAGTTACGAGAGCAACGGGAGCAATGTGGAAGGATAACTGCAGGAACAAAGGACCGCTGTTCAGTGGGAAAGAAATAAAAGTTGAGGTTCAGGATCTGATGGAAGAGA
Source organism: Ormosia emarginata (assembly GCA_029884605.1). Taxonomy (NCBI): domain Eukaryota; kingdom Viridiplantae; phylum Streptophyta; class Magnoliopsida; order Fabales; family Fabaceae; genus Ormosia; species Ormosia emarginata. The sequence goes on along the minus strand of JAQQTP010000074.1, from coordinate 43,026,885 downwards.
ATCAGTCTTGGAATATAAGATTACGTAATTTTGGAACCCGATATTTTTAAGGATATTTAGAAAGTGATTGATTTCAACAGAAGATGTATTTACATCCATTGAGGAAACCAAAGGCGGTAACTTGCGTGAAAGAAGGTACTTAATGAAGGAATGTACGTCAAGAAAACAAACGTTTATTTGAAATGGTTACATCTGGTTTCCATTTTATTTTGATTCGTCCATATTTGAAAAAAAAGAAATGACTCGTGATAGACGTACGTGTGTGGAAGCGAGACATAATGGTGGTGATATGACTGTAACTTTGGAAGTAATACAAACAGTGGCTAAAGCAATTATACAGCAAACTCAGAAGATTGTTCCGCAGCAAGAATTGATTTCTTAAGCTAAGATTTTGTTAGAGTTAAATCAATCTTAGGATGAGAGACCCTTTAACGTTGGACTATATTAGTTACGAAAAAGGGGAAATCGTAAGGTCAAGCGATTCCAACAGAAAATGTACTTGCAATCTCCAAGAAGTCAACAACAACAACAATCTTGTGGAGAAAGTACTAGTAATGACAGGTTTAGTTTGACTGTGACATCTGCACCGAAATGTAAGAAGTGTGGAAAGGGGCACTTAACAAAAGATTGTACGTTCAAGGAAATAATTTGTTTTAAGTGCAGGAAGTTTGGAACACAATCTTTGAAAATGGAGTTCCAATGAAAACAGAGTTTTCTATTAGTAAAATCTCAGGTAGTAGAAAGCGTTCGGAGCGGAAGGTTTAAACAATGGAGATTGTGTCATTGGAGCTAATCCTATAAATCACACTGAATATTTCTGTGAATAACCTATTCCTTATGGCATATGATTGAGTAGATCAGTTATATGTTAGAGTTATTCGTAATCCTCTGATTTGTTTACTTCTGTTTCTATTCTTAGCCTATCGAGCTACTCAAGTTATTCAAATTGTTGTTATGGATCAAATCTTTGGGTTAGTTTGATCTGTTGTTCAAAATTTTTATATAGATTGATCTATTTCCTAAACAGATGTGATCTTTCAAAACTCAAAACTTTGTGTTAGTTTGATCTGTTTCATAAACAGACATGATCTTTGAAAATGGATTGGTTATTTTCCAACCATATCCTATGAGATTGTCTCAATACAGTGTTAGTATTCCAGAAAAACTCATTCTTGAAAATCAGGCAAAATCAAATTCTTGTTGAATATGTTTGATAACATATTAGATTATTTCGCTACCTTTTCTTCCTAAACCTTTATAATGTTCTTTCATATATTGCATTTGCAAGAAAGAATATTTTAAAAGAAAGGATTTTCCTATTTAAAATCCATGTTATAGTATTTGATATAATGCGGTTGAAAGGAGAATTCGGCTAATGAGACATTTCCTGGTAAGAAGCTAAAGCTAGAGAATAAAGTGACATGAGGATAAGAAAATTTTAAGTAATACATTACAGTAGTTGGAAGTTATCTGAGAAAAACTATGCTAGGCATGAATGAAGGTTGGTAGTCATTGTATTGATATCAGAGAATTCATTCTTGAAGATCGAGTTACATCCAATTCTTTGCTGGATATGTTCGATAACATATTCGATTCGTTTTGTTCTTTTCCATGATGTTTTCTTTCATCTACTGCAATTGAAGGAATATCTTACAAGAGAGAATATTCCTATTTATATCCAGGTCAGAGCATCAAAGTGGCGCAGTGGAAGCGTGGTGGATTCTTCAAAAATTGAAGAAGTCTGTCTATGGGAAAAGTTAAGACGGTAATGAAAAATTGTAAAAAAAAAATTATTATTAAGATATTTTTTTGATCAGAAGAAGTGAACAAGAGATAAAGAACTTTCAATGGTTTAAAATCGTTTGGAATAACGTAAGAGGTGAAACTACATGGGAACTGAAGAAAAGATAAAGGAATAATGTCATTATTTATTCCGAGGGTGTGAAATCATGGTCATGAAATTTTGAGGACGAAATTTCTGTAAAGAGGGGGAGTATTGTAACACCCCAAATTTCTGTATCTCTTAAACAGTAATTTTGACAGTTAACAGAATTTTACTGTTTAGTAATTTCCGTGCACTGTAAAATTATTTTGTTTATTCTGTCAGCATATTTGATCTTTTTGAGTGATTTACTCCGTGTCTGGAAAATAAAAATTTTCGAGCCGGGGAAAACTTTACGTAATTTAATTTTTACCGTTAGGTAATTATTTTACGTAATCTGATTTGATATTTGTGCATTTTATAATTTTTGTGATTTTTGTGGATGATTATGAATTTTTTTACTGTTTGTGGGCCCAGGGGGTGTATGTGGGCCCAGGTGGCCATACGTGGGCCCAGGTGGGTCCCGCAAAGTAAAAATTTTTCTACGCATAGAAAAATTTGTACTATTTAGACGGAGACAGGGGATCTTACTAAACCTGAATCCGGAAACAGTTTTTAAAATTTTATTGTACTGTGTTTTGTACTGTATTTAATTATCGGATGATAAAAATACAGTAAAAATATTATTTGTAGGATACAAGAATAAATATTATACTGCGTAGTCAACAAAGAGAGCTTGACTTGATTTATACCCTTGGATGAGAATACTTAGTTTGAATATTAACCATTGATTTAATCAAAGGTTAAGAAACAAACTTAATAAAGAAGCCTTGGATAATAACCATTGATTTAATCAATGGTGTGAGAATAAGCTTAGTTAGGAAGACTTTGATATCAACCATAGATGTAATCAAAGGTGTAGAATTGGTCTTGAAAAATGACAAAGACCATTTATAACCATTGGATTTAGATTAAATCAAGGGTGGAGATTTAATCTTAAAAAGTAACAAAGACCATTTATGACCATTGGATGAGAATCAATCAATGGTGGAGATTTGGTCTTCTAAAGTAGCAAAGACTAATTAGGACCCTTGGATTTAAAGTTTGAAGGAGCAATCTTGACCATTAATTTTGGAGACACATCTAAGGGCTAGAATTTAAAGGAGAAAGATCCAATGGCCTAGATTAAGTCTTCTAACCTACCTAAATCTACCTAAATCCTAACCATTGAATTAATCAATGGCTAAAAATGCTTCGAATGGTGGCAAATAATGAAGACAACTTTATTGAATGCATTATGAAGAGAAGGTGATGGTTTTGGCTTGTTTAGAAGACAAAGAAAAAGCTTTATGACATTAGTTGATGCTTTATGTCAATTATGACTTGCTTTAGTCAATTTTGTTTCATTATTGTTTTGTTTGCATTCAAGGAGAATGCATGAAGGGGGGCACGGTTTTGGTCTGATTTTAGGAGCATTTGAAGACCATATTGGTCACCTTTGGTCATTATTGACCATACTTCATCATTCTTGAAACTTTCCTTCAAGCAAAGCTCTTAGAAAATTTTCTCTCCTTCTCCTTCTAGCATGGTTCGGTCTTGACACCCAAGAACACCCTCCATCACTCAAAAATTTCATCCAACCTAGTTTCTTGAATCCTTACATCATTCTAAGAACATCTCTAGTTATGAGTTTTTCCAAAATCATTCATCTTGATCTTCAAATTCAAGCTTCAAGTTTCTATCAAAAATAAAAAATTCCATATTTGTGCTTTTAGAGAAACCATTCGGTCAAGACACTCAAAACCACCATCCAATCTCTTTTAATTTCATCCAACCTTAGATCTTGAATCTCCATGATATTCTAAGCAACTTTCATGTTGAAGACTTCTTCTAAATCATTCATCTTCAAGGAGTTTCTTCAAGATCAAAGTTATTGGGTTTTTGAGGTGAAGTGTAAGGAAACTTCATTTTCTTCTCTCTTTTTCATGATCTAAATCATGTTTGATCCATGGTTCCTCTTAATCAAGCTTGATATGTTAATTAACTTATGTTTTGTTTTGTATTTGAGAAGCCCTTGGTGGTGAAGGACTTGGAAAAAGAAACAAATCAAGAAGCTTTGGAGGATCTTCAAGAGGTAAGAGGGAGATCCATCTCACCAACCAAGCATGGTGGTGAGAGATGGTATTTTATTTGATGGATGTGGAATCCATGTGAGGATTCATATCCATGGTCACGTAATTAATTTGTGGGTGTTTATGAGCTTTGATTAATTTTCTATGCTTGATATGCTTTGCATGATTTTATAGCTTTGATGATATGCTTGATATGCTATACATGCTTTTATGGCTTTGATGGTATGCTTATATTATTTATGATGAAATATATATGTATATGCCATGATTTGATGATGGAAAGAAAATTAATTCTTGGCTCCAATGGCCAAAGAATGACTACGGTTTTGGCACCCAAGGTTAGGGTTCTATGTTGAAATTTTTCAAGAACAAGAGAATTAATTTTTGATCCCTAGAACATGGTGAGTTTTGGTCAAGACACCTCAAGATAGGTGTTCACAAAATTAATATTTTCTTGAATGATGAAAATGGATGTTTAGAAAAGTAAGGAAAATAAACAAAGAATTTATTTTTCAAAGGGTACATGAATACGGTTTTAAAAGGATTTTTATTGATTTATTTTGTGTAAAAAGTTTCTAAGTGTTTTACTAAACATGAGATTTAAATGAAAATAGCAATGATAATTTTAAGGATTTGCAAAGAAAGTGAAAAAGGATTTGTAAGGAAAATAAAAATGAATTTGAACAAATGGGTTTGGTTTTTATGACCATCGGTATTTCGGTTTTGAAAATAAAGAATTTTTAATGGTTTTGTTTGTGTAAAACCATATCAATTTAGGAGGAAAATATTTGATGGCTTCAATGGCCAAAGACTTTACGATTTTTGGAGGTTGGAATAATTTTGGTTTTTTTGAAACAAAGTAATTTTAAAGTGGAAACAAAATGTTTGAACAAAATGTTTTAGTATAAGGATTTTGGAAAGGGAAATCAAAGTATTTTATCACTTGAGAAATGAACTTTCATATGAAAAAGAAAAAGAAAAGTTGCAAGGGTTTGAATGTTAATTTGTTTTGAAGAGAATTGATTTTAGAATTGATTTGGGAAAAATGGAGAATATAATGGTGTTTTGAAAATTTACTAACGTGTAACTTATTTTCAAGTTTTGAAATACGTTAGAAAATGTTAAGTTTTGAAACGTTGATTTATATCATTAGAAAAAAGTGATTTTGTGAATTATATTTTGAAAAAGAATTTCTTGAGTAAAGAACTGTGGAAAAATATTTTCTTGAGTAAGAAAATATATTAAATGAAGTATAAAGTTATATTATTTTGAGAAAAGTGAAAAAGGAATTTTTTAAAGGTCAAGAAATATTTTCTGTAATGAAATTGTGGTGAAAAATTATTTACATATCTTAAAAATGTGATTTTTAAGTTACGTAATATGGAAAAATATTTCTACGCGATTTTAAATACGTTAAAATATTTCTACGTGATTTCAATTACGTTTAAATATTTTACGTAATCTGAATTACTATTGAAAAATCACTACGTGATGGAAAAGTGATTAATGATTTTTACGTGATTGTGAAAATAGCGGAAAATCGTTATGTGATTTGAAAAGTGTTTTAAATATTTTGAGAATGATGGAAAATGATTTATGCGACTTAAAAGAATGATTTTTAAGTTACGCGATTTTGAAACAAGTGGAAAAATACTATGCGATTTTGAGAAATGTATATTTTTACGCGATTAAGAAAAATGTTAAAAAATTAGTACGTGTTTTAAAAGTGCAACAAGAGTTGCATGTATTTTGAAAACGCAATGTAAATGTTATCAGATTGTAAAAACGTAACAGAAGTGTCACGGTATTTGTGAAAATATAACAGAAACATTTCAGAATTTTGAAAACGTAACATAAGTATTACGATATTTTGAAAACATAATATAAACATTTTGGAATTGTGAAAACGTAACAGAAACGTTTTGGAATTGTGAAAATGAAACGGAAATATTACGCAATTTTGAAAACACGATGAAAGTGTTTTATAACTATGAAAATGTGATAACATGATTTTTGCTGTTGAAAATACAGTATAATTTGGTGCATTTTATATGCATTGGAAAGAGATGCTTGTGATTGGATTTGGTGCATTATACATGCATTGGGAAAAAATATGCATTGAGGCATATGATACATTGAACAAATGAAATTGAAAAGATTTGGCCCTTTGGGGTTGGACTTGCACGGATATATTCGTGCATTGTATATGGCCCTTGTGGTTGAAGAGGGAATGAGAATTGATAGTGAGGTCTATGATGGATCTTGGGGGTGTCGAGGCGCGGCGGTCGACCAGTGGACAACTGGCGAGTACCCTGTGCCACTTGGCGATGCAGTCCGTTGCAACGCATTGACGATACCCGACAAGAACACGATTCTTTTCTACGACTGGGAGATTGTCTTTGGGCTAAGGCTGACAATTGACCAGAGCATTCTCCTCGAAATTGTGAAAACCTCCATGGAGTTGTTTTTGAAAAACTGAGTCTTCGTGCACATGCATAACATATGCATAAATTTGAGTATCCATATCTGCATGATATATATTAATTGAGGAATATTGGCTATGACAATTGTTTTGAAATACTTGGATGATGATGATGATAATCATGTTGATGGCATTATTGTGATTATTGTGTGATGATAATAATGTTAATAGTATGATAATAATAGTTGATTAATGTTGAGTGCATTATTGAAATTCTGGTATAACATATCTGTATGATATTGCTGTTTGTGTTATCTCTGTGCTGCCATGTTGGTATTAGCGTAGGTGATCTCACCTCTTTGTTATGTTGTTTTGCTGTATCTGTACTGTTAAAATCAAATAATAGAAGGATCGAGTTGTCTTAGACATAACGGGCAATGGATACTCTGAGATTGGTGACAACAATAAGGAGTGGACATTCAGGACTCGAAGGTGTGTAGTGTTGACAAAGAACAGATATAGACCAGATGTCTGATGCAACAAGATGGATACACAACAGAATAAGTATGTTAAGTTTTAACGTTAGTGTTGTACCGTGCTATTAAGTAGGACCCGTCATGGGGTTTGCTACTGTTAAAAAAAAAAGCCTGTTAGTTTTATATTCCTCTTTAAATTGTGAAATATTAATTGGTGTCAATATTGCATAATTAATAGTTGAAATATGATTTTCAATATTACCTAATATTTTCAGTAAATTTACGTTTCAGTAAAGAAAGAAATTTTAAAACCCATCTTTTTATAACTCAAACCTTGTGTGAACTTCTTTTCAGATTATGAGTCGGGAGTTGAAAATGTGATACCCTAGGGAGGGTGTTACATTAGTTGGTATCAGAGCACGGTTTGAGTCTTTTGGGGTTTGTGGTTAGGTCTATTTTGCTTGTGTTGTGTTCTCTGTGTTATTGTTTTCCGAAAGGAAACAATGCTGTTTATAATGGATATCAGATCCATTGTATTTCGATCCGCACGCCTCGAGAGAAAAAAAAAGGAAATGGCTCGGGATAGTTGTACTTGTGTGGAAGTGGAACATGTTACTAGTAATGCAGTTGCAGTTACGAGAGCAACGGGAGCAATGTGGAAGGATAACTGCAGGAACAAAGGACCGCTGTTCAGTGGGAAAGAAATAAAAGTTGAGGTTCAGGATCTGATGGAAGAGAATCAGTCTTGGAATATAAGATTACGTAATTTTGGAACCCAATATTTTTAAGGATATTTGGAAAGTGATTGATTTCAACAGAAGATGTATTTACAACCATTGAGGAAACCAAAGGCAGTAACTGGCGTGAAAGAAGGTACTTAATGAAGGAATGTACGTCAAGAAAACAAACGTTTATTTGAAATGGTTACGTCTGGTTTCCATTTTATTTTGATTCGTCCATATTTGAAAAAAAAGAAATGACTCGTGATAGACGTACGTGTGTGGAAGCGAGACATAATGGTGGTGATATGACTGTAACTTTGGAAGTAATACAAACAGTGGCTAAAGCAATTATACAACAAACTCAGAAGATTGTTCCGCAGGAAGAATTGATTTCTTAAGCTAAGATTTTGTTAGAGTTAAATCAATCTTAGGATGAGAGACCCTTTAACGTTGGACTATATTAGTTACGAAAAAGGGGAAATCGTAAGGTCAAGCGATTCCAACAGAAAATGTACTTGCAATCTCCAAGAAGTCAACAACAACAACAATCTTGTGGAGAAAGTACTAGTAATGTCAGGTTTAGTTTGACTGTGACATCTGCACCGAAATGTAAGAAGTGTGGAAAGGGGCACTTAACAAAAGATTGTACGTTCAAGGAAATAATTTGTTTTAAGTGCAGGAAGTTTGGAACACAATCTTTGAAAATGGAGTTCTAATGAAAACAGAGTTTTCTATTAGTAAAATCTCAGGTAGTAGAAAGCGTTCGGAGCGGAAGGTTTAAACAATGGAGATTGTGTCATTGGAGCTAATCCTATAAATCACACTGAATATTTCTGTGAATAACCTATTTCTTATAGCATATGATTGAGTAGATCAGTTATATGTTAGAGTTATTCGTAATCCTCTGATTTGTTTACTTCTGTTTCTATTCTTAGCCTATCGAGCTACTCAAGTTATTCAAATTGTTGTTATGGATCAAATCTTTGGGTTAGTTTGATCTGTTGTTCAAAATTTTTATATAGATTGATCTATTTCCTAAACAGATGTGATCTTTCAAAACTCAAAACTTTGTGTTAGTTTGATCTGTTTCATAAACAGACATGATCTTTGAAAATGGATTGGTTATTTTCCAACCATATCCTATGAGATTGTCTCAATACAGTGTTAGTATTCCAGAAAAACTCATTCCTGAAAATCAGGCAAAATCAAATTCTTGTTGAATATGTTTGATAACATATTAGATTATTTCGCTACCTTTTCTTCCTAAACCTTTATAATGTTCTTTCATATATTGCATTTGCAAGAAAGAATATTTTACAAGAAAGGATTTTCCTATTTAAAATCCATGTTATAGTATTTGATATAATGCGGTTGAAAGGAGAATTCGGCTAATGAGACATTTCCTGGTAAGAAGCTAAAGCTAGAGAATAAAGTGACATGAGGATAAGAAAATTTTAAGTAATACATTACATTAGTTGGAAGTTATCTGAGAAAAACTATTCTAGGCATGAATGAAGGTTGGTAGTCGTTGTATTGATATCAGAGAATTCATTCTTGAAGATCGAGTTACATCCAATTCTTTGCTGGATATGTTCGATAACATATTCGATTCGTTTTGTTCTTTTCCATGATGTTTTCTTTCATCTACTGCAATTGAAGGAATATCTTACAAGAGAGAATATTCCTATTTATATCCAGGTCAGAGCATCAAAGTGGCAAATAGTCACTCACTTCAAGATGCTTGAAACTCAAATAACCCAACAAGCAAGCTTGTTCTGTAACACCTTCCCTAGGGTATCACATGTCTGACTCCTGACTCAAAATCTGAAAAGAAGTTCACACAAAGTTTGAGTTATAAAAGATGGGTTTTAAAATTTCTTTTTTTTTTTCTGAAACATAAACTTACTGAAATTTATAAGTAATATAGAAAAATAGATTTAACTAATTTAAAACCATATAACAAATATCACTTAATATTTAACAATTATTCAAGAAATATAAAACTTATAGACTCTTTTTTTTTTCTAACAGTAGTAACCCTATGACAGGTTCTACTTAATAACACGGTATAACACTAACGTTAAAACTTAACATACTTATTCTGTTGTGTATCCATCTTGTTACATCAGACATCTGTTCTACATTTGTTCTTTGTCAACACTGCATACCTTCGAGTCCTGAATGTCCACTCCTTATTGTTGTCACCCATCTCAGAGTATTCATTGCCCGTTATGTCTAAGATAACTCGATCCTTCTATTATTTAATTTTAACAAGATGAGACACAAAAAAACAACATAACAAAGGTGTGAGATCATCTACACCAATACCAACATGGCAAAGACAGAGATAACACAAACAACATATCATACGTATATATCATAACAATTCCAATAATGCACTCAACATTAATCAACTATCATCATCATACCATTAACATTATTATCATCACACAATAATCACAATAATGTCATCAACATGATTATCATCATCATCATCCAGGTATCCAAAACAATTGTCATAGCCAATATTCCTCAAATAATATATCACACAGATATAAATGTTCAGATTATGCATGTACACAAGACTCGATTTCCTACTCCATAGAGCTAAAACTCAGGTCGGAGAAATGATCGAAAAGACCTGCCGGTACCACGTGCCTCAGACCACGTGCTTTAATTCTCATTTCAATTTTTGCACATCTAGCACATACACGACGCTTTATCGATCTTGATTAAGAATAGTGTCTCGGTCAGGATCATCGGTGTGTTGCATCGGTCTAACCTACGGGAAGATGCGCGACCAACCACCCGTGTAGACAACCCGCACCCCGATGCCCCCAAGGTCAACAAGTGACTTACACTACGCATATCGCACCCACTCAAGAGGTGTGTTTCTCCTAGGCAATCAGCCATATCCAGTCCTCATCAGACCATTCTAATGCATGTATAATGCGCCAAATACCAATCACAGGTATATCTCATAATTTCTCAGATATAGTTTATACAATGCACGAATATATCGGTCTAGTCCAACCACAAGAGCCATTCTTTTCAAATTCATTTGTTCAATTTAAATCATATACCTCAACGCATATATATATATATATATATATATATATATATATATATATATATATATATTCCAATGCATCTAAAATGCACAACGTGCCGCAGAATGCAAAACTCGTTGTTTTCACAAACAAAGTGTATGGACACCTGGTTCAACAAGAATCGTCATCGTATTTTTCAATAACAAAATCATCTTATCATGTTTTCATAGTTATAAAACACTGTTGTCGTGTTTTCACAAAATTGCGCAATATTCCCGTTATGTTTTTACAATTCCACAACACTTCTGTTGCGTTTTCAAAATACCGTAACACTTTTGTTACGTTTTTAAAATTCCAAAATATTTTTATTACGTTTTCACAATACCGTAACATTACTGTTACATTTACAAAATTTCGTAACATTTCTGTTACGTTTTCAAAATATTACAACTCTTCTGTTGCACTTTTAAACCACGTACAATTTTTTCAACGTTTTTCTCAATCGCGTAAAATATACGTTTCTCAAATCGCATAGTATTTTTCCATTGTTTCAAAATTGCGTAACTTAAAAATCATTCTTTTACGTCACGTAAATCATTTTCTATCATTCTCAAAATATTTAAAACCCTTTTTGAATCACATAATGATTTTTCGCTATTTTCACAATCACGTAAAAATAATTCATCACTTTTCCATCACGTAGTGATTTTTCAATAGTAATTCAAATTACGTAAAATATTTAAACGTAATTCAAATCGCGTAAAAATATTTCAACGTATTTAAAATCGCGTAGAAATATTTTACTGTATTTCAAACCACGTACTTTAAAATTATGTTTTTAAGATACGTAAATAATTTTTCATCACAATTTCATTACAGAAAATATTTCTTGACCTTTAAAATTTTTTTTTTCAACTTTTCTCAAAATAATATAACTTTATACTTCATTTAATATATTTTCTTACTCAAGAAAATCTTTTTCCACAGTTCTTTACTCAAGAAATTCTTTTCGGAATATAATTCACAAAATCACTTTTACATTGATGTAAATCAATGTTTCAAAATCTTAAATTTTCCTAACGTACTCCAAAACTTGAAAATAAGTTATACGTTAGTAAATTCACAAATCCCCATTATATTCTCTATTTTTCTCAAATCAATTTCAAAATCAATTCTCTTCAAAATAAATTGAAGTTAAAACATTTTCAACCTCTCTTTGTCTTTCGTTTACAAAATTTTTTCTCAAGTGATAAAACACTCTGATTCCCTTTCCAAAATCTTTGTATTAAATCCAGTTACGTTTCCACTTTGAAATTCACATTGTTCATAAAAATCAAGGCATTACAAGCCTTCAAAAATTTGGACATGACTATCAAAACATTTTTTTTTTCTAAATCAATATGGTTTTACACAAACAAAACCATTAAGGCCATCAAATACTTTTCCTTTTAAATTGATATGGTTTTACACAAACAAAACCATTAAAATTTTGTTTTCAAAACCGAAATACCAATGGTTATAAAACCAAACCCATTTGTTCAAATTCATTTTTACTTTCTTTACAATTTTTTTTCACTTTCTTTGCAAATCCTTAAAATCAACGTTTGCCCGTTTCATTCAAAACTCATGTTTAGAAAAACAATTAGGATCTTTTTACACAAAATAAATCAAGAAAAATCCTTCAAAACCATATTCTTGTTCTCTTGAAAAACATACCCTTTGTTTAATTTCCATACTCTTAAAATCAATCCAATTTTATTCTTCCATGAAAATATTAATTGGTAAACACCTATGTTGAGGTGGCTTGACCGAAATTCACTAAGTTCTAGGGACCCAAAAATCAATTCCCTTATTCTTGAAAATTTTTAACATGAACCCTAATCAAGGGCATCAAAACCGTAGCTCTTCCTTGGCCATTGGGACCAAAATTAATTTTCTTTCCATCATCAAATCATGGTATACACATACATACACATATATATATATATATATATATATATATATATATATATATATATATATATATATATATATATATATATCAAAAACATGCCATATTATTATCATGCATAGTATAAGCATACCATCAAAATCATAAACTCATGCAAAGCTTATTAAGCATAGGCAAATAATTAAAACACATAAATACACACAAATTATTACATGACCATGGATATGAATCCTCACATGGATTCACCATCCATCAAATATAAGACCATCTCCCACCACCATACTTGGTTGGTGAGATGGATCTCCCTCTTACCTCTTGAAGATCCTCGAAAACTCCTTGTTTTGCTTCTTTTTCCAAGTCCTTTACCACCAAAGGCTTCTCAAATACAAGATAAAATACATAAAAATTAGTATCCTAAGCTTGATTAAGAGAACCATGGATGTGCATCATGGTTAGAACCTTGAAAATCAAAATAAAAGTGAAGAGTAACAAACTTCACCATTAAAGCTTCAATCTTTAGCTTGAAGAACAAGGTTGAAGATAGATGATTTAGAGAAAATCTCCAACATGAAAGTTGCTTAGAATATCATGTAGATTCAAGATCTATGGTTGGATGAAATTAAAAGAGATTGGAGAGTGGTTTTATGGGTCTTGACCGAATGGTTCCTCTTGAAGCACAAAGATGGAATTTTTGATTTTTGATAGAAACTTGAAGCTTGGATTTGAAGCTCAAGATGAATGATTTTGGAAAAACTCATAACTAGAGATGTTCTTAGAATGGTGTTTAGGTTTAGAAAATCAAGTTGGATGAAATTAAAAAGTGATGGAAGGTGTTCTTGATGGTCATGACTGAAACTTGCTTGGAGGAGAGGTGGAGAGAAAAGTTTGATGGGTTTTTGCTTTTGGAGGAGACAAAGATGATCAAGAATGATCAATAATGACCAAGATAGCTAATAATGGTCTTCAAAGCCCCTAAAATCAGACCAAAACCATGCCCCCCTTCATGCATTCTCCTAAGAGTGCAAAGTACTCAATAATAGTCAATAATGATGCATAAATTGACCAAGACCTCAAAGAATGACATAAAGTTTTTCTTTAGCTCCAAAATGAAGCTCAAAACCGTCCCCCCTCTTCCTAATGCATTCATGTAGTTGTCATCTTTTTCAAGCCATTATTTGAAGCCTTTCTAGCCATTGATTAATTCAATGGTTAGGATTTAGGTAGGTTTTAGATCTAGCTTTAGGTAGAAGACTTAATATAGGCCATTGGATCTTTCTCCTTTAAATTCTAGCTATTAGATGTGTCTCCAAAATTAAGGGTCAAGATTGCTCCTTCTTACTTTTAATCCAAGGGTCATAATTAGTCTTTGTCACTTTTTAAGACTAAATCTTCACCATTGATTAAATCTTCATCCAATGGTCATAAATGGTCCTTGTTACTTTACAAGACCAAATCTCCACCCTTGATCACTTCTAAATCCAATGGTTGCAAATGGTCATAGCCATTATATAAAACTAAATCTCTACCCTTGATTTAATCTCCATCTAACAGTTATAAATGATTTTATTCACCTTTAAGATCAAATCTCTACCATTGATTAAATCAAGATTAAGTCTCCATCATTAATTAAATCAATGGTGGATATCCAAACCACCAATGTTGACTTAAGCAATATAATATTTATTTTTATATGCTAAAACCCCACAAAAGAATATATTTACTGTATTTTTATTGCCTGATAATTAAATACAGTACCAAACACAGTACAAGAAAATTTTAAAAACTGTTTTCGGATTCAGGTTTAGTAAGATCCCCTGTCTCCGTCTAAACAGTACAAATTTTTCTATGCGTAGAAAAATTTTACTTTGCGGGACCCACCTGGGCCCACGTAGGACCACCTGGGCCCACATAGGACCACCTGGGCCCACATACAGTAAAAAAATTCATAATCATCCACAAAAATCATAAATATTAGAAAACACGTAAATATCAAATCAGATTACGTAAAATAGTTACCTAACGGTAAAAATTAATTTACGTAAAATTTTCTCCGGCCCGAAAATTTTTATTTTCCTAACATGGAGTAAATCACTCAAAACAATCAAATACGCTGACGGAATAAACAAAATAATTTTACAGTGCACAAAAATTACTAAACAGTAAAATTCTGTTAACTGTCAAAATTATTGTTTAAGAGATACGAAAATTCAGGGTGTTACATGTTCAACATGATGCAAGGGCGAATACCAAGTCAACCGGAAACTAACCCAAGGGAGCAAGTTCAAGCAATTTTCTTGAGAAGTAGGAAGTAACTTGAAGGCCCCACAAGGGAAGAAAAGCATGAATATAGGCAAACTCATGAAAAGGAGGAGAAGCAAGAGAGGAGCGAGGATAAAGAAGGAGATGAAAGAAGCACTAAAAAGTATGTTCCTCCACTGGTATATGTTCTACTTTTGCCCTTGCCTCAAAGCTATCAACGGGCAAAGCTTGATCATCAATTTGGAAAATTTTTGGAGGTATTTAAAAAGCTTTACATTAACATTCCTTTTATGGAAGCTCTCTCCCGAATGCCCTCTTATGCTAAGTTCTTGAAAGAAATTCTCTCTAATAAGAGGGAGCTTGAAGGCTATGAAACCATTGCTTTGACGGAAGAATGTAGTGCAATCATTCAAAACAAGCTTCCACCTAAGCTTTAGGATCCAGGTAGCTATTCAATTCCATGTTTAATTGGGGAAATGCATATCAACAAGGCTTTGTGTGATCTTAGGGCAAGTGTGAGTTTGATGCCCCTTTCTATTTATGAGAAACTTAATATTGGGAAGCTCAAACTAACCTCCTTCTCTCTTCAATTAGTGGATAAGTCAATTAAACATCATATTGGCATATTAGAGAATTTCCTTTGAAGGTGGGAAAGTTTTGCATACTAGTTGATTTTGTTGTGCTTGAGATGAAATCAATGTTCAAAGTCCCATCATCTTAGGCAGGCTATTCCTAGCCACTGCTAGAGTCGTGTTTAATGTGAAGCACAGGAAAATAGCCTTCAAAGTAGGTGAAGAAGTTGTTGAGTTCAATTTGTCTCAAGTCTCCAAGTAACAGGCCATTTTGGATGTATACCCAACTATTTCCCCTTCTCAAAATGGTAAATTCAAGGAGCTCAAGGTCCTCTCAACTGAAGATTCCTCACTTAAAGAAAAAGGAGTCCCCAAAGGAATATGTGACTGATGATATGTTAGAGAAGACCTTGCCTAAGGCTGCCACCAACTTTGAGAATGCCAAGCTCTGCAAGAAGGGACCAAAGAAGCGGAATGACAAGTGTATCAAGCAGCATGCATATAAGATTAGGGATAAAGTTTTTGTCGATAACTCACTTCTACATTTCTATCCTGGTAAGTTGTGGTCAAAAGGGTATGGATCATATGAGATTGTTCGCGTCTTAACGCACGGTGTGCTTGAGGTGAAGAAAGAAGGCCATAAGACATTCTTGATAAATGTTTAGAAAGTGAAGCACTATGAAGAAGGAGTAGGGGCTAAGCACCACTCCATTGACATCACCTAAGCATAGAACCAATACATAGTCAAGCTAATGACTATAACTTAGCACTTCTTGGGAGGCAACACAAATTTTCTCTCTTTTTCTTTACTATCTTATTTTTTATTTTGTTCTTATTTTGTTAGTACTTATTTTATTATCATATTTTCTGTTTTTGTTTTGTAGTTTGCTAATGTTGAGTCGGCTTGTATGCCTCCCTAAGGTTGGAGCCTTTGTAGGGGGATGTATATAGTCACACCGCCAAAAAGATTTTTCTTCTCTTTTCTTTAGTTTTTTTTTATTTTATTTTCTATTTTAATTCTTGCATTTTGATTTTCAGTTTTTGCTTTGTTTTTGTTGTGCAGTTTTTGACACATGTCGCTGCTCATGTAGACCTGATGTTTGAGTTCATAGCTGCACTTCTCCCTCTGACTCCACCTCCCCTACCACCTTCGTGATCTTGTGCTTCCATTTTTAGGGAAGTTTCATTGTCCTTTGTTTTGTTATTTTTCTTATTAAACATTGGGGACAATGTTTATTTTAAGTGTGGAGAGAACTCAGAACTCAATGAACACTTGAGTATTGCATTGAATCAAGCTTGAATAGTGTGTTAATTTATTGATTATTTATGAGCTGATTGAAACATGTTTGAAAGGGAATCCAATACTCATGAACTGATTTTGTGCAAGGCAATTCTTTCAATTGAGAGTTGAAACATTTAGCATCTTATTTGGAAATTAGTCATGTCTGCTTGCATTTGTTCTCTATATTAACTTATCCAAAAAGTGAGTTTTAAGCTTTAATGTATGGATTTTTCATAACAAAATCCTATTTTTCTTTTGGAGTGAGTTTTTTCTTGATTTATATGCGCTAGAACTTATTTTGATATCTTGTTGAGACTTTAATGATTCACATACATTCTTAAACATGATTAAGGAAAGTAGGCTTCATTCTTTCTTGACTTCTAGAGTTGCATTGATAAAATAATCCTTTAGTTGCCCCATTTAAGCCTGAAATTGATTTCTTTGAATACCCAATTGAATAATCAGGTTGGATTCTTTGGAGCATCAAATGTGTTGATTGAAAAGTATTAAGGATTGTTTTTCTCTTCAAGGGTTGAAAGAAAGAAGAATAAAAAAAATGAAAATGAATGAAGAAGGAAAAAAAAAGAAAAAAGGAAAATGATTGTTGGTGAAGAACAATAAGAATGTTGGGTTGAAAGTGAGAATATGTTATCTCCTTGTGTATTATGTTTTCAACCTGATTTTGTTTTGTATCGATTTATCCTTAAATGCTCTTTACCTTTATTTACCTTTTTCCTACCTTTCATTATTCCCATTGACCCCGTTATAACCAAAGAAAGTCCTTTTGATTCTAGTGTTGTATGTGAACTTGGAAGTAGAGATGAGATTGATAACCAAGCTTATGGTAATGCATTTTTCAAGAGAAATTTGAGTGATCTCTTTGTCCTTAAACACTTGAGTGATGGAAAGATGAGTGATCTCAAATGGTTGGTAAATAGAAAAGGTGCAAGCTAGACTCAAACCTTTAATTGTATTAAGTGCTAAACTATCTTGCTTGATTGGATTTGATTGCTGAGCTTAATTGAATTTTTAAATTGTGGAATTTCTCCTTATTCGTGTTTCTTGATGTTGAGTTTAATCTTGTTTTTGATTCATATTCTTTGCTTAAGGACAAGCAAAGTTCAAGTGTGGGGAATTTGATGTGTGGATAAAATACACACATCGTGTGCTTGATTTGAGGTGGATTTAGGTGTGCTTTGATTGATTTATGTTGAAATTTATGCCACATTTAATCTATTATCCTTGTTATCTCATTATTGGTCTTTCTCTATGTTTTTAGGTCCAAAATAGATGTTTTGAAATTATGAAACTTTGGATGGATTCATTGCAATGGAGTTGAGCTCCAAATTTATATGGCCAAAATTCACAAAGTTTTTGACCTTTGCACAATAAAATGAGCATAACTTGAGCTACAGAGGTCGACATGTGGTGATTCTGGTAGCATTGGAAAGCTAAGAAAAAGAGCTACAACTTTCCTGAAGATAGCTTCTGACTAGGAGACACAGTCGTGTCTCCTCCAATGTTGAAGTTACGCTATTTTTCCAAAAGACACGACCCTGTCTAACTTAATTAAAGCTTCTGACTTGGAGGAACGATCGTGTCTCTTGGACACACGGCTGTGTCGAGCTTAGACACAGTTGTGTGAGGTCTCTTGAGCCTAAAAATAACAATTTTTCACTCTAAACGATTATAAATAAGGTAAATCCCTAAACCAAAAGGGGGCTTCTTGGCATAAACTTGTGTGACGGGTGGTTTTAAGAGGCAAAGGCAGAGAATTGGAGGCGACGGCTTAGAAAGCAAGAATAAGAGTCATTGAAGTTCAACCATTGAAGACTTCTTCTTTTTTTATTTTGGAATCATGGTTGTTTCTTTAACCTTTATTCTTGGTTGTGCTACATTAGTCATGAGTGGCTAAACCCTTTTTTCTTGAATTGGGATGTAACTATCTACTTTTCTACGATGAATTGTTAATTTGATTCTTTGTTAATGTGAAATTATTGTTCTTGATTCATTCTTAGTATGCTTAATGCTTGTGGTATGTTGCGCGCCATATTTACATTATCTTAGGCTTTAAGTGAATGATCAAAAGATGAAATCTAATTGCTTAATAATCCATGAAATGAACTTAGGAATTGAGACCTAGGCGTAGACTTAAATCCTTCGAGGGTTAAACGATTATCATAAAACTTAATGTGTTGGAACTTGGATTAATTGCCATGAGAATGAGATTAATGAAGTTTTAGCACGTTTTTAGTGCCAAGAAATCGAGCTTTAAATAATTTAGGACAAATCACCTTCAAGAACATAATTGAACATTAGCAAAGATAGGATTACAATTTATCATAAGGGGTAGTGTAATGAATTCCTAATCCTAGGCCTTTAAATCTTTGTTGAACCTCATCTTTTCTAGTTTTCTTTATTTACTTTATTGCTTTGATTTTTTTTTAATTTTAATTGAGCTTTTACTATTGATTTAGTTGCTTAAATAATCAAATTCATCGTAAGAGTTAGTAATCAACCGATCTTTGTGATCTTTATTTTACTACTTGTACGATCCGTGCACTTGCTGAAAATCCACAACACGACACTTAGAGCATTTAGGCTCCACTGTTTTCATCTAAACTTACTCATTTTCATCTTCATTTTATGATAGCTGGATGTAGAAACACTTTCCTCATACCCATCGTTCACCCATTTACTTTGTTAAAAGTCTTGTAATCCTTACTCCTCTGAAGACTTACCTTCATGACCCTCTATAAATCTATATTTGTTTTTCAAGGTTAGAAAGTTTCAAATCTCAAAAAGTCTAGTTGTTCCTTTAACTATGCACTTACTTAAAAATCCTCCTTACCACCTAGAGTATAAACTCTTACTCTAGCTTGATGTTTAAGCTTTGAGGTTAGGCACTGCTCCCTACTCTTGTGTACACTCATTTAAGAAGTGCCCTGGTTGGCCATATGTACAATATACTATCTAACCTATTAGACAAGGTCTGCCTAAACTTACTTGCCTTAAACTTAAGGATAACTAGGTCTAGAAGCACCCTTCTTGTACCTAACATCCCCTCATTTCCTCTTGTAAAAACCTTATGACTTTCGTTCCACTTGAAGCTAGTTAATAAGACCTTCAACTATTCTTTTTGAATGGTACTAAAAATGCCACATTGTTTATTTCGATCAAACGAAAATAAGCATTTCTTTGCTTGTTTCGACCCATCAAAATTATGCTAGTTGAATTACTCTTAAGTTGGTCTGACCATTCTCGAAATTATGCATGTAGAATAGTTGTCTATTCTATTACCAAGTGGCCTCAAACTCAAGAGGGGGGGTGAATTTAGTTTATAAAATATTTTTACAATCTTTCATAAAACCTTTGTTTATCAATTTTCGTTGAAGCTATTAATCGATAGAAATGAATGAATGGATGAGATAGAAAGATATTGCACACAAATGGACAAGACAAGGAAAATAGTACTCAAGTAAATCAATGAAATAGTGCACAATATAAAGAAGTTGAGTTAGGAAAATAAACACCAAGCTTTATCATGGTTTAGCCACCAATCCACTTGTGGCTTACGTCCAGTCCTCAAGCAACCACTCAAGATTTACACTATATCTTCAAGCTTGAAATCAGGTGCTTGACAACATTTACAAATTTGAAGCACTCAACACACCTTGGAATACCTCACCCTTGTGCTTGAGCCTTTATATTCAAGGGATACCTCACCCTTTTAGTTTGAGGGATACCTCACCCTCTCCTTTATAGATTCAACAAGATTTGTATGAGTAGAAGCTCACAAAAAATAGATAATACAACTTGAAACTTATGGGCATCAAAGATTCACACTTTAATGCTTAAAAACAGATGATTGACTGAAGTTGATAGGGAAACTCGTATTAATGCTCAACTAATGTTTTCAGATATGTTGTCCAACCTCTATTAATGCCCAACAACCTTTATTTATAGCTTATTAATGAAAAGAGTCATTGGAGAGGTGGTTTGGAGCATTAATGGCAGCTAACTAGCCATTGTTTCCTTTTCTGGTTAGTGTTCTTATTCGAATAACAACTTTGTTATTCGAATAAGACTTCAAATAGCTCAGGGACAATTTGTCTCTGGAACGTGTTATTCGAATAACACTTATGTTATTCGAATAACCTCTTAAAAATTGGTTTCTGGAAAAAACTTGTTATTTGAATAATAGCATTGTTATTCGAATAAGCCATTTGAAGGAATGCTTCTGAAAAACATATTATTCGAATAACACTTTGGTTATTCGAATAATACTTTATGCATCTTAATGATTTTGAACTGTTATTCGAATAACATCTGGCATTATTCGAATAAGGCTCAATCTATATGAGATTTTTGGCTTCTCTGACATTGGTTATTCGAATAACAAAAGTTATTATTCGAATAAGCTATTAGAAAATCATTTTTCATAGCTTTTAAACCCTGCCAATTTATCTCAAATGATCTAGTAAGCTTTTGGGCACATTGTGTTTGTTTCTTTGAAAAGCCAAAAACTAATTTGAAGCCTTTAAAAACAGGTGAGCTATTTGAGTTCTTTGAAATGGTTAATTATAGAGCATTAGGTGAATCATTTATACCCTTACATAATGATCTAAGTCCTATTACTGGTCTTGAAGGTCTTGGACTGGATCTTGCCACATCTTCATGTTTGTTATCATCAAAATCAAGTTCTTCATGAGTTAATGGCCAATCACATATTCACTAGGCCTTTTTCGAACATAATCGAAAACTTCTTATTTGAATAACTCGTATAGTATATTCAGTTAACTTGAAACTCTTGCCAATCGAGCAGCTCTCAGCTTAATCGGTTAGCCTAATGTACCATTCTGAAATGGCCTATTCGAATAGCTATCTTAGTTTATTCGATTAACATTGAACTTACATCATCTGAACTACTATTTAAAACTAACTTGATATTTGGATTAACATCGAAACCATCCTATATTGAATAGCACACTAAAACTACTTGATTAACACTAGCCAGTCTTTCTAAATTGTGCCAATCGAATAACTTCACTAGTCTATTCAATTAGCCTCAAGGATCACACTATTCGAAATTTGCTTACTGGATTTACTTGGTTTACCCCTAAAAACTTGCAAATTTGAAGGACTAATCCTATAAACCTATAACATTCTATACTATTCTATTCAAATCACTAATTGGTCTTATTTGAAAAGAATACTGCAAAAAGACAAACTAAAACTTCAAAACAACAACTTTCTTGATCTTTCACTTCTATACCAATTCCTTTAATCTACAAGTATCTAACCACACCATAACTCTGTAGAAAAGAATCAAGAACTCAACAACAACTCTGATATATGTTTTCATTCATATATATACACAGATATAAAGTCAAAAAACAGAATTCAGCTTCACAAAATCATGATTTTACTTCGAGTATCATGAAGAACTCGATACTATACATCCCTTATTAGTTTTCATCTAACAAAGAATGATGAACATAGAAAAATGAACACAACAACCCCTTACTCAGCTTTCTATGGATTGTAGTTCAATTTTGCTACTTACTTTGCACTTAGTTCTTACTCTTCCTTAAAGGATGAAGGGTTGGTCTTCCTAAACTTTGAGAGATCTGGGAAGTTTCAGTTCTTTACTACTACGACTTCATACACTATTTGCACTAGTGGTACTAGCTGTTGAGATGGATTTACTTCTATCCCCTCTAAAACCCTATTTGTGACAGCAATCTACTCCCTCATAGCAGTTGCCATCTCTATGACACTCTAGCCATATCAGCTGAACATTCACTAGAGGAACTTCTAATTCCCCTAGCTCGTCTTGGTGAAGTCATAGTTTCCCATACATACAGAATAATGTATATTGAGTTATTAAGTCTCAATATCATGTAATAGTGTGACAATAACCATAAACACTCAAACCTAAGACTGTCATGCAATTATATCCACACATCTCTCAAAAAGACCAGAAGCGCACAACACAAAGCAATAAACACTAAACTTGCTTAAGCCTAGTCAGTCCATACCTAGGCTCAACAGGATAAACTGTTCTGACACCAAAATGTAACATCCTAAAACTACAGTTGTATTATATTCTCAATAAACTCAAGTATATGTAACATTAGGAATGTCACATCTAAACTTAAACGTAAATACAACACCTGTATAATAACTATCGACAAATAAATATATAAAGCCTTTAAAGATGAAGTAAAGAGAACAAGACATTTTACACATCTGGAAACTTGCTCTTTACAATACATTTACGTTATATGTCTGAGATACTCATTTATACAAAATAAGTCATATGGGTGTATATACAAAATCATAAAACTAAATACAGTACTAATGTATACAAGAATAACTATGCTAAGTCTTCAATGCTTTGCTTCGTTCTTGTTTTGGTCCTTTGCTAAATTTATCATGGAAAAAAAATAATGGGGTGAGAATTCAAAAATTCTCAATAATAACTTAAAAACAAGACATCACAGTAAATCCAGCTACTTCGGGAAAAAAATCAAGTTACATATAAACATTTGGAAAGGGCAGCATAAGCCAAACACTAATCATTTCCTTTCCCAAGGCAGACAGTTCATTAATTTGCAAATATAGTTTAATTAGAAAATTATAAACCAATATAAGTAAATAACTTCATTCACAACAGAATAAGGTTGCAACAAACACAGGAAATACTTCTCATTACATTAAAAGTAATAAATTACTCATAGGCTAACCTTCATGCTTAGTTCTCATCATTGTTCTCATCATTTATCAAAACAAGACAATCGCCCATACAATTATCATTTTATGTAATGTATTATGCTATATGATTATGCCTAAAAAAAATGCCCTAAAGTATGCTTGTGCAATGCTTGTATAAGATTTTATTTTAGAAAAACACATGATACTTGCATACTTCCAAGAACTATTTTGTTCCTTGTATTTTCTCTGGGTAGGAAAGGGAACTTGACCTCCTTGCACTATGTGGTATGAGTGGACTAACTCACCTCACCATAGTGAGGCTACCGTTTACCACCCTTAATACTATATGTGGTATGAGTGGACTAACTCACCTTACCATATTGAGGCTGCCGTTTACCACCCTTAATACCGTATGTGGTATGAGTGGACTAACTCGCCTCACAAAGGTGAGGTTACCGTTTACCACCCCTAATATCGATAACCATGGCACTAGGAGTCGTTGCGCTCAAGCCAAATGATTGTGCACATCATATAAGGTTACAATACGTGGAAGTTGTAAATATCAAGTTTGAAAAATAAAACATGCAAGGTTATTTTAAAACCATTCATTTACTTTCCACATAAAACATCACATGGTTCACATTTAACCAAGTGAAAGTGGAAGACTGGCAAACATGTACTCTTGGCTTCATTCTATCTCATAAAGAAGCATATCCATGCTTCTAGCATTTCTCATAACTCTATACTAAGTCCATTCATGCATCTCTAGCTCAACTTTCAACTTCAAGGAGCACTTCATGCACTATGACATTCAACTATTGCCAAAGAAATCAGTTTACTTGTATCTAGTATACCTTATCATCATCATATCTTAAGTGATATCTATGTAACCCTAAGTTGCCAAAAGAACTAGATACCTACCTATGGCAATCCATAACTATTGGATGCTCAAGGTCTCCAACTCTCCCATATATGCAAGGTGGCCATTTCCTCTACGAAATACTCTTACTAGTGTCTCAACATACTTTACAAGGCACATATAAGGGATCCTAACAAGTATAAAACTTCATTTCAACAACATACACATCTTGACATTTTTTGGTTTGGTTGCCTAGTAATAATCACATATTTTATACATTAATAAACCCTCACTTTTAGTCAATTACACTCTCCATCTACTTAATTGATTAAGTCTGGTTATGTTTTGTAAGTTTTGACTTACATTGAACTTAATTGATTTTTTTAGCACTATTTTAGTCTTACACTGTTTATGTATTTCAGCCATATCTTGAGTTCTAGATGTCTTATAATTATATATCTTACCTTGTAAGAAAGATAAGAGAGGGCTCTACTAGTTTCATGGAGCTCCAGGGAAAATCGGACATCTAGTGGAGCTAATTAGGCTTGGAAGTCAGAACACGAGTTTTGTGACTATAACCCAAACAGTGTGCAGTAATCATTGCATAATTCGAGTTTAAGCAACTGAAATGGGTTGAAAATTTGACATCTGAAATTTAAGACTCATATCTACAACTTTCATGAATAACATAAGAGCTCAATCAAACAGCTTAGAGGTCATATTGGGTCTGGAAGTCAAAATAGAGGTGCTGAAACTAGGCCTAAATAGTCTGCAGTAATTGGGTCATATCTTGGGCTGTAAAACGAATTTTTGGATGATTTTGGTGGCATTGGAAAGTTGAGACAATTTCATAGAACTTTCGTGAAGACCACTTTGCTTCATTCTGACGTTATCCATATCACTGAATGATTTCGAAGACAAGAAATTTTAATAATTTTCCACTCATAAAAGTTCTTTGGCATTTTCCACTCATCCACCTACTCATCCACTCACTCATTAATCAATTCCCTTGTCATTTTGTATCCCTAATCCTCTATAAAAGGGACCATAGGCAGATCATTTGGGTAATTTTGGCTTAGGTTAGATTATGCTATTGTGTTATTTGTTGTAATTTTCTTTTGTTCTAAGTTGAAATTAAGTTCATCTTTTTCTTCTACTCTCTTTCTTTCTTCTTGTTTATTGGTAACTAAATCTTCATCTTGCTTGGGTGAGGAGTGAAGCTTTTGGCAATCAAATAAGGTTAGATTAATTTCTTTCTTATGCTTAAATAATATATTATCAAGTGATCATTATACGTGTTGTATTTTGTTTCCAATCAATTTAGAAACCCTCCTTGTAAAGTGGAGTTCTTGATTCATTGTAGACAAGTGATTTGGCACAATGAATGCTTGAACTCATTTACAAGTGTTGGTGTTGGTAAATAATTCCTGCTTGTAAAGTGGAGTTCTTGATTCATTGTAGACTAGTGGTTTGACACAATGAATGTTTGAACACATTTACAAGTGTTGGTATTAGTAAATAATTAAAAGAGCCAAAATATAACTACGTATATAATTCTAAATGGACTTTGAATGTTTTATTTTCCGATTGGAACCTCCGTTGTGTGTGAATTTCAATTGAGTTATAAAAAAAAGAATTAATCGTGTCCTTAATTTATTACCAAAAGTGGATCTCCTAACCCAAGTAAGTTCTTTA
The DNA here is from genome assembly GCA_029884605.1 of Ormosia emarginata. Classification (NCBI taxonomy): domain Eukaryota; kingdom Viridiplantae; phylum Streptophyta; class Magnoliopsida; order Fabales; family Fabaceae; genus Ormosia; species Ormosia emarginata. The sequence goes on along the minus strand of JAQQTP010000074.1, from coordinate 43,000,926 downwards.
ATTTAATTGTAAACAAGTTTTATTATCTTTATTATTGTGACAGTGCTTTCCCTTATCTCAAAGAATTTTTCTTCATCAATTCCCTGTGGATAGACCTCGGACTCCCAAGAAATTTATTACTTGAGACAACCTGCACTTGGGTTTCCATCCTTTAATCCGCATCAAGTTTTTGGCTCCGTTGCCAGGGACTTGATTTGAAATTTTAATTTATTGAGGTTCTTTTTCTTTAATAAAATCTATTCTCTCTTCTCCCTCATCGGAGCAAAAGATCAGTTTGTCGATCTTTCGGTTTCTTTACTAACTTTCTAACTTTCTAACTTACTAACTTGCTAACATACTAACTTTCTAACTTTTAATTTATGTCATTTATTTTTGCTTACTAAATTTTATTTTTTGCTCTCTAACTTTTTAATTTCTATTATTTATTGTTACTTTATAACGTAATGAAATAATCTTTCTTCTTCTCTTCTCTTTTGCCGGCTCTGGTGGGGCTCTACCTCTCTATGATTTTCATATTTTAAATTTTTTTCTTCAATTTACTTTCTGCACTTTATTTTCTGTATTTTACTTTATGCACTTTCTAACTTACTAATTATTAACTCTCTAATTATCTAACGTTTTAATTTATCAGATATCTAACTTTTTACTTTATCAATTATCTAACTTTTTACTTGTTAATATTTATTGGGTGATTGGTTTATATCACATCCTTATTAATATTTAATGGCTGGTGTAAACCACCAACTTGTACATTATTTTTTCTATTTTAAGTCATTTATTTATGCTTAATTAGTATTGTGATTTAAATTCTAGTCGTTTAATTAAAAATAATCCTAATACTTTATATATTGATTTGTTTGAATCACAATCACGCACAATTGACACAATGGCTAAAAATTAAAGTGTGCAAGATGAACATGAAAATT